>CM067318.1:41592512-41962512 GCA_034231615.1 Meghimatium bilineatum | reverse complement strand
TCGGTAATCTGTCACGCCATAAAGTAGATCTTTCGGTAATCTTGATTCTTGATTAGAAAACTGGTCTCACAGCACGTGAGGCATTTCGATAAGTGCTCCGCCCTCTGTTCCACCAGCCATTCGACTCGATGGTGGTTCAAGTCCAATGGGCGCCGAAACAGACGTCGACATCAGGGCACAATTCTGGCCCTTGTGACAGGTTTCTTTGTTGTTCCGCCCACCTAGCGCCGTGCCCGTAACAAGTTCAAGCACAACGTGGGCCTGTCGGAACAACATGGGTAACTGTTATCGAAGGTTACGACTACGGAAATGTATAGATGGCGTGCCATGAAGCTTCTATAAGAAGATAGCCTCAATATAAAGGCATATCATCTAAGGTTGTCTGTTGCATGGTTGGTTTGTCTAGTGAGCCATTGGTGAGACCCATTTCGGTAATCTGTCACGCCATAAAGTAGATCTTTCGGTAATCTGTCACGCCATAAAGTAGATCTTTCGGTAATCTGCCATCCTCTATCCCCCTAGCGTGTCCCAGCCAACTGAGTCTGCTCAAACAGAGCATAGAAAATATTGTGTTATCGTCTTCTACTTTAGAATACATCAGTGTTAATGACTACCATGCCACGGAAGTCCAAGGATTTCCCTGTGCACGTATACAACAAATCTGTATCTCTAATGTACGTTATAAATTATGTTATTTATCCGTTTTAACCAATACCAACACCTTCTTAGTCGCCTGTTACGACATGTATGGTAAGTCAAAGTTGATATTCTTGGGCTGACAGCACACGGAGTAGAGAAACTGCCTTCAGAGAGGTATTGCTCAGAGTACGTAAAGGGATCATAGAAAAGCAACGTCGTGACCTACCGTGCATATCGTAAAGGGCGACTAGTGAGTGAGTGAGTGAGTGAGTGAGGTGAGTGGAGTGAGTGAGTGAGTGAGTGAGTGAGTGAGTGAGTGAGTGAGTGAGTGAGTGAGTGAGTGAGTGAGTGAGTGAGTGAGTGAGTGAGTGAGTGAGTGAGTGAGTGAGTGAGTGAGTGAGTGAGTGAGTGAGTGAGTGAGTGAGTGAACTTGCGTTATAGCCCTTTCAACCCGATCCCGAAGGTTATATGTTATATCGTCTCAAGAGTTTTAAGGGGAATTTAAATGTCCCACGCTATAGGTAAACGTGATCCATACGTCATGTTGGATACCGATGTGTCGAGCCTTAAGGCACAGCTATCCCTGCCAATCTATACCCAGTGACAACGGATTCCGTTCTAAGAACTACGTCCACGGACCACCATGTGGTTTCCCAATTAACACAAACCAAACGACGATAAATACCTAAAATCACAAAAGTACTTCAAATATATTTCTATATCGTTGGGACTGCATGTGTACACAAACGATAAAGACGAAAATCATAGAAGTACTGAAAAAAATAACATTTGGGGGAAAAAAACCCAGTCCTTACCAGGGATCGAACTCAGGACTTCACGTGTGTGAGACCAAATCTTTAACCTCTCGGACATGCGCCACACCAAAAGAGAAAGCAACAAGAGAAGACCGAAAACCCGCTATTGGAATCATCATCATTAGGTGCCATGCCGGCTGGCGTAGGCGGTCATGGCTCTCCACAGCTTTCTGGTCCACAGTATTATGTATCAAAGTCGTTGTTGTTTCCTTGCCGTGGCAGGTTGTCAAACTGTCTAGTATTTTCTAACGTTGTCGCCCTCTGTCTCTGTTGCCTTTTTTTATTTTGCCTGTTGTGTCTATGTTCTCCAAACCTGCCTGTCTCATGAAGTGGCCAAAAATAAAATAAGATTGCCTTTTTCTTATATTATTGATTAAGGTCCGTTTCGTATTTGACTCTTTCAACACCTCCACAATAGTTTTTCTGGCAGTCCATGGTATTCTCAGCATTCTTCTATAGAACCACATTTCTGTTGCTTCTAGTTTCCCACTTTCCAGTTTGTTTATTGTTCAAGACTCACATCCATATGTTAGTATAGGAGTTATATATTACTGCAGGACTCTCTTCTTCACCACTATTGACAATTCATATTACACAATATATTTTTCATTTTTCTGAATGTAGTTTTTGCTTGCTATATTCTACTTCTTATTTCTGTTGAAGTTCTTCCATCTGCTGTAATTGTGAATTGGTGGACCTGTTTTAATACTATATCATTCACTTTGATCTTGCAAGTTATGGTATTATGTTTCTGAGAATATATATATATATATATATATATATATATATATATATATATATATATATATATATATATATATATATATATATATATATATATATATATATATATATATATATATATATATATATATAGAATACAAGACACATATATTCGTACGGCAGAAAATAAACAAACTTGCAGGTTTGTTCAGAGTCACTTTTGGCAGTTGTGAAACGGTGTAAACTTGTTTGGTTTGGACATATATGTGCTTGAGACATGACTCGCTTTCTAAGATTATTTTGCAAGGAACAGTCGAGGGTAGAAGAAGAAGAGACTGTGAAAAGGAAATCCTGAATTGATAAAATATAGGAATGGTTTATACATGATTTTTTTCTACAATCATTTGAATGGCTGAGGATAGAGTTGTATGGAAAGGTTTTTGTGCTGTCTTCATTTCGGAGCCTCTAAGACTAGGGCAGAGATTATTGATATATGTAAGATGTAAGATACATATATATATATATATATATATATATATATATATATATATATATATATATATATATATATATATATATATATATAGTACAAGTAGCTCTTATCCGAATTGCGATGAAAATGATACTAAAATAATAACAAAACATGAAATCAAGGAATGATGGATTCTAGTTATAATGTAATTAAATTTCTTTTTTCTGAAGTAGAAGTCATGAAAAAAGAATAGTACCTCATTTTGAGTGGTGGTTGTCGCTCTACAAATCACACAACGTGCAAAAATAAAAACACACGGTGTAACAGGGTAGTCCTTCAGGCCAAGCACATCAGATATGCTGACACCTGTAAACAAGAGAAGTATTAAATCAGCGTCCAGAACCGCCGAACAAACTTCACATGCTGTGCTAAGTAGAACCTCGACAACCAAGTGTGTTGACATAATCTCCAACAGCGACGATGATCAGCGCATGCGCAGTATTGTTACTGATAGTTATTTCCTCCATTAAGAAGAGCGACCTAAACAAGAACATTTACAATACTTCGATTTTCTCTCTCACTCTCTATCTCTCTCTTTCTCTATCTCTCTTCTCTATTTCATTCACCCAATGTTTTACAGTTACTTATGCTTTCCAACGCATGATTAAATCACAGAAGAGCCCGTGTGCTAAAATGTATGCTGGAAACGTTGAAGTGAAGTGAAGTATGCGTGAACCGGGATCCGATTTGTGTACGTTACCAGACAACAGCATGTAACAGGGCGTGTTTTAAATTTTAATTATCTTGATCAATTCGCCTTCTTCATCCTTGTTTTTTATTCATTATACGCATCACGAAGGAACTCTGCAATGAGGTCATCATCATCAGGTGCCATGCCAGCTGGCGTTGACGATATGGCTCTCCAGTTCTCTATCTCTAGCATTATGTATCAAGATCGTTGTTGTTTCCCTGCCATGCCAGGCTGTCAAACTGTCTAATATTTTCTCACGTTGTCGCCCTCTGTTTCTGCTGCCTTCACTTTTGCCTGTTGTGACTTAGTTCTCCAAACCTCCCTGTCTCATGATGTAACCAAAAAATGAAGGTTGTCTTTTTATTATATTAGTGATTAAGGTCCGTTTTACATTTAACTCTTTCAACACCTCCACATTAGTTTTTCTGGCAGCCCATGGTATTCTCAGCATTCTTCTGTAGAACCACATCTCTATTGCCTCTAATTTCTCACTTTCCTGTTTGTTTATTGTCCAAGACTCGCATCCATATGTTAGTATAGGAGTTATATAACATTGCTGAGCTCTCTTCCTCATCTCTAATAAAAAGGTCATGTGACACAATATATTTTTCATTTTTCTGAATGTTGTTTTTGCCTGCATTATTCTGCATCTTATTTCTGTTGAACTTCTTTAATCTGCTTTAATCGTTGTACCTACCTAAATATTTGAATTGGTGGACCTGTTTTAATATTATATATTTCAGTTTGATCTTGTAAGGTGTGGTGTTTTGATTCTTTGAAATAACTATTATGTCTGTTTTCTTTATGTTTAGGAAGAGACCTTTCTCTTTACTTTCTGTAACTACTACATTAATTAATTCTTGAAGGTCTTCCTCACTTTTAGCAATCAGAACAGTGTCATCCGCAATGAGGTAGGTTATGTACAAATGAAAGTATTACAATTCAACCAATTATGATTGGTTGATAACTGACACATCAACAAACTCGATAATACTCACAGACTCTCAAAGCATGCTGTGCAAGATAAAAAAAAAGTTCATGCCTAGAAAAGAATGGTGAAAATTATTGAACAACTCAATTGTCCAGAACATTACATGTATATACTTCACTGGTCATGCTGGGTCAGAGGAAACGGGGAAGCCGACTTATTGGCAGGCAATGCGGCGATTGACCGAACATTGCTGAGAAGAGATAAAGCAGACTTAATGAAGGCAGTAATTCATTTCAAGATGAAGATGGTGTCAATGAGGCCGAGAACGTGCACATACAGAGAATGTTAGAAATGGGAGTATCTAGAGGAGAGGGAAGGAAAAGTAATTTATTTTTTTTATAGTCCCGAAGATCACACAATCAATACCTGACCGGGACTCTGAGTCCACATACACTGGTTTGGCTGCTGGAGCGGAGGGCGGTGCGCTTATGGGAATGTCCCGCGTGCTGTGAACCCAATTTCTAATCAAGAATCAAGAGAATCTAATTAAGAAGAAAGTAGGACAATTATGCTGAGCTGTGGAATAAATATGCGACACGTAATTTTAGGTCAGTAGAAGTGTATGCTGATGACATCTACAGTCGCATAAATCATGATGAAGACCGATGTGTTCGACACGCATAAATCATGATGAAGACCGATGTGTTCGACACGCATAAATCATGATGAAGACCGAAGTTGCCGACAGAAAGGAACAGATATCGAAACTTTCATTACGGCATGCAGTCATGTGAAGGAGTGCAGGGAGGTTTTCTATGAGCTTTGGAAATAAAGGCCGCTTTACCACAGAAGATCCGTGACACGTACAGGAAGGATTTTTGATATCGAAACGAGATGTAAAATATAGCGCATGGCATTCCATTCTCTGGGATACATCCTAATAATATGTGAAGAAAAGACCGCCGAAGTATGATGTGTCTCAACATTGGTGTAAATAAACTGCGATACAATGCATTTAAATTCTCTGGATTATATCTGCTGGAAATCTTGTAGGACCATCATTTTACAAGAGAGATCCAGCGAGAGTTTCTTCTTCTTCTTCTGTGATCAATCGTTAAACATCCTGTCCAATATTAACTATGTCTAGAGCAGTATTTTTTTTATGTTATCTTGGGTTCCGCACAACATGTTTTGCAGGAAGCTTCTGTGTGCCAGATTGTAGTTCTGTGAACAGCTAAATTGGGATAATTGTGTAGTACGTGTTTATGTTGTTTGTGTTCCTGCTGCAAAAGAAACAAATAAAAAGAATAAAAAGGAGAAATTATCAGAAATTAAAAGAACGCTGACCTAGTACAACCAGCATGATACATTTCATCTGATTAGAGCAAAAAGAGCATTCCCAGTATCAAGGTTAACAAAAATAGGTAGAAGTGCTACCAAAAAAAGGTGGAAGTGCTACCAAAATAGGTAGAAGTGCTAACAAAATAAAACATAAAACAACATAACAACGAGATAAAGAGACAGGCGAACTAACTATTTTTGTTCATCTTGATATTTGCATTGTGTTACTTCAGCCAGGGAGGGAATTGAATAGCTTCCTGTTTAGGGTTGTTATACTACACTGGAACATTAATCCCTTAATATTCCCAGTATCAATTTGCGACTATGAAACATTGACACTTAGAAAGTAGTAGCAACGAAAATTGCTTCTTTTTTTTTAAAATTAGATGTGTTGACGAGTCCTAAAGAGGAGGAAAGAATATTGGCATTCTTACCTGCCATGCATGCCATAAGATGCGACTAATGAGGTTTTCAGGTGGAGTTATCTATCCCATCTCATATATAAAACCGAAGTAATCTGGACGCCATACTGAAATCAGATGCGCCAGACATATAAGACACAGATATCGCAGCTAAGTTATAAGCAGTGACACAACACATTCCGTTCTCTGGACTACATCCTGGTAATCAGCAGGAGTTTGAGAACGAACACAGAAGAAGTAATGGAAGATAACGACGGGTATTTAAAATGTCTTTATATACAGTACTTACGTCACACACAGGGTCGATCAAGTTTACAATGAACGCACAGATTATCAAACTATATGGCATGGGTACGAAAATGTTCAAATAACATTATACTAAAATTTCAACTATATATAATATATATATAACTTTTCAAGAAAATATAAGGCAAACAATGAACAAACAGTAAAAATAATGGCACTATCACAAAAGCATTAGACTGCAGACATTTAATGGCACTCACTGTTTGTCTTGTGTAATCTTGAAAAAAAGCTTAAGGTTAACACATTAAAACTGTCTTGTAAATTAGTATTTGTATTTTGTATACCCATACCCTATAGTCTGATAGTCTGTGCTGTAATTGTAAAGTTATTCGTACTTGTGTTTTATAAAAGTACTATTGTTATACAGTTTTACAGCAGTGTTAGTTATTACAAATCTCATGTAGGCATACAGCGAGATTGGCTAACCAAAAAATGTTACCAAAATTAAAATAGCCTAACAGTTAGCTCCTAAACAGTCTATCTATCTATCTATCTATCTATCCGATCTATCAGTCTATCCTTTCTATCTATCTATCTATCTATCTCTCTATTCGCTAAACACTTTGTTGACTTTCAGGCGTCAGGGGTAGAAGAGATTTTTGGAGATGGCCCTCGTGTACGCTGAGTATGTTGTGGAGTTTGTTGCCTCTTTTATTATATCCTAAACAGTATTATATCAAAATAACTACGTTTCTTCTTCGTCTTCTTCTGCGTCTTCATTTCATGAACAGGATGTAGCTGTCATAATCAGGTAGCATATCATGGACATGATGTTGCAGTCGTCACATCTTTTAGAAACTCCTGTCAATCTTCAGCAAGTCTTGCTGCTTCTGTGAGTATCATGCTCAGTGGATACAAAAAACATGTATTGAATAATACGAATGATAAGACCTTTACACTTTACAGATGTGTTGAAATTGCAGAATACTCCGTGAACTATACAGAATAGTGGATAAAGCTAGGATCAATGCAAGTAGAGTCACATACTTGTCTGATATTTTCTGACTGTCCCAACCACGATTATTTTTCTTTTGAAACCTGGAGACTTTCACATTTGTTGAGATCTGAGTGTAATGGGGGAAGTGTATCGTACTCATTTTAAGATATGTCCGAGGTAGTCATATTTCGATTATGTCAGGTACATTCGGGAAATAAAGAAAAAATATCATCGCCACATAGAGTGTATTCTTTGTGCAACCCTGGATGATACGCCTGGCTTAGTTTTGAATCTCGCTCAGCCAGGCAATCTTCTATATATCACTAACATCGTAAATATGTTGAATCTCGCCCAACCTGGCAATCTGGATTTAACTAACATCGTAAATATGTTGAATCTCGCCCAACCTGGCAATCTGGACTTAACTAACATCGTAAATGTGGCACAAGTGTATTTTATACTAGACACAACAAGTAACACAAACATGAAGTAAGACAAACATGAAAATACTTTACAAATAACATGCAAATAAAATATTAACACACAAAGCTAAAGCTGTGTGAAGGGTGAACATTGAAGCAGAATCAGATGCTAAAATATTCTCTAAATTCCTTCCACATAAAATCAAATCGGTGTAACAATTTTCAGCTGGGGTGACTGGAGAATAAGTTCTTTCTCTTATGCACACAACAAAGGAGAAGATGAAAATAGAAATACAAAGATAACGGCGGTAAAGTATAAAAGGCAGGGGAGTTGTAATAACTGCTCAACCGGATTAAGATAAGCATACAATCAGATGTCAGGGCAGGATCGACCGTTCTCATAGTGAAGCTTCTAGTGTTTCATGTAATCCGTACGAATCAACGGTTCTCATAGTGAAGCTTGTAGTGTTTGATGTAACCCGTCTGAATCAACGGTTCTCATAATGAAACTTCTAGTGTTTGATGTAACCCATCTGAATCAACGGTTCTCATGCTTGTGCGCAGCGCCGATTCAAGGGATTTATCGCTTTGAACAAACTCCAGCAATGACCGTCACCAGTATAGACCTCACGACAGAATGTAAATACGTCTTCATCCGTGAAGTTGTTTTATTATTGTCGTGATTTCCTTGGTCACTATTTATATACTCGAAGTCGCCGGCCAAAAAAATCCAAGATCTACCAACAAAATGCAAGGAAATAATAAAAACCAGCCTTCTAGGTCCTGTTTAGTTTCTGCTGGGAGGTTTTATAATATAGTGTATGGTCACGCACCGTGCCCTATCTATCTACATAAATTAATTTAATTTTGTTTGTAGTGGCTCTGTGCATTGTTTCGACTTTTCTCCCTTGAGCCCCCGATTGCAACCGGTCTATTTTAGGCAGTATGCTAATTTGGTTACGTCAAATGTAGCTCTTATGTTGAGGTACAAATATAGCTCTTATGTTGATGTACAAATATATCTCTTATGTTGATGTACAAATATAACTCTTATGTTGATGTACAAATATAGCTCTTATGTTGATGTACAAATATAACTCTTATGTTGAGGTACAGATACAACTCTTATGTTGATGTACAAATATAGCTCTTATGTTGATGTACAAATATAACTCTTATGTTGATGTACAAATATAGCTCTTATGTTGATGTACAAATATAGCTCTTATGTTGATGTACAAATATAGCTCTTATGTTGATGTACAAATATAGCTCTTATGTTGATGTACAAATATAACTCTTATGTTGATGTACAAATATAGCTCTTATGTTGATGTACAAATATAGCTCTTATGCACCAAAAGCTCTCCAAACATCTCTATCCACGGCCATTCGGAAGAGCGTAGAAAATTCACGCTCAAACTATTCCTTGATGCTATCAATCCTGGATTTTCTCTTAATTACTCTCCTCCTTCCAACCTCGACTGTTCTTGCAAAATAATTTTAGAAATTATTTCTAAATCTCGTTACACGTCCAAACAAAACAAGTTTACACTGTTTCACCACTGCCAAAAGTGATTCTTGATAACCTGGAAGTATGTTTATTTGCTGCGGGGACAAACATATTTGTCTTGTGTTCTATATAACTAACTCTTAACAAACATTTGTAGCACTTGTTTCAAATCCTGAATCAGGGCTTCTACTCCTCACAGTTTGAGATCCACCGCAGCATGAACTAACAGTTCATAGATCTAAGACTTTCAATACCCTGTAGGTTTCTTCCTCTCGAGACAAGCCATGGATCTCATTGTATAAGGGTATGCTATAGTATTTGGAACGTCACGGAAGAGGGGTAGTTGAAAATACAAATATCACTGAGAGCTCCCGTATATTACATGCACTATGAGATTCCTTAAGTTTTTTAATATTTTTTTCAGCTATACTGGTGAAAAATTGCTAAATTGGTTTTAACATCCCGAAGACATCTTTCAGAAGTATGGCTAGAAAATGTAAATAATATAAAGAAACTCCGAGCAATGTAAGCAACCCTTGTCGTGACGTCGAAATCCCCGTAGTAAATCCTTCTATCTATAGATTCGTTGATTAAATTGCCGTTAGTGGCGCAGTGGTGTTTGTCAAAGACAAGTACTTGATGTCTACAGAAGACTTAAGATTAAAACTAGAGTAAGTTTTTGACCTGACAACATAGAGGTTTGAGGAAAGAGGTAGTCCATAAATTTAGGAGCTAGAAGGGGGGGGGGTCTGATGAACGTTGAAAATTGTTAACAATGGGTAAGGGGGGGGGTTAACGAAAATTGACGGCAACAGCGTTGTTTATTTCACACACACACACACACACGCACACACGCACACACGTGTGAGTGCGTATTCGGGATTATTCACAGCTACACATTCAATTACATAGCAGTACACACAGCTAAACAATCACCTACATAGCAGTACTCACAGCTAAACAATCACCTACATAGAAGTACTCACAGCTACACAATCACCTACATAGAAGTACTCACAGCTACACAATCACCTACATAGAAGTACTCACAGCTACACGACACAATCACCTACATAGATAGTTCAGTAATAAGAGAAACAAACAGGTATTGAAGGGGTTTCATCGCCTACCAAAACGATAGCTGAGTTATGAAGAGATCTACTCCCTACCTAGTAACAACATCGAGTAAGAGAACGGAGATAGAGACGGTGACAACGGCCCTCGCTTGACTGACCATGCAAACCATCAACACACATGGTGATTCTATCAGACTTTCATTGCATGCTGCGCAAGATATAAAACTCTAGACCTTTGTTAACCAGGCATGCGTGCAGCGTCATTATATTAGGCCACACCGACTATTTTCATGATTTCATTGGTCATTTAGTTTTAATTTTGCCAGCCAATGAAAATCACAGAAACGTTATAGTGGTATAACGTAGTGACGCTGGCACATGTCTGTCCAACGAAGGCCACGATGAAACCGAACGATAAAAATGAAGTCAGTCACTCCTTTCAACAATCTTACCAGTACAAGTATTACGTGGATTCACCGTCCAGGAAATGCGGAAGTTAGAGGCAACGAAAGAGCTGAAGTTTTGGTTGAATATGACATAGTGGATGAAACCGAGCTAAGCTATATTAGATATGTGTGCACTACATAGTGATGAAGATGAAGCTGAGTGAGACATGAACATGGGGAGTTGTGTAGATAGACTGGGGAGTTGTGTAGATAGACTGGGGAGTTGTGTAGATAGACTGGGGAGTTGTGTAGATAGACTGGGGAGTTGTGTAGATAGACTGGGGAGTTGTGTAGATAGACTGGGGAGTTGTTAGATAGACTGGGGAGTTGTGTAGATAGACTGGGAAGTTGTGTAGATAGACTGGGGAGTTGTGTAAATATACTGGGAAGTTGTGCAGATAGATTGGGGAGTTGTGCAGATAGAATGGGAATATTTGCAGATAGACTAGGGAGTTCTGAAAATAGGGCTGGAGAGCTGTGCCGATATGCTAATGAGCTCTACCTCTGTATATAACTGTACAGAAACAGACCAGGATGACACACTGATCTTGCTCCATACAAACTAATATAAATAAACTGCTGATTTAAATCAGCGGTTTCCAGCCTTTTCAGACGGGAAGCACCGTCTACGAGTAATACTGATCGTGTGAGCACCGTAACATATAGTAGGAACAATATATATATATATATATATATATAAATATATATATATATGTGTGTGTATATATTTATGTGTGCGTGCGTGTGTGTGTGTGTGTTTTGGAATGTACACCACGTATACGAGATCATTTGCGAGATCCTTAATGAGATCATTTGCTAGATCATTTATTAAATCATTTACTAGATCATTTATTAGATCATTTACCAGATCATTTACGAGATCATTTACTAGATCATTTATGAGATCATATATGAGATCATTTACGTGATTAGTTTTACTAGGAATATACGGGTTCATAAATAAATTAATCAACACAGAATATGAAATGAGCGTGAAAGTGAAAATGGACGTGAGTGAAACATGTGCATATAACCATCTTGGTTGCACCGTGCACATAACCATCTTGGTTGCACCGTGCATATTCACTCAACCGCTCATTGTCTTCATACTCGTGGATGGCAACATTATGAATTTCAGTTTGTACAACATAGTTTGAATTGTAACAGGAGCCCATGAGTGCTCACGAGCACTGTTTATCTAGCATTCCCGAAGCACCACGTGTCATTAAGAGAGCACCACATGACATTACGAGAGCACCAAATGGCATTACGAGAGCACCATAGTGCTCGTGAACAACGGTTTTAGAATCCCTGTTTTCAATCTTCTACTGTGTACTGATGAGAATATCTGTGGTAGAAACGCTGACTATCCAAATATAAGGTTTGGATACGTGCACATTAATATTTATCGAAGCTAGAATGACACTTTCAACAAATTTAATGTTTTATTGAACTGAAAGTCAATCGATTGATTTGACTGCTTCAATGATTCTGTTATCCGTTCGTGTTAGGATTGGAAAGTTATTAATAAAATACTTTCGTGATTCGAGGAACAGGCAAACAGCAATAATTTTTTTTAACACTTGTCTCTGTAATAAGACTTGAAGCACCTTTGGTTGTCCAAATGTAATCCCCGTTTACAATAGAATATTTTTGTTACAGCGAAAGTGAATAATGTTTTTGGCTTGAGGTGGTACGGGTATCTGGACAAAATATAGGAGTGAATAGATTTGAATAGCTTCAGATAATGTATGTGAACCTTATTAGGGGGTTTTACTAAATAGATCGATATACTGATTGAATCAATAACTTGACTAAACAAATATTTGGTTAAATGTATAGATTACTATATTAGACAAGCGTTGTACATAAAGAATACGAAATAAGAAGCGTTACAAACATTTACATTGAAGAATTGTTTTCTTCTAAACAACGTCGTAGGGAAAAAACAGAAATAGGTATGCAATGTTGCCAATATTAAAGTACACTGCATTTTAACAACAACTACAAATAACGTTTTGACTAAATAGTCTTCATCGGGACAAAAACAAATAACAAAATATGAATATTACACAGTGAAAAGAGAGAAACAAATGTTAATATTGAAGAGAGAATGAGAAGAAGAGACAGAGGAGGACAAGTACAACAGTGTAAGAAGACAGAGCAAAAGGAAAAGCAAATGAATGAATATGATAAATAAAAATCTACATATCTGAATGTATTTCTATTTTGGTGTTTTCACGAAATCTACTAATCTGCTTCTGTTTATAATTCTACACTACTTAACTTCGGAATTGAAAACACATTCAGACAAGTAGATTTTTCCTGTTGTATACTCCCTTTGCACTTACTTTGATGCAGTTGTAGCCCTTCTTCTTCCCTTTCTTCTCATTCTCTCTCCTTTATTATCTATTTGTGCTACTCGGTACTGTAGAAGATTCAGTGAACAGGTTTCTACGGAACAAAAATCTAACATAATTAAACGGAACAAAATTCCGATAAAGACATATTCCGACACAGCCAACGTTCTACACGCTTAGTAATGAGAGCCCCCCTATCACTCGATATGCGCGCTACACGCTGAGTGTGGGGGGGGGGGTTGTCCAGTGTGCACGCACATTGCTAGATCAGTAGTCACATTTTTTTTTAAATCTCCGAGAAACGGAAGCTCCGTGCAATAACAAATGGCATTAAAATTTTGGACTGTTATCACGTGATTTGTCCACTGATTCTTGCATTGAACCTGCTCCTATTTTCTCTTTGTGTAATTACATTTACTGTTAATTGTATTTGTCCATAAGAAGATTTTTTTAGTCGACACGTCGTTTGTTTTTGTGATTATTGTTCGCTAGTATGATGTTTACTTGGCGACACGTCATACTTATTTCTAATTTTTTTCCAATTATTGCCCTCTGTCGCTTTTGCCCTCCTCACATCTCTAGAACATGTGTTATTGCCCTCTGTTGCTCTTGCCATCACATCTCTAAAACATGTGTCAGTGCCCTCTGTTACTTTTGCCCTCACATCTCTAAAACATGTGTCAGTGCCCTCTGTTACTTTTGCCCTCACATCTCTAAAACATGTGTCAGTGCCCTCTGTTACTTTTGCCCTCACATCTCTAAAACGTGTGTTATTATTCGAAACTGAAGATGAATTGCATCTTCAGCATCAACAATTTAAAAAAAAACATCATGACAAGAAAACTAAAACCATAAGAGACAGCAAGCACAAATTAATTATAAAACGCATTATTGCAAGACAAGCGAAACGATGTCAACAACAAAATGAGACATCACAGAGTATTTGAACATTTTCAGCGCTACTCTATTTTCTGCAAATCAGCTCGTCAAAAATCGCAAGCAATCAGAGCATCAATTTAAGAAGACTGGATAGAATAGAGTACTGTATACGTGAATTTTGTACAGACAATTTAAGAAGACTGGATAGAATAGTGTACTGTATACGTGAATTTTGTACAGACAATTTAAGAAGACTGGATAGGATACTGTACTGTATACGTGAATTTTGTACAGACAATTTAAGAAGACTGGATAGAATAGCGTACTGTATACGTGAATTTTGTACAGACAATGTAAGAAGACTGGATAGGATACTGTACTGTATACGTGAATTTTGTACAGACAATTTAAGAAGACTGGATAGGATACTGTACTGTATACGTGAATTTTGTACAGACAATTTAAGAAGACTGGATAGAATAGCGTACTGTATACGTGAATTTTGTACAGACAATGTAAGAAGACTGGATAGAATAGCGTACTGTATACGTGAATTTTGTACAGACAATTTAAGAAGACTGGATAGAATAGCGTACTGTATACGTGAATTTTTTACAGACAATTTCCCTCCTAGAGTAAGACAGACACAGCAAACCGTATGCGTTTGCTTGCCAAATTGCTTACTCACTGAGGATGCCCTATACTTTACGTCAGAAAGGATGCCCTATACTTTACGTCAGAAAGGATGCCCTATACTTTACGTCAGAAAGGATGCCCTATACTTTACGTCAGAAAGGATGCCCTATACTTTACGTCAGAAAGGATGCCCTATTCTTTACGTCAGAAAGAATGCGTGCTATTATGAGCAACCAGAAGATATCTAATGGGATTATTTCATCATCATCATGTGTACATTTACTGTGATATTTTCTACAGTATTTGTGTTTCATGTATTGAGTTGTTTTATTGGTGAACTGACCAGTGCCGTAAATATTCTCTTCAGGGAAGAGGTGTGTTACCTTGAAAAAAAGGTCATTCAACCATTTTCGTGTGTCAGATCTTCTATTTCATGACCATTTTGTTAAAAATCGCTCAAGGGCTGTGAGGCATGGGGTGGGTGAGGGTTGGGGTTTTTGGCTTGCCTTTTGGCCACGTTTCAAGTACTAAAAGTAATGTCCCGATTTTTTAGTGGGTGGAGGGAGTGTTGAACACCCCCCCCCCCCCCCCAACCCAATCTGTGGACATGGATCTATTTAAAAAAGAAAAGCATCATTGCTCCTTTGTTTTCTGTTATTTATTTTTTTTACATTAGTTTTATTATTTGTTAGTTAAACTAGTAACAATAGAACATCATATTAGTTAAACCTGTAACAATAGTTACATTATATTAGTTAAACGGTAACAATAGTGCGGTTATCCTAGTTACCGCTGTAGGATGGACTAGATCGAATGACGCAAAGGCATGCTTGCTACAACTACATAACTATATAAACGACTTTACTTTTAAAAGAATATGGAGCACAAGAGAGGTTCCTTTTTCTTTTCTTTTTTTTTTTATTCGTTTCTAGTTTTTGAATCTTTTTTTTGTAATCAACCTACATTTCTGTAGTTGTACAGTCGTTATGAGGGAGGGAGAGAGAGAGAGAAAGAGAGAGAGAGAGAGAAGAGGGGAAGGGGTTAGTGTCATTTTCCTTAGTTCCTTACAAGTTCTTGTATTATAACTGTAGATAAGATGAACTTACAAGTTCTTGTATTATAACTGTAGAGGAGATGAACGCCACTAACTAATAACATTTCACGCACTAAAATATTGAAATGGATAATCAGACACAAAGAATATGTATTTCGATATGATTCCTTGCCAAAAAAATACTGAATGGAACCGTCGATGGTGGAAGAAGCAGATGAGGACAAATAAAAGCATGGACAGACAACATCAAGAACTCGACAAGACAAGATTTTCTTTCTCACCCATCCGCATCGTTGAAGATAGAAATCGTTGCAGAACGGTGTGTATATGCATCTAATGTGGTATCTCTAGGACTCTGACGGGTTGCGGGCTTATAGAAAGATATTTTATATTTATATACAGACCTGATTAACTTCTGGTGTATGTGCCAAGGTATGCCTATGTATTGTTTAGTTACCTTATTTCAACATTTCTTCATATCGCTTTTTTTATCTGTCCACGGCATTCTCACCATTATACAACTACGTTGCTTTCATTCTACATCAGTTATTGTTGTTTGCCCATCACATGATGATGATGACCATTTGTTACACCCCCTTCAGAGTTATGTCATTGACTATGAGTTCGTAGATGGCTAATGAGATCTATTCTGGCCTCAAATGTCTTTGGATAGTTCAAGCATGGGCTGGCCACTGTAGATGAAATTTTTGTTCTACCTATGACTTTATATGATGCAAGAACGAAATTATAAGCAGAATAGGACAAGCAAAAACAGAATTCCATATCCTATGCAACAAGCCCATGTCGATGTAAAAAATGTGTCCTCAAATGCTACATTGAACCAGCTCTACGCTTTGAAAGTGAAGCATGGACAATAAATAAAACATCACAAAAATCATTGGAGGCAGCGGAAATGTGGTTTATTCGAAGAATGTTACGCATTCCTTGGACAATAAAGATTACTAATGAAGAATGTCTTAGAAGGATGCATGTGAAAAGATGCATTATTGATAATATAAGAAAAATACAGTCAACATTTATTGGGCACATAATGAGAAGAGGAGGCATTGAGATATAGTGACAAAAGGAAAGATAGAAGGGAAAAGAACTATTGGAAGACCCAGAGAAAAGATATTAGACAGTTTGACTAAATGGCTTCTTCGATTGACGACACCAACAGAGATGATGGCATTATATGAGATTTCGAAGTACATGGAAGGATATGATCGCCAACGCCATTCGGCACGGCACTTGATGATGATAATGATCACTTTATAGCTACTCTACGCCGTGAACATCGACGGTACTATAAAATCTAGCTGCAAAAAGTAAACAGGCCTACATTCAGTACGTTTTTTTTAATTATTACCACGATTTCCGTTAGTTAATGTTTATATACTTGTAGCCTTTGCTATTTTTTGGTATGCGATTCCGTGCATATAAATATTGACCAACGAAAAACACGGGAATGGTCAAGAAAAGGAACAAGTGAAGGCTTAATTAACTCAGATAGCAGGTCTTCTATTGTCGTTAGGTCACGTCTACGCTGTTGGGCAGCTGCATTTCTCCTCTTTTCACTAGATGCTGCTGCGTTTCGTCACTGTGTAGTTCCATGTAGTTCTATTTTGTGCATGTTTTTTTTCATGTATCGGTCTATTTTGTGCATGTTTTTCCCATGTATCGGTCTATTTTGTGCATGTTTTTCCCATGTATCGGTCTATTTTGTGCATGTTTTTTTCATGTATCTTGGTCTATTTTGTGCATGTTTTTCCCATGTATCTTGGTCTATTTCAAAGACTTTCAATGAAGTCTTTAAAAAATCACATCATTTCTTAATATTCTGATGATTGTCTATGATTCTCTTTTATACATCAGGATTGGTTCAGTGTAACTTCAAAGATTTCTTTAATAAATGAAAGCAGGAGATGGCATACTGCTAGGGAAGTCTTATGCTTCCCCCTCCCTCAAACCCCTACATTTATTAAATTACTAAATTGCTAAATTACTAACATACTAACCTACTAAAATACAAAATTACTAATCTATTAAATTACTAATATACTAACTTACCAAAATATTAAATTACTAATATACTAACTTACTAAAATACTAAATTACTAAACTGCTAAATTACTAAAATCTAAACTACTAAATTACTAACTTACTAAAATTACTAAAGTGTTAAAATACTAAATTAATAACTTACTAAAAATACTAAATTGCTAAAATACTAAATCTCTAACATACTTTAACATTCACTTCGACAGTTCAACTCTCTGTTTGTAGTAGTCTTTCTACTTCGACAATTCAACTCTCTGTTTGTAGTAGTCTTTCTACTTCGACAATTCAACTCTCTGTTTGTAGTAGTCTTTCTACTTCGACAATTCAACTCTCTGTTTGTAGTAGTCTTTCTACTTCTACAATTCAACTCTCTGTTTGTAGTTCTCTTTCTACTTCGACAATTATATTCTCTGTAACTGAGTTTCTAGATCGACAATTCAACTCTCTGTAATTCAGTTTCTACTTCTACAAACTGTTTGTAGTTTACTTTCCACTTATAGAAACTGTTTTTAGTTCTCTATCTACTTATAAAAACTGTATTAGTTCACTTTCTATTTATACAAACTATTTGTAGTTCACTTTCTACTTATACAAACTGTTTTTAGTTCACTTTCTACTTATACAAACTATTTGTAGTTCACTTTCTACTTATACAAACTGTTTGTAGTTCAGTTTCTTCTTATACAAACTGTTTGTAGTTCAGTTTCTTCTTATACAAACTGTTTGTAATTCTCTGTCTACTTCTACAAACAGTTTGTTGTTACCTTTCGAGATCGAAAAAAATTTCTATTCTATTTCTACTTCTACAAACAGTTTGTAGTTCTCTTTATACATCGACAAATTGATTGTTATTCTCTATCTGCATAAATAAACTGTGGTTCTTTTTTTTCTACCTAGTTAAATTGTTTGCTATTCTCTTTCTATTTTGACAGTCTGTTTGTAGTTCTTTCTATACTTCAACAAACTGTGTGCAGTTCTTTCTATACTTCAACAAACTGTGTGTAGTTCTTTCTATACTTCAACAAACTGTGTGTAGTTCTTTCTATACTTCAACAAACTGTGTGTAGTTCTTTCTATACTTCAACAAACTGTTTGTAGTTCTTTCTATACTTCAACAAACTGTGTGTAGTTCTTTCTATACTTCAACAAACTGTGTGTAGTTCTTTCTATACTTCAACAAACTGTGCGTAGTTCTTTCTATACTTCAACAAACTGTGTGTAGTTCTTTCTATACTTCAACAAACTGTGTGTAGTTCTTTCTATACTTCAACAAACTGTGTGTAGTTCTTTCTATACTTCAACAAACTGTTGTAGTTCTTTCTATTCTTCAACAAACTGTTGTAGTTCTTTCTATACTTCAACAAACTGTTGTAGTTCTCTCAATACTTCAAGAAACTGTGTGTAGTTCTCTCTATATTTCGACATACTGTTTGCAGCTCTCTTTCTACTTTGACAGTCTGTAGTTCCCTAACATTTCAACAAACATTCTGCTAGTAGTTTTCTAACAATTCGACAAACTTTCTGCTAGTGGTTTCCTAACATTTCAACTTCGACAAACTTTCTATTAGTGGTTTCCTAACACTTCGACAAACATTCTGCTTGTAGTTTCCTAACACTTCGACAAACTTTCTGCTTGTAGTTTCCTAAAAATTCGACAAACTTTCTGCTTGTAGTTTCCTAACACTTCGACAAACATTCTGCTTGTAGTTTCCTATCACTTCGACAAACATTCTACTGGCAGTTTCCTAACATTTTGACAAACATTCTGCCGGTAGTTCCTTAACACTGCGACACACGGACACACTAAATGACGTATAATCCCTACATAATACTTTATATCTGTTCACAAGTTAAATGTGTCTGCCTATAATTTATAATGAGCCAGTATACGGTGGTCGCCTAGCAACAGCACGTTAGGTCACATTAGATAACATATGTCGTAAAAGTTAAGTGTCGCAATATGTTCTGAAATAGCTAGTCTTATTTTCTACCAAACATATAAATGTATTTCTTATCAACTTTGCTGTAATTGGTTCAAACAGTACAGAGAAATCTATGCCAGTGTACAGCTGTGTGTTGTAGTCCTTCATCAACTTGCATAAACATTGCCTACATTCGGAACACTAACTTCGTAGTTCGACGAATAATTTGTTGGGACCTAGGAAATTAACTCACTTGTAAATAAAACTGTTCTGTTCTGATTTCGAACTACTTCGTTCATCACCATATCATCAAGAAAGGTATTTGCAGAGTATGTTGGCAGCAACCTCCCATGTGTATCTCTGCCTACCTCTTGCTCGCCCCCCCCCCTTAACTCTAGCTTCAAGTAATATCTTCAACAAGGCGCTATGACTTTTAATGTCTAAAATATTGTATTTATTTCAATTATTTTCTCAAATAGGCCTTAGTCTGTTTTCATAATGTCAGAAGCTCCTTGTTTGTTTTCTTATCTTTGCATGAAGTTCTGCCTATTCTTCTATATATCCACATCTCAAAGGCATCAATTCAGTCATCTATTTGTTTATTGTCCATGTTTCTCAACCATACATTAATATAGAATAGATGTACCATTTTGTAATTCTCATTTTAGATTGTAATTTGTTTAGATGTTAATATTTTCCTCATGTCATTGAAAGTACTTCTTAACTTCTGTTTCACATCTGCCATCATTTGTGATTATGTGTCCAAGATATTGATAATGTTCTACTTGTTGTTTATCTCCCTGTATGTTTATGTTTAGCACCTGTTCTTCTGTGTCTTTGCTGATTATCATGGGCGTTTTTTGTGGGGGTGGGGGTGATTTTTATATTTTTTACTTGAATATCGACTTTATCTATTAGTCTTTGTAGTTCATGTTCACTTTCTGCTAACAGAACAATGTTATTTGCATATCTCAAGTTGTTTATTATTTTCCCACTGATCTTGAGCCTTAGCATTCCTTCTATATGTTTAAAAATATTCTCTGTGTAGATATTAAATATGCTAGGTGATAAACTACATCCTTGTCTTACTCCTCTAGTATTATTGTACCACATGGTAAACAAATGCATCCTTGTCTAACTCCTCTAGTAAAATTGTACCTTATGGTAAACAAATATACATTATTTAAAAAAAGTTACATTTCAGTTTTACATTGAACAAATATATCAAAAGATATTTACCAAGTCAGGGACGAAAACACACACAAGTCAGAACGAACACACATAAGTTAGTGACAAACACACACACAAGTCAGGGACGAACACACAGAAGTTAGTGACAAACACACACACAAGTCAGGGACGAAAACACACACAAGTCAGAACGAACACACAGAAGTTAGTGACAAACACACACACAAGTCAGGGACGAACACACACACAAGTCAGGGACGAACACACACAGAAGTTAGGGATGAACAAACACAGGAGAGAACAACAAATTAGTCAGTAAATTACGTAATACAATGTATAGACCATTCTCAACGTGGAAGCTACCACATGCGCTATGGTTAGGTCTAGGGGGACGGCATGAGAAAATTCAGCATTAGGGGGACAGTAAGAGGTAATGGGGGTGGGGTTATCCAAACAAAATTACTAGATAAAACAGAAAATAAGGGAACACTACCAACAATCCCGAGGACATGTGCCCTAGAAACTATATACAGCTACCCATCATCATCAATCAAGTTCTACACTGATGGATCGGCTTTGGATATGGTATACATATATGATACTCTGATGGATCTGCCTGCGAGTTCCTTGACTTGTGGGGAAAATTGCTCAAATTATGAAGCAGAGGCTGAAGCCATCAAGACAGCCATTGAGTTAATCCACCAACAGTTGGATCTCATGGGGCATAAAAACATCAAACATTGTAATTTTTTACAGACTCTATGTCAGTTTTGTAAGAATTTAAAAATGTCCAATTTGAAATTCAAGATATTCTCCACATAGCAAGAGCAGCGCACAGTCTTATCTCTGCATATCCAATCAGTGTTAGTTAGTCGTCGGATTATCATCACTGCAAACTGGACACGCTCATAGTTACTTCGATCTCTCCCTGAGTGTATCCGCCATTACACTTCTGTTGACAGTACCGGTCCTGTTTGGTTGACCATCATTCTTCTGTGCCCTCCAAAATGTTCACTTTTAGCAACATCGCATTTCAAACTCTGATGAAACGCATTCAGTGTGGTCATACATATGATCCTTGGACATAGGGATATAGCAGGAAATGAAGCATCGGGCAGATGCAAAAAATATGCGTCTCAAAACAGCAAAAGCAAAGACCTTGCAGTATGAGAACAGTCAGATTCTCAGAAATATCACCAGGTAAATCTGGCTGAACAGCTGGGCAAATATGTTGACTAGTCGAAATGTATTTAGTGAAATGAGATGACTAAAGGAAAATGACAACATAAACAAACTCTGCAGAAGAAACTAATCCTTTATATTTCAGTTTCGTACAAGGATTAATAGACATTTAGGCCATATCAAACCCCAGCAACTAGCCACTTGTAGACACTGCGTTCATCCCAATGAAACAGTGGAATATCTCCTTATTGACTGCCCGTACCTTTCAGCTGACAGGAAACAACTTCTACAGTCACCCTTAACAAAACAATACTTAACTGTATGGATATATTTACTAAGCTTCAGAAGACCTTCACTTTTTTCAGAATGGCATTGTACTGGCGAGACTAGCATTACTCATCGGTATTATTTGGATATTGATAACAATAACAACTAACAACAATTAAATTGTTTGAATTTTAAACGTTTTCTAAAATTTTGAAACAAAACTTATTTTTTGTTACAGCTGACGAGAATTAAACCAGGTCCGTTCTAGCAGCACCGAATCGCTTTGCAACACAAGTAAACAGGTTTTCCGTACTTGACCAACCACATCCCCAAAAAAAGATGTGACCGGGTCAAGACTTTCAGCCTGTGTACTCAAGTCACCGAGAACAGACCAAGCGAGAACAGAACCAAAGAGAACAAAACAGATCTGGTTCAATTCTCGTCAGTTGTAAGAATTATTTTCATTTATCCTCATGCTTCCTACTTGAATTTACTTATTTTTTGTACATTTTTACTTAACAACTTGGAAGTGTAAGGACTTTTGTGTCAAACAGTGCAGTTCCTGGATAATTAACGGTTGTTAATAAGGGGTGACTGGATAACAATAAATTGTTGCCGTAACTTATGAACTTATTATAAAAGGGAATAGTTAAAAATTATTATTAAATATATTATCAGAGGAGATAACCATTTCACGCGTACAATTTAGAGATAACATGCTTCACTCCCTTAATTTTCGACGTGTGGTGTATGTCCGGGGTTCCCCAATTATGCCTTTCTGTTTTATTTTTGCTTATGAAAAATTTGCATTCTACGGTTCTGTACGCTGTTTTTAACCGTGGATGTTAGTCCAATGTGGTTATATCAGAGCTTTAAAACCATAAAAAATAATGTAGCTCGCGGTTCAGATAATACGGTAACCAAAACCGCCGGGGTTTTTGTGCGTCCGTTATAAACGACCATCATTGTTCCTTTAATAGACAAAAGCCATGTGGTATTACGATATTCCTCTTACACGGGAAGACATCGGAGGCATCTAATTAACACAGTGGCACCTCGACAGTCCGTGTATAATTTAACAGAGTATTTGCGTTTTATTAGAATATGTTTCTCGTTGTGTTTTGTGCATGCTCTGTGTTTTTAAAGAGAAAAATAGTACATATTTTTGTTCCTAGTATCTGCCCTTTAGAGGAAGCGAATACGTGTATCCGATACTAACTCAGTATTTGTGTGTTTGTCAGTTGGTTGGTTGGTTGGTTGGTTGGTTGGTTGGTTGGTTGGTTGGTTGGTTGGTTGGTTGGTTGGTTGGTTGGTTGGTTTGGTTGGTTCGTTCGTTTGTTTATTGATTCGCTCGTTCGTTTGTTGGTTGTCTAGTTATTCATTAGATCATCATCATGGCACTCCGGACGTCCATAAGTTTTTCGAATTCATATTCAGTATGTCCTTCATCATTTGGTAACTGACTGTTCCTGTTATGTGCGATTGATAACTCTTCTTTTGACTCGTACATGCTGCTCATTTCTTGCAGAAGGAGTCTTCACTCCCACGTCATTCATTCTAGCCATAGAAAAGAAAGAGAAAATACACTCAATATTTTCCAACTGGTCCAACTCCGTGATGGCATTCAACGTATCAGCACGGTCCATGTAACTGCCACTAGTCACTGTGGCTACGCTGGCATGTATGTCAACTCTTTCATTTCCTTCAACACCAGTCTGTCAAGGAACAAAATTAAAGGTAGCTCTCTTCAGAGCAGGTTTCGTCATTGACTCAAACCACTGAGTGCACAGATAACCGGACTGAATCTTTCAAAGAACACTCATAGAAACGGTAAGAAGACAGACATTAGTAGCACCTTGGGCTCCAGCGCAAACCGTCGGATGTATAGAAGACATTATAACAGAATTACCTAGGACCACATTCGTGGCGTTTTTTATTATTGCTGGAATTTCAGTTGGTGACTATTTATACACTTGGAGTCGCATTGGCTACATTTTGCATGCTATTCCAAATATGTAAAAAGTGACCAGCCGAAATTCCAATAATAATCAAAAACGTCACAAATGGGATCCTAATTCTGTTTTAATGTCTTTAGTGAAGACGGTCATATTCTAACCGCATCATTGCCTTCGTCGTTGTCATCATCTCCATCGTCATACCACTAGTGATTGTATAGACAGCACCACATTCTTTCCTATTACATTTCTCACTGTATTGAACCATGAATGCCCAACAACTGCGTACGTGCCACACTAAACAAGATAATAATATTATTATATTATCTGTCTGATGTTATATTTTCTAATTATATCTCTTAATGACACCACGAGTATTCTTCGTAGCCATGTCATTTCTGCTATCACTATTTTTCTTTGTTGTCTTGTGGTGTCATTGTCCTAGTTTGGCACTGGTAGCACAGTGATGGAATAATAATAGTCTTGTATAATGCAACTTTAGTGTCTATGTTTACATTTTTGTTCTTAAAAATACGTGTCATCTGTCCTAGGATATGATATGTTTTGTTGCATCTATTTTGTATCACTTTACTTGTTTTCCCGTCACTCGATATAATGCTTCCTAAGTAAGTGAACTCATTTACTTGTTTAAGGTGTTTATCATCGATGGAGATAGTGATATTTCTTTCTTTCTTTGCTATTGCCATTATTTCGATCTTTTCAATATTAATCTTTATGTTGAATTTTTGACATGTTGTGGGAGTCTGTTCATATGTTCTTGCAATTGTTCTTCTAATGTCGCTATCAGTACTTGGTCGTCTGCAAAGAGTAGTTCTTTCAATGTGTCGTTCATGGTATCTTCTTCGTTAGCACTTGTTAGCTTATAGATGTGGTCGATATGTTATAAAAAGTAGATGGAATAGGACACACCTGTCGAACTCCTGATTGGATTTGGAACTTAATGGATACTCCTGCATTTGTTCTTACTTCAATAAGCAGTAATGTATCATTATTTACTATTTCTGTCAAAAAATCAAAGGGCATGAACGAGAAAAACTGTTATAAAGGGGAAGAGGGTTTACAAAATGTATTTCTTGCAAAATGGACGGTAGCTAAAAATGTTTGGGAACCGCTGCAATGATAACTCTTCATGTACTAAGCCGCAGCAACTATTAGGTGGACTGTACAGTCCTCTTCCTTGCTGTGTTTGACAAATGTGTATTATTATATAAGCCATGTGCCCTAACTTCATCATCATCATCAGGTGCCATGTCGGCTGGCATATGCAATCATGGATCTCCACAGCTTTCTATCTCCAGTATTATGTAGCAGGATCGCTGTTGTTTCCCTGCCATGCCAGGTTGTTAAACTAATATTTTCTCACATTGTCGCCCTCTGTCTCTGCCCTAAAATACTTCTTTAATACGTTAATGTTTTGATTCCTTAAAATGGGTTAATAGTTAATATATATATATATATATATATATATATATATAAAGTGACATATTCTTTCCTTAACGTTGTCTTCATCGTGAATACTCTGAACGCCTCTCTCTTCCGAACAAGTAGGCCTGCAATGGCCAGAGAAATGTGCATACATTCTTCGATGTCGCTGGTGGATTGTCCTCTTGGTCTTCCTCTTCCTCTCTTGCCAGGTACTCTGTCCTCCATAATCAGCCTTTCAATACCATCGTGTCCAAAATAATACTGTAGCTTCCTTCTTATGATGGTATTTAGAAGCCACCCCTCATTTAGTTTCAGTAATTTCACAATAATTGATAACGACCTTCTACATGCAGCATTGGGTACTGTTTCTGCTTCTTTAAGTGATGCTGCTATCTGTCATAGATTATTGCATCAGCCTACTAACACTATCGCGGACACAAGTCGATAGATTGGGAAAAGTCCAAAATGAGGCAATGAGAGCGGTACTGGGGTGTACTAGAGATACACTAATCTCTGCTGTGAGATTTCTGCTTGATCTCCCCAGCAATAGAGTACGACATCAGGTAGCACAAGTTAGATCGTACCTTAAAGTGACAGAATACAACCACCACCGATTACACCAACGTCTAGATGAGTCAAAGCGAAAACGAATTAAGCGTGGCAGATCATGGACGACAAAGGTTGAAGACACACTGCGAAGAGTATGTTAATTTGAAGAAATAGGAAAGGGCGGTGAATGGGTGGAAGTAGACATTGAGAAGAAATCATGGACTAGCGTAATAATACAACTAGATAAAGCGTGTCGAAAATGAACGAAGTCAGGGCTCATGATACAGTGCATGAACTCGCAAAACTACACTCGAAACCACAAGATATAATTATATACACAAATAGGCCCAGTTAACAGAAACACAAATAAAAGCGGTTGGGGTTTTGTTGCCTACAGAAACGACGTGAAGTTGATTGAGAAATCTTCAGAATATCCCACTGTCACAGCGAGCAAGATGCTGGAAATAGAGGGAGTTTCAGCAGCACTTAATTGATTGATAACTGATACATCAACACACTCAGTAATACTCACAGATTCTCAAAGCATGCTGCGCAAGATAGAAAAGTACATGCTGAGAAAAGAATGGCGGGACATATTGAACAACTCAATCGACCAGAGCATTACATGGATATACTGCCCTGGTCATGCTTGGGTCAGAGGAAACGAAAGAGCCGACTTATTGGCAGGAAATGAGGTAATAGACGGCACAATGCTGAGAAGAGATAAAGCAGACTTAATGAAGGCAGTAATAAATTTATTTCAAGATGAAGATGGTGTCAATGAGGCTGAGAATGTACACATACAGAGAATTTTAGAAATGGGAGTATCTAGAGGTGGAAGGAAAAGTAAATCTTCTGGAAGGCCCCGAAGAGCACGTAATCAACACCTGACCGAGACTCAAGTCTACATAGACTGAGATGACTGCTGGAATGGAGGACGGAGCACTTATGGGAATTTCCCACGTGCTGTGAAGCTAGTTACTAATCAAGAATCAAGAAGAATTTTACAATTTCAATAGTTAGTTAGTCATTGGATCATCGTCACTGCACTCCGGACAAATCCATAGGTGCTCAGATCTCTCCTTGAGTGTAGCCGCCATTATACATTGACTGACGGTCCCAGTACGCAGTTGATTTACCATCATTCTTTTTTGCCCACGAAACCGCTCCTTTATAGCGATACCACATTTCAAACCAAATTCTTTTATTATAGTCATGGAAAAAGAGCCATCATCACTTATGCAGTCATTTGCTCGTGCGTTTTCCTGTAGGACGTTCAAAATGTCTGCTCGGTCCATCGCTCCACCAACAGCCGTAGTAGCAGCGTATGCAGAAGATAGAAAAGTGCATGCTGAGAAAAGAATGGTGGGACTTATTGAACAACTCAATTGTCTGCTCTGCTCTCTAATTACCACGGACTCCCGCATGTTCCGGCACAAAAATGAAAGCCACTTTACGCATACAGGAATTATTCACTGCATCCAGCCACTGTTTACGAATGTATCCCGCCTGAACTTTTACAATTTCAATGTTCTTAGTTTTCTCTGTCCATGGTATTCGTATGATCTTTCTGTAGTACTTCATTTCAAATGAATTTATTCTTTTGGATATTGTCTTATTTAAAGTCTAGTCTCGCATCTATACGTTGCCACTGGGAATACACATGATCTTAAAAGGGTTACTTTAGTGTTGTTATTACTACTTTGCCACCTTTCTTCATTTGTGTGTTGCAATTGCGAGTATACGGCTAGGCTTTATTTTTTAATTGTTAACACTGGTGTGTAATGCACCATTTATAATTATTCAATGCGCCACCGTTGTCGCGTGCGTTATGAAGTGGCCACCCCTATTCTAGATATTTCTTCATTGTTCATGTTTCTGAACCATTATAGTGTTGACGAATGGACATAAGCTTGAGGTGGTGAATACCTTCAAATACATGGGATCCAGTATATGCAGCGATGGTAAATGCAAAGCAGAACTAAACATAATGCTGGAGATGGCTTTAGCGTCCTTGTCAAAGCTAACTGTGATTTGGAAAAGCAACAATAGTGTTGGAGTGAAAATCAAACTGTATAAGTCACTGGTGCTTTCTGTTGTGCTGTATGGTTGTGAGAGTTGGACAATCACTGCGGACAGGGGAAGAAAAGATTACAGGCTTTCGAGTTCAAATGCTACAGACAAATTCTACGAAATTCCTATAGGGAACATAATACAATGTGTAATTAAGAAATAAAGCAGAGATGTGTGCAGGTGTTCAGGAGCCATTGCTTTCAATAGTCAAACGACGAAAACTAGCATGGTTCGGACATGTATGCAGGCACGATTCCTTGTCAAAAACAACACTGCATGGAACTTTTTAGGGTGGAAGAAGCAGAGGAGGTCAAATGGACAGACAACATCAAGGAATGGACAGGGCAAGATATTTCCACACTCATTCGCATCGCTGAGGATAGAATTCGCTGGAGGACTCTGTGTGCTGAAGCATCCAGTGTGGTACCACTACGACCCTGAAGGGTTACGGGTTTATTGAGTGTTTTTTGGTTTCGTTTCGATATATTATGACAGATTTTAAAACCCTGCCATGACAGCGCCATCTAGTGTTTTTTTTAACTTCCGGTAAGCGTAGTAAGACTTACGTTTGGAGACGATTTAGAAAATACAGCATTTGTGAATAGTTTTGTGAATTTTTCCGTTAAACTTTATTTTCATCATGGAAGTCGGCACAGAGATAAGTCAAAAAATTCGTTCTGCAATCAAAGCAAAACTGTTGGAGCTTGGGTCATACGTTGACGATGAGTTGCCTGATTATATAATGGTAATGGTAGCAAATAAAAAAAGTCGATCCCAGATGAACGGTGATTTGGGCCTATTTCTTGGAACAAATACTGATGCCTTTACAGAGTGGCTTCACAGTCTCTTGGAAAAATTACAGACTATAACAGTTGGATCTGATAAACATTCAGGTAAAGCTGAAAAGCCCAAGCCCTCAAAGTCTAAGAAAAAAGAGAAAGATAAAACCCTAAAGGCAGACTTGCCAGGAAAGAAATCTAACAAGGATAGAGATAAGAATAAAACGGAGTGTGTTATTAATGTAATTAATAATGTAACAGACGGTAAGACAGAACTTGTGAGTGTTGAAGAAAATAAGTCGGATAGCCACAGCACTGAAGATTATCAGCAAAGATATCTTGGAATTGAGATTAAGAAGTCTACAGATCTTTCTGCTGGTATTTTGATTGAAGAACCAGCAAGTGAAAAACATATCATTGAAGATTTTGAAGATGTTCGACAGCTTTTAGTTACTGAAGCAGCACAAGATGAACTTGCAGAGGAATTGGAAACAACAGAAGTGGAGGTAGTAAATTTACAAACACAGAAGGATAGGCCTACAGCAAAGTTACTAGAAG
Organism: Meghimatium bilineatum; assembly: GCA_034231615.1. Lineage (NCBI taxonomy): Eukaryota > Metazoa > Mollusca > Gastropoda > Stylommatophora > Philomycidae > Meghimatium > Meghimatium bilineatum. The sequence goes on along the minus strand of CM067318.1, from coordinate 41,932,806 downwards.
TATTCAGTAAGGATATTGGTACTCATTCTAATACCACTCGAAGTCTGAGTCCAGATATTCACAGCATGCAAGAATCTTCTGTACCCCGGAAACGCAAAGTTCCAACATCCGTAGTAGCAACTGTCAGTCCGAGAGTTGGAAACGATGAGGAGTACGATCCACATAATCCTTCTTTTGGTTCTGTTGCAAGTGTTGTGAAAGTCACGGCGCGGAAGTCCAGTATACCTCCATTGCTACAAGCCAACAGGTAGACATACCATATATTAAGTTCTTGCAGATATATTTTGTTAAGTTATGTCGGCTCCAACTACCTTTTTAATTTTCATTATATTACTGTCTTTTTCATTTTAATTGTTAGCAGGGCCGTAGATATACCTTCAATCGTGCGAGGAGGTGGGTGAATTACTTCTTAAAAGTCATCTGCTCACTAAGTTGGTGCATAATTCTATCAAATAAAAGTAATTCACTCATTTTTTTATGTAATTCATTCATTTTCCTAATATTTTTGTTTTACCTTTTTTTATAAAATCATTGAAAGGGGGGATGGTTGCCAGCCTTTTCGCTAAATTCCTAGTACAATAGTAAATGTCATGTTCTTCTTTGTTCGTTCACAAACTCCTGCAGATTAGTAGGATGTAGTCTGGAGAACGGATTACATCGTGTCATGGTTTACAATTTAGATGTCATACTTGCATCTTTTGGCCTGATACATTCGACTTCAGCATGGCTTCTGGATCACATTGGCCCAATATGGAATGGTACAGCCAATTGCACTCCATAGCCTGCTTAGTTGCCTCTTTTGACATGCATGGGAGGTAAACAAGCAGTGTTACTATTCTTAGTTCCCCTGATTTCCTAAGGGCTGTTCACATTTGTGGGTTCATTGCTGGGATATTTTATGTTGTCTCTGTTCTTATTTTATGTTGTCTCTGTTCTTATTTTATGTTGTCTCTGTTCTTATTTTATGTTGTCTTTGTTCTGCTTTTATTGTTGATATATTGGTAAAAGTATGGATTAATTCTTCAATGTGCTATAAATAGCACACTGTTTACATTTTTAACTAGCTAGCATCATGGATTTCCCCGGAAGATCAACCACATCGATAGATACCGCGAATAATTTATAATTACAACTTTTACAACTAATTTTTTAAAATTTATAACTAATTCTAATCCTAACCTTCAAACTTAATCTAAATACTATTCCAAATTAATATGCCTTTTCAATTAATATACCGTGATTTTAAATACAAATTCTATTAATCACACTGCAAAGGTTAGGTAATACCTCAAAACTAGAACAAAAGTCACAGTGAAGAACTGATCTGTACTTCTGCCATTTTATGTTGTTCCTGTTCTACTTTCATTGCTGTTATATTATCATTGCTATCACTTTCTTAGTCATTTCTCATTCTTTTTTTCACTTTCTGGTTTTTTTCACTTAATTATAACTGCAACAGTGGAATCCTATTATTAGAACTTGGCCAGGACTAATGAAATATGTATGTAATAACAGAAATTCGCTATATACAGTACAAACAATAAAAGATAAATATAATTGGGGATTATATTTATCTTTTATTGTTTGTACTGTATATAGCGAATTTCTGTTTATTTTATTAAATATTGAGATAGTGTTATGTAGGAAAATTTGTTGTAAAAGGGGCTATATACTGGGATTCCACTTTATTTCTTTCTGTCTGTGTTCATTCATAAACTTTCACTGAGTTCTCTTGTAGCAGGACAGTGGTCCTATTAATTTCCTACAGGATTTTAGTCCAGAAAACGGAAAGGCATTGTTACCACTTTATTTGTGCCAATGTCCTGGCATATCTGAATTTGTTAACTCTTTCAGGATGTAATTATTCCCAGGGTTTGGATGTAATTAATTTTAGGCTAACGTTTTGGACCGCAACATGATTCAGGCGCAAGCTTCCTGAAGACAAAGTATTAGCTATGAAAGGTCATATACGGTATCAAAAGAAAGACAATTGAATGTGGAATTCATATACAATATAAAAAATGTAAGAACAATGTATAAAAATTGCACCACAAACAGGAATGTTAGTTGGACATATTTATTTTTTAACAGATATTTTCTTTTACTCACCCTCAATTTTACTTGTCTTGAAATGTTGATATTCAACCTTACTAAAGTAGATGCATTGACAGCCCATTTACTAATACCATCAAACCCGCATACCATCAGAGTTTATGAAGTTTCACTATTGTCAAAATTATTTCTTACTGCCCGGCTAATAAATTTTATCATGCACAAAAATATTGGTCTTATGTTCTCGATAACAGATACCCAACTCACGTCTTTATTATTTGTTTTAAAAAGCATGGATTCTTCTCTCTAAATTTGCTGTTAAAGTCCATGTCTCACAACCATACAGAAATATTGACAAAACCAAAGATTTATATAAATTGATCCTAACACGGGTTGTGATCCTACTGTTCCAAATGGTGGTTAATCTTGTCATGTCAACCATGGCCATTACCAGTCGTTTCTTAACTTCAGCTGTTGATTCACCATTGCCACTAATCTGGGCTCCCAGATCAACAAACATAGAAACCTCCAACCGTCGATTGTTAAGCTTTATATTTGTTGGAACTAAGTAAGAATAAGTTCTTATTCACCAATATTTTACTCTTACCTGCATTGATCTCCATAACAAGTTTTTTGCAAGATAACTCCAGTCTTGTTGTTAACTCCTCAGTTCTGCTTTTGTTGTCGCCATCAGATCAGTATCATCTGCGAAGTGAAGATTAAAAATTTGTCACCCTCCAATCAATGTTGTTGGATGAAATTCATCTAACACTTCTCTCATGATTGCTTCTAGGTAGATGTTAAAAAGTGTTGGTGAAAGTAAGCATCCTTGTTGAATGCCAACATTAGTTCTGAAAGTAAGCATCCTTGTTGAATGCCAACATTAGTTCTGAAAGTAAGCATCCTTGTTGAATGCCAACATTAGTTCTGAAAGTAAGCATCCTTGTTGAATGCCAACATTAGTTCTAAAAGTAAGCATCCTTGTTGAATGCCAACATTAGTTCTGAAAGTAAGCATCCTTGTTGAATGCCAACATTAGTTCTGAAAGTAAGCATCCTTGTTGAATGCCAACATTAGTTCTGAAAGTAAGCATCCTTGTTGAATGCCAACATTAGTTCTGAAAAATTCACAGATTTCGTTATCTATGAACATAGCACTTTTTGTTGGTTTATGTAGTGCCTCTATGACGGCGGCAATATTGTAGTCAAAATTAAACTCTCGCATAATATACCATAGATTTGTATGCAAAACATGATCAAAAGCTTTGGTGAAATCAAAGTGTATGTCTACCATTGAATCAGCATCTAAAATACCCTGAGAGAGCCTACCTAGGTAGACCTCGATGAGTAGTATCCAGAAAGTATAAACAGTTCAAATGGGTAGACATTAGGCGAGTTTATTTGATAGGGCTAAAAACAGAGTCTCATTTTGCAGTTGCAGTCACTTTCATCTTTGTTTCCAGACACCCAGCAGATGTGGAGGGAAAAGTGCGAGTCGACAAGTTGGCTAGTTCTTTAACAGGTGTTCAGCCTATGAACAGATCAATTTGAGATCAATGAGCGTGATCCATTATCATAAGTACTGTGTACTCTAAGTGAGAGTCAGCATAGCATGAAGAGAACGCCACAAAAATGAAAAGGGAGATCAGATTATTTTCCATAACTTCAGATTAGTTACCATACTATATCTGTTTATGTATGGTAACAAATATAGCATCTGTTTATGGTAACTGATATAGCATCTGTTTTTGTATGGCAACTTATATAGCATCTGTTTATGTATGTTAACTGATATAGATATCTTTATGAATAGTAACTAATATAGCATCTGTTTATGTATGGTAACTGATATAGCATCTGTTTATGAATAGTAGCTAATATAGCATCTGTTTATATATTGTAACTGATATAGCATCATGTTTACGAATAGTAACTGATATAGCATCTGTTTATGTATGGTAACTAATATATCATATATCAACTGAGGAACACAGTAGCCTAGTTGATAGTGAGCTTGCTTACTATCGCTGGATTACAGCGTGCCAGATTCAAAACCAAGTCTGGACACCCAAAAACATTGTCCAAATTATGGTTTCAGCATGGAGCAACAGCTCCTTCAGTCGACCCATCTGTAAATTGGTACCTATTGCATGAGTTAGGGGATGTAAAGACAGCAAGCAAGGGAACTGGCCACCCCACCTAATAGTTGCAGCGGCTTAGTACATGAAGAGTTATCTACATCCCAGATGGCAGATTACTGCCATGGGACATACTTATACCTTTAAATATATCATATGTTTATAAATAACTAATACAGTAGAATCCCTCTATAGCACATTCTTTTATAACATATTTCCTTATATAACAATATTTTTCAAAATCTCCAGTTATATGTATTCTATATTGCTTGTACTGTATATAGCAAATTTCTATTATTACATACATATTTTGTCTGCCTGTACGAAGTTGTTATAATGGGATTCCATTATATATCATCTGATATACTAATATATCATCCATTTATGAAAGGTAACTAATGGTTCTTGTCTTATTTTCCAGGTTGTTGTTATTGAAGGCGATGCAAGAAGCTGAAAATTCAGTCGCTGCAAAGAAAAGAGTGGTATTCACAAAAAGAGCTAGCCGTGAAAACTCTCCTGCTGAGGTCTATTCTCCTCCAAGAAAGCGGTCAGACCTGTCCCGTGATCAAGCAAGCCCACCTCCTTATATTCCGTCTAAGAAGGAATTAATTAACCGTCACTGTAGTTCTCAGGACAGTGGATTACGAGTTCTTACTCACAATGATGCTAGACATATGTTGAGTAGAGACAGTAACCGTGAACTTGTAACGAAATCAAGACTCGAGAAAATTTTAGGAACCGTTGCTAGTGAATTACAGCAACCTCGTAGAAGAGAAGTTTCTAGATCGCCTGATAAAAATAGAAAACTGAAAGAAAGCGAGAAGAGTAAAGTGGAAGGGAGAAGTGACAACAGTAGCAGAGAGGTCAGAAGTGATAAATATTCTGGAAATGAGAAAAATTTCCAAATAACGTGTCATTTATCATCAGACACAGGATCGACTGTTTCTCATAATGTTGATAGTAGAAAACGTCCGCATAGTCCTTCACCTGAGCCAAAACAAAACCTGAAGGTGACAATTAGTTCAAACGCTGTTCCAGATTCTAAAAATGTTGCAGCAAGATTAGGCAAATTAGTTGTTGAGAGAAAGGGGTCAGAGGAAGGTATTCGAGAAAATTCCAGTACAAGAGGTCTCTCTGTGACTAGTTCAGCACAGAAAGATGCTAGAGAAACTATTAAGACAAGAATAGGTCACTCAGTGACAAGGACATCACAGAAAGATGCTAGAGAAACTATAAACATGAGAGAAAGCCACCCAGTGACCAATACGTCACGGAGAGATGCTAGAGAAACTACCAACATGAACGAAAGTCATTCAGTGACTAGTACGACACAGAAAGATGCTAGAGATACAATCAGTGCCAGAGATGGTCACTTAGTGACTAGTTCAGCACAAAGAAATGCTAGAAACGATATTGTTACCAAAGTTAGCAAAACAAAATCAAAACTTATTCAGAAATCTGGAAATAGTCGCGTGATCTCAACTTCAGGTAAGCAAGCTTTTCAGAAACAGTGTGAAGCGGCTGTCATTTCTGTCCAGGCAGCAGAAATGAGCAACAGGGCAAAAAGAAATATGAGTCCAGATAGCAGAGTAGTGAAGTGTGATACTCATGCTGCCGAGGAAGAAGTAGTTCAAAACACCATAAAGAAAAGCAAAGAGGCTGAAAATAGTTCATTAAAAACTACTCCATCCACAGAAGATGATGATGTCAGAGTCAGAAGTAGGAGTCGTGATGAGAGTGTCAGGGTCAAAGGTGGGAGTCATGATGAGAGTGATGATAATGTCAAGGTTAGATGTGGGAGTCACGATGAGAGTGGTGATGATGATGATGATCTTTCAAAGATGATTGATGAAGACTTAGGACCAGAACTTCTTGACAACACCAATGGTGATGATTTCAGCCTAGATTTGGATATTGATGAAGACTTGAGTCGTGCTGTGGGGGTCACAGAAGATGAAGCATCAGGCACAGATATTCTCAAATTGGAGAAAGATGAGAAACGGTTGGGCACTAAGTTCATAGTTACGCTAGATGGAATTGATGAAAGACAGTTCCGTTATGAAGACAGCAGTAGTATTTTTGACAAATTTAAACCTCCTCCTGTCAGAACAGATCCAGCAGTCATAAAACCAGCAGCTTTCAACTCTGAGCTGTTGCATAACACTTCATCGTTTCCTATGGAACAATCTGTCACATCAGAACCATTGCAGCAGAACCATAGCCTATATTTGGATCTTCTAGATGCACAAAATAGATCTTTGTCCCTAGCACCTCTGCAGACTTCAATATTAACAGTTCCTTCCAAGTTGACACCTCCCAAAATTCAACCTTTCTCAATCAGCCTTAAAGATTCAGACGATGAACATGATGAAAAACATGATGACAAAGACAGTAAATCATCCCCAATACAAGAATATTATGCACAAACTCAAGGTGAAGCTACAGGCAATAAACGAGCTAAAGTAGCAGAGAGGTGCAAATTTTGGCCAGCATGTGCTGCAGGGGGAGCCTGTGAGTATCATCACCCAACTACTCATTGTAAGACATTCCCCAATTGCAGCTTTGGTGATAAGTGTTTATTCATTCATCCAAATTGTAGGTTTGACTCAAAGTGCGCTCGTCCAGATTGTCCGTATACCCACACAAGCCGAAGGCCTGCTCTCACAAGCTCAACACGTGTAATGGCATTGCCTCCATCACATTTTGCATTTTCTGCTATCCCGCCGAGACCAAAAGTTGTGCCATATGCAAGCGCATCAACAGTGTGCCACTACTTTCCAAACTGTCACAATATGAACTGTCGATTCTTACATCCCAAACCGTGTAAGTTTGGTACAGTCTGCAAAACTACTGCATGTCCATTCTATCACCCCCAGATGCCTGGGAAGGACAAATTGAAATGGCAAGCCAATACTGGACAGTTGAAAGCTGATATAGCGATAATATCAACCCCTGCTGTCAAAGTAGAGCAAACAACGAACAAACTTAGCCCGACAGGGCCCAGTAGTTCTGCAGCAGTATCATCTACCAGTCAGTAGAGTTTGTTCATCTCTAGACCTAATAGTCTAATGTTGGTTAAAATATTATCTGTATTTGTACTTGAGTTTCAAGATGACAATAACTTATCTCATTGGCTACAGGTAACCAGTTGTGAATACTTTTGCATTTGCCGATAAGTTTTCAGGAAGTGAAATTGATATCTTTATTATTTTTTGTTAATTTCAAATATATTCATGCAGTATTGACAAAACAGTTGATAGGTAAATTTTTTTAAGAATTGTGAACAAATTGTTTCTCCCAAATAGCTCCCCTTAGATGACACACCTATACAGAAATCATATAATGTAGGTCACTGACATAAATATTTGACTAATAGTTATGACGTCTTATCTTCAACATTGTGTAGAAGATCTTGATAACTGGTAGGAATATTATCTCCAAATTTATCACACAGTAACATCATCTGTGGAAACTCATTTGGGAGAATAACAATGAAATTTCTTGCTCTGTTTATGGCTGTACCTATGTACCCACAAGTAAAATTTAGTTTCGATATTTATCACTTGTAATTATCAAGCTGTCTGCTTGATGCTAGTGTGGTTAGTGGGCCCATCTCACAAACACAACTCGGTCACACTTGCTCATGGTTCAAAGGCTGATCATCCACATTGTACCAGCCATGTCATTGGATGGGTCAGTGGTGCCTACAAATTCAGCAATACATGAGTCGCAAAGTCCTATGCAGAATATGTTTCAACTTTTTAATCATTGTGTCTCAACGAGAGCGCTATCACCATTCTGCGGTCATTTTGAAAGTAGCAGTGGACATTTTAGACTCATAATTATTGAAGACACTTTTTATATAATAATTGTTTTAACACTTAATACATTAAAATGGTGTGTGTTTTAATTATTACTAGACAAAAAACATTAGTTTTACAATTTAGCAGATGCTGCATCTCTATATATTTAACAAAAATGTGCAGTTGAGATTGGGTTTTATAACTTAACTATACCGGAACATTACATGATGCAATATAATCTACGGAGTAAAACTAGACACAAATATTATTACTGTTACCATGGTCAACTGGGTGCTTCCAGGACCAGAGAAAGAAGTAAACAATAGCAACATAGTTTGCCTTCCATGTGTGTCGTAAGAAGCAATTAAGGAGACTTTGGATTGAAATTGACTGTCCCATCCCATATAAGATTAAAGCGACCCTGAAGTCAGGTGTGTAGCCCAAAAAGTGCAAATATCGCAACTAAGATGTAAACCATGACGCAGCACATCCTGTTCTCTTACTAATCTGCAGGAGTTTCAGAGTTAACACATCAGAAGAGTTACAATGGGATTCATTCAGAAATTGGCAATGTTTGAAATAACTTTCTTGGTGGTTGAGGGTGGGAGGAGAGGGTCATAAACACACATCTGTTGTCCAAAGCCAGTTCAGTGAGGGGTACTGGTTTGGTATTAGTGCCTACATATTTATTTCCCTTGGCTGTGTTTATCAGTTTATGTTTATCATTTATTAATTTAAATATAAATACATTACGGGTTAGGATTAGTTATGCAAAACAAAACTAACCCTAAAAAATGAATATTTAAATTATTTATTGATACAATATTTAGATAATTTAGCCATAAAATACATGATGATGTTCATCCGACGTGATCGACGATGACCAAAAACTCAACCATAATAATAATAACAATAAATAATAAAAGTTAATAGTGCGTTTTAAATGACTAGCAAGTCCAATGCGTGCACAAAATGTTCTTTTACAGAATTGACAACAATAGAAGGTATCTGTGTGAGGTTGAGATGTTTTTTCTTTTCTACGTGTCCGCTTCTGTCTTGCAGTATCTTGTCTGAATTCTTCCGCACATACATAGGTAGGCACTCAATGCAAACCAGAACCATGTTTGAGAAACATGGATTTAAATTATCGAACTGTAACTTGAAATATCAAAATCTGTCAGTACAGTTACATGCACTCGTAGTCATCACATACATTTGTATGTTAGGTTTGAGTTAACAAAGTGCAAATTATTTCGAAAATAGTCCTGAAAAATCAGTACAAATATAATCGGAAAACCATCTTTCCACTTATGAAAGTGTGGCTACATTGCCCCACTTTGTTAGGCATTATTCATGAATACTTCTCCGTTGATTCTCAAATCTAGTCATCTAGGATGTAGTCAGTAGAATGAAATGTATTGTCTGGGTTTACAGCTTGTTTGAGACATCTGAACCATGATACAGCATAATATTCTCCGGACTACATCCTGCTAATATGCAGCAGTGTACAACACTTTAGTGTATTCTTGGGTAGGAACCAGTATCCACTTCACAAGGTGCATTCTCATAAATGCTATGCTTACCATTCTGCCAGACATCTAAAAGCTCAATGTTACAGTCAGCTGTTGGTTGTAGGTTGTTCTGGTCCTTCCAGTAAGAATGCACTTTCTTCACCCACACCTCAGGTCCTCTCTGAACATGTACATTGTTTCTTTCAGCATCCGTAACTTCTATGTCTCATCCGTCACTTCTATAATGAACTCAGTCTTTTCTCTTTCATTATAGCTTTTCCATTCAGTGAATCAGCTCTTTCGTTGCCTCCAACTCTCACAGGGGCTGGAGTCTGTGTGGAATGAGCGTTCAGCTTGCTAAAAAATTTTCGCACAGTAGTTCAATGCGATACTTTGAGTGTGGAGAATGGCCCACTCCTTTCTTGTGCATTTTCCTATCTAGCACATGATACTCTGGAAGTCTGAGTCACTGTTACTTCTTCTATCACCATGTGCTGGATGTTGGGGTAGAATAAGCAGCAGATTTTTCAACCAATTTCTTACCATTTCTGTCAGCGGCGAAGTCTCATCTTATTTGTTTGTTTCTCTTACTACTGAGCCATCTGTGTCAATAATTGTCTTTCCCCAGGTGAATGATGGTTGATCGCAACCATATTTGCCGTTAAGCATAGGGGTGAGAGCCTCAAGTTGTTGTTCCAAGGTCAGATGTGACATTTTGGTTGTGCTGAGTGCATGTTTTTTCAAGTTTATCTTGATATATATATTCCATTAGAACAACTTGATTTGGATCTACGTCATATACACATGTAATAGCAGAAATTTGCTATATATAGAGTATAAACTAAAATAAATAAATATATTTTGGAATTTTGAACGGTTTTGTTATATAGGGAAATTTGTTATAAAAGAATGCATTATAGGTGGATTCCACTGTATCTTGTTGTTTTTAGTACAGTTGAAAGTGTGTCATTCCCTTTGCCTTGGTTGCAGGCTCTAGTCGTGACTCTCTCTCTCTCTTCCTAACTTTAATTGTGTACATGAACAAGCAGTATTGTACATAATTGTGTAGAGATGTGGTTTAGTAATAGCAGAATGCTGAGAATACCATATAGAATGTGTAATGAAGTTATCTTGAAAGAAGTTGTGGTTGTTCACAAAGAATGCTTCTCACTCGCATCAGAAGGCAGCAGGTGATTAGGTGCCAGCAGAAGACTTCGTTCAAATCCCATCTGCTGTCTTCTGATTGTTTCCTATAAATCCATGTACCCATCAGAAGACAGTCTATATTTTTTACCATTTCATAAGATCGTGTGAAGCTAGATGGGTAATGGAAAAGAAATACTTATAGATGTTTGGCATGGGTAAACATCAGTAATATAGGATACAAAAGGATATGTGATCTAATGCTCTGGATGTTTGGAAAGTCGTGCGTGCTATTGCTATATATTATCTATATTGCTAGGTGGAGTTGATGTTTATTTTTGGCCAAGATACCTTTTATCTAAGTGTGACACTATGGTCTGGGCGAATTGAGAACCGTGCGCGCTATTACTGCAAAAGAATGTTATGTTGCTGGTTGTTGTATTAAGCTGTTTATTCCCAGCGGTATTGCTCTTTATTTAAGAATGACACTAATGTCTGGGGAGTTTGAAAACCATGCGTGCGATTATGCCAAAAATTGTCCATATTGCCAGTTGTATCCAGTGGTGAGCGTTCCTCAGTTGTATTTGTTGAAAGCTGTGAAGAGAGACCTGTAGAAAGACTTTGACGACAAACAATAACGTACTTTGTTGTGACTTGGTTAGACTATTTTTAAATTAGAGCTTTAGTCCTGGTTATAAATTGTTTAATTAGTTTTAGTCTATCTGATGGTACATCATGGCTGAGAAGCTTTTCTAATTTATATGGTATTTTATTGTTTAGGTAGTAATCTTTTAGGTCTTGCCTATGATGGTTGTATTTATGACAATGGAGTAGGAAATGATCTATTGTATTTTCCTCTTCAGTCTTCACATATTGGTTCAAGTATATAATGTAATGATTTTCCCAGTCTAAGTCGTAGTAGTTTCCTATTGGCAGGTATTTTCAGCTCTTACTTGATTTGAGTGGTCCTTATAGCATGTGCATGTCTTCCTTTTGCACTGTTGTCCCATTTTACTGTCCATTCCTTAAGTATTGTGTCCTTTATTATGCTTCTGGTTTCCGTTCTGCCAAGTCCTATCTGGATTTCTGTTCTTTGCGTTTGTCCTTTCTTGGCTTCCTTGTCCGCTGCTTTATTTCTGGTATTCCAGCATGGGCTGGAATCCACATTACATTAACCCTCGTACCAACGTGATCTAGGTTTGTTGTTAGGCGCAGTATATCTTCTACTATATCTGGCCTTTGGCTGTCATGTTTATTTTGTATAGCCTGAACTGATGATAATGAGTCAATCAGGATTGTTACATGTTTAGGTGGGTTATCATTTATTATTTCTAGATCTTTTAGAATTGCAACTAGTTCAGCCGTGAATATTGATGTATGTTCTGATAATTTAAAGCTCTTATTGATGTTCCTGTCAGGTATTACTATTCCTGCACCTTTTGGGCCTTCCTCTCCTATGGACCCATCTGTGAATACTTTTAGACTATTTATTGTTCTATCATTTATGTGGTTTATTGCTCTATTTTTAGTTGAATCTCTATTGTGGTCTTTTTTTCCCTATATAAGATAGGAAAATGTCAGTTTCTGGTGATATTAACTTCCAAGGGGGTATTACTGCTTTATATTGGTTTTGATTACATATTAGCTCTCTAAGCTCTGGCAAAATTTATTCCCTCAGCTCAATTAAACATTTGCACATTGAACCATAAGTGCTCAGATTTCCTGAAAACATTCATTGTGCAGTGACTAACCCCACGCCGCTCTGCGCTGGTTTATCAGTCTTGCATAGCCACACCCCTCTTAACATGATGCTCATCACGCCTATTCGAGATTGCAGATTCACAAACCTTTGCCACATATTTCAATCATCTTATCTACCCTGTGGCATTCAGGATATCAGTTCAGTTCATAGCTCACCCGATTCCCACAGTAACTGCAGGCAAACCTTTAAACATTCATTTCCTTGGACACCAGCACACCCTAGTATAACGACACCTATTCTTGTCATCTTTTCCCACTTCACTGACTCCAGCCACTCCCCATCTTCTTTGGCAAGATCATTGAGTCACTGTGAAAGCATATATTGGTGAATGTTTTTAGTTCAACCCAAGCTATTGTAATCAGTGTTGTATTATTTTCCCCAAATCATATGGTATCCATGGTGGTGTAATGTTAAGTCATTTTCCTACCGAGCAGCAAACCTGAGTTTGGAGTCCACTTGTTATTCGTAGTTTGAAGTAAAAATTACTCAAGTGGTTGACCCAGTCAACAGAAAGTAGGGTGCCAGGACTATTGCTCTGGGAATGGCACCATTGATACTGAGAATTTTTCATAAGATGACTCTAGTCAGGCAGTTTCTGGTCAACCATTGACTAGACATCTAGACATGTGCAGACATGTTCAACTGGGAATGCGACGTAGGTGTAGATTTAAAGGATCTTGATTTATACAGTGACGCCTCATTGTAACAAATTGTTGATTTATACAGTGAAGCCTCATTGTGACAAATTGGTCTGGACCAACAAAATATTTATGTAATAACAGAAATTCACTATATTTACAATAAAGTATAAAAAAGTAACGTGGGATTTGAAAAGTATTGGTAAATAAGGTACACATGTAAATGTACACATTATAATGAGACTCTATTGTATTTTCTTTATGTACATGAGATTTGAGTACTATATAATATAATAGTAATAAGACCCATAACCCGTTGAGGATGCCACACTGGAGACATCCCCACAAAAAAACTCCCCAAACAGCTCTTATTCTCTGCTATTTGGAGGAGTGTAGACAAATCATGCTCATGTCATTCCTTAATGTTATCAATTTTAGAACTAATTAGCGCTGAAGATGGATGTTTCAGGACCCTGGCATAAATAGACGGCACATTTCCATTTTCTGGACTATATCCTGCTGGAAATCTAATACTGCCGTTGTCCCTACTACAAGTGAGAACCAGTGGGAGTTTGAGAATGAGCACCAAATAACTCATTGTATCATTTCAGTTTATCAGTCCAATCATCATTTGTGTTTCATTGTTGGAAATATATAACAATTATTTGACATTAAATTGTTATCAGTGTTCAGAACAATGAGATATTGCATTCATTTCAATTATTGGTTTGCTTTTGTGGTTCTTTGATTATGTTGTTGAGATACAGTGAAATCCCTCTATAGCGCATTCTTTTATAACAAATTTCCCTATATAACACTTTTCAAAATCCCCAAATATATTTATTCTTCATTGCTTATACTGTGTATAGTGAATTTCTGAATACATATTTTGTCTGTCCGGATCAAGTTGTTATAAATAGTAGTGCAAATTAAGTTAAACAGGTTACCTAACTAAGGGTAAATATAGATGAAAATTTATAAAACATGCAATAAAACCAAAACAGGACAATTGTCGATGTATCTGTCCAAATGGGAGCCTTTTCAACAAATATTATAATGTTTAAACCACACAAACTTGAACTGAGTTGACAAGTTTTCTCTTTTACTGGATGGTGCGTTTCTGCATCCAGTACTAGGTTATGTTTCCCATAAGTGAAACATGGCCTCGTCAAACTCAGACTTGGATTGTGCTAAATCGAGACCGTTTTCGGTAACTGGAGATGATCAATAATGATCCTGGCCAAACCTGTACAGTGTCCAAACTGCAACAGTAAAGGTACAATTTGACAAAAAGATTTGTCGCACACAAAGCCAGTAACAAATGCCACAGTTTACGGTTTAATGCCTCAAGGAGTGTTTAGTGCAACATTTCAAACACACTGGTCAAAAGTTCAGAGCCTGTACTTTTTCCAGGATACAAATTTCAAATAGTGCGCTATAAAGGGAAATTTTGTTACATGCATAGGTTATAAGGTTTTTGTTATTAAAGCAAAGATTGAAAATAATTGGGGATTTTGACAAGTGTCGTTAAAGAGGAAAGTTCATTAAAACAGGATTCGTTGTAATGGGATTCCACTGTCTAACAACTTGGTACGAACCAATGTTGTAATGGGATTCCACTGTCTAACAACTTGGTACGAACCAATGTTGTAATGGGATTCCACTGTCTAACAACTTGGTACGAACCAATGTTGTAATGGGATTCCACTGTCTAACAACTTGGTACGAACCAATGTTGTAATGGGATTCCACTGTCTAACAACTTGGTACGAACCTTTGTTGTAATGGGATTCCACTGTCTAACAACTTGGTACGAACCAATGTTGTAATGGGATTCCACTGTCTAACAACTTGGTGCAAACCAATGAATATGTCTATATTAACAGAAATTCAGTCAGCACTTAGCTGATATTGAGCTCACCTCACAAACCCAACTCTAGTTCAAACGCCAACTAGCCACATTGTACTTGCTATATGATTGAATGTATTAGTGGCAGTTCAAAATTTAACCAATAGTTTTATAGCAATGTCTTGTACAGGATGTCCTTCAATAGGAGGAAGTCGCTATATACAACACGGACCTGATTCCTTATGCAACTAACACTTCACACATGAATCAATATACATCTGACACTTCACATCTGTAACAATAAGCAACATCTCAATAACCAGCAAACATTTTACACACAAATCAACAAACATTAATCACTATCCAATCATTATTTCACACATAAATCAACAAATGCACAAGATTTTGAACATGACAACAAACAGATCTAGATTTATATGTGTTTTAATTAAACTATAATATTGTGAGCTCAGTGCAAACAAAATAAACAGTTGTTTATATATAAACATGCATTACATCTTATACAAGCTTCATGCAAATATTGCCACACATTCTCTCTGCCATGTGTATACAGAACTTACAACTGCAGATCTATGTTGCAATATCTGACAGCTTTTAAATCACTCAAAAAATATACAAGATTTCAAAAAGAGATAAAATTGGCATAGAGGTATGATCTTGTACTTTGGGTTACTCCATCTGTCGAGATGACGATTACTGGATTCAAACCCATGACTACTTAAACACAAAGCCTATCTATCTATTCACTAAACCCTATGTTGCCTTTCAGCGTCAGGGGTAGAAGAGTTTTCTGGAAACAGCCCTCGTGTGTGTTAAGTATATTGTGGAATTTGTCACCTCTTTTACTTTGGTGGTCCATTGTTTTCATGGTCGGCCTCTAAGTCTGCCTTCACTGTATCTGTGTAGCATAGCTTGCTGTGTGATGGTAGTCTGCTGATGTGTGCAAACCATTTCATTGTAGTCTCTTAATATATTTATTTATTAATATAATAAACACAAAGTGAACGGCTTAAACACTAGACTAGAGACATCCCCTGGGAATTGTATAACACAAGTATCACCTAAGTGAAATAAGTCAAGTGGATTTAGCCTATAATGCATTATTCTATAACACTTTTCAAAATTGCCCCCAATTATATTTATTGTATGTAGCAAATTTCTGTTATTACACACATTTTGTCAGCCTGGACCACGTTGTTATAAATAGGATTCTACTGTATATATGTACAGTTATGTTATAGAAAAAGTTATTGCATGGACAATGACATTTTCATATACATTCAAGTGTCGAACAGCAAAATCAATAAAGAGATCGAAACAATATGTCAGAAAGTCAATTCTGTGTCTTACCAGCTGTCGCCAATACTCAAATGCCCATCAATCTGTATGGTTACAAAGCGACAATTGATAAACAGTATTTTTATACCAGCTCTATGTTACTAATGTCAAACATGGCTCGTGACTAAAACACTAGTGAAAAAAGATCACAGCGTGTGAAATGAGATCTTTGAGGAAAGCTATAAATGTCACCAGAAGAGGCCAACAAAGAAAGGAAGATATCAGGAAAGAAATAAATACCATCTCAAGTCAAGACTACGTCAAGAGACAGCAAACCAGGTGGTTTGGTCACCTCATGAGAATGGAACCAACACAACCAGCCATTTGTGCATACAATAATAGAAAATCAAACTACAAGACACGAGGAAGACCAATATCTAAATTGGTGGAGACAAAGAAACCTTAAAGAGACAAGGGTTGACCATGACCCCTGAATCCCTAACGGCCAATGACAAAATAATTAAAGTTTACAGAGCAGTGCTATTGTACGCTGGCGAAACATGGACTGTGCATAGGCGTCATGAGAGATGGCAATACAAGATTCAGGATGACACTTCTAATGATGCCGACATATTCGCTGGGCAGATCTTGTGGTACATATGCCAGATCATCGATCGCAATCAAAGATACTTCTCTATGATGAGTTTATTCAGTCTATTCAGATGGGCATACATTCTCAGGGTGGCCAAAAGAAGCAATATAAGGGCTTGTTAAAAAAACTTCCCAGAAAGTCTTTTAACAAGACCAAGAAACATGGGAAGAACATGCACAAAATAGAGCTGCATTGGCGCTCTACAGTCAAAAAAGGTACAGCATTTTGTGAAAAGATGAAAAATGCAGTAGTTCAACAGCAGAGAGTTGCTAGAAAGTCATGGGAAGACTAAAATCATTCTGGGTCATTCCATGCCTAAATTGTTCACACGCATGTGGTTGCATCTGTGGGTCTCACCAATGGCCCACTAGACAAACCACCCATGCAACAGAAAACCTTAGTGGATGACATGCCGTTATATTGTGGTTATCTTCTTAGAGAAGCTTGATGGCATGTCATCTATACAATTGTGCTTTTATTTTGTTGTTGACATGTTTTTCATGTTTACCTGAATATGTATGCACCCTCTGTGGTTGGGAGGGAGCCAGAGATGTACTGTGCAGCACTGGGGAGGAGGATACTGACAGCAGTTTTTTCCTATGGTTTAGACCCATCATAGAGGCACCAGTAGTCAATTGGTGGCTGGGAATGAGCACAGTGAGCCCTATCTTGGCTACAGTAGCTAGGAGCAGTGCATAGGTTGAAACCTACCTTCCTGGAGGTGTGATAGTTATTCTCTGGCTCTGTCCCAGCAATTTAATGGCATTAGGTCAAAGGGCATGAGCTCATGGGCCGCTGGATCAGCAACCAACCAACCAATTGTCCACAAACATTTGCGGCTAGAATAGGTCTTATTAGCCCTCTACGAAATCATAGTCAAGGACATAACTCTAACTGACTTTCAAAAGGGGATGTAACAAATGCTCATCATTACTTGTGATTGACAAACAACACCAAAATAATACAGTGGAATGTCATTATAACAACTTGGTCCAGACCAACTAAATATGTATGTAATAACAGAAATTTGCTATATACAGTACAAACAATATAGAATTAGTGATTATGAAAAGTGTTATTATATAGGGAAATTTGTTATAAAACAATGTACTATAGAGGGATTCCACTGTTGTGAATTAAGTAAATGTGTTACAGAAATCTACCACTACTACTAAAAAGCTGATTTAAAAAAAAGTTATAATAAAATGAAGATCGTTGATGTTTAATCTGAGATCTTCGTCTGAACGAAAATAATAAATACAGAAAAAATATTAATTAAAAAATGTTTTAAAAAAATAATAAGCTTCTGCCCTTTCATCATCATCAGGTGACATTCCAGAACGTAGTCTTCTCTATGGATCTCTTGAATTCTCCGTGGTCTTGAGCAAGTTGTCCCACCTCTTTTAGTGATGTGCACAAGCATTCTTGAATGTCTTTTGTCCAACTGCGTCTTAGGTGGCCTTTGCTCCTGTTACCTTCTATCATCCCCTCCAGTAACACTCTCCATGCCGTCATGTCTCTTAATGTGACCAAAAAAACCTTTTTTATATATTGAATATGGTACACCTGGTTTGTTTATCTTGCTGTCCGTGGTATTCTCAGAACTCTTCTATAGCACTTTAATTCACATGATGTTATTCTCTTGGCGACTTGTTTTGTTTTGTGTCCATGCTTCACATCCATATGTCACCATAGGAAAAACACAACTTGGTTCTTATGCTAGTACCCTGCCATAGTTTCTTTAGCTATTTAATTGTGACAGCGCCATTGCTGTTCTTCTCTTAATCTCAATTAAGCAGTCGCCTGCATTGTTTATATTAGTTCCTAAATAATCAAAATGTGTGACCTTCTAAATTGCTGTTCTCAATATTCTTCTTCTTCAGCGTTCATTCTCAAACTCCCGCTGGATCTCCCTTGTAGCAGGACCATAGTCCTACTAGATTTCCAGCAAGATATAGTCCAGAGAATGGAAATGCATTGTGCTGCCGTTTTATTTGCACCAATGGCCCGATACATCTGTCTTCAGGGGGTATTAATTTTGGGTCTTGATTTAGTTTTGTCAGTTGCCCATATTTTTGTCTTTTTTCATATTTAAGAACAAGTTTTACTGTTCACTGAACCTTTCAGTTGACTTAATTATGTTCAGCAGGTCGTGTTCGTTTGTTGTTAATATCACTGTGTCGTCTGCATATCTAATTTCTGGTATCTGCAGCCTTCCTGTATTTATGCATCCTTTATCAGGCTTCATTGTTTCTTGTCTCACGTTTCTCATTATATTTTCTGCACAGGTATTGAACAAGTATGGAGACAAGGTAAAGCCTTGTCTTACTCCTTGCTGTACATTGAACCGCTATGAGCTTGCACTCTCCACTTTTACCACTGCTTCTTGGTCTTTATACAGCTCTGCTATTAGTCGTGTAATGTGTTTTGGGAAACCCATGTCCTTCATTAGTTCTCATAATTGATGGTGATTGACACATTCAAATGCTTTGGTGTAGTCTATGAAGCATGTGTGTAATATGTCCTTTAACAGGCTGTTTAATGGTCTGTTGAAATTTTTTTTTTAAATAGATGTTTCTAAAAAATTAATATTTTTTACTTTCTTTGATGCATTGTTTTATTATGGTACATGTTCGTTAAGACAAAGATCTCGGATTGAAACTTCAACCGTTTGTGCCCTCAAATAAATAATAACCATAGTAAAATAAATATTTTATTACAATTGCTTTTAATCATAATTTTATGAGTAGTGGTAAAAATTTGTAGCACATACAGTGGAATCCCTCTATAGCACATTCTTTTATAACAAATTTCTCAATATAACAAAACTTCTCAAAATTCTCTATTCTATATTGTTAGTACTATATATAGCAAATTTCTGTTATTACATACATATTTTGTTGGTTCGGACCAAGTTGTTCTAACAGGGTTCCACTGGGGCCTGGACTTCTATGTCAGAGTGCAAAGAATAGGGTTTTCTTTCCAGACATGTCGTGGGAGATGACTAAGGAAAGTTGGGGGAATATGCTGATAATGTGAAATAATCATTTCATTGTATGTCTCTTGTCTCAATTTCTTCCTTTTGTCATATGGTCCCAGTAGATGATGGAGAAATGAGAATATTGAACCCTTGCCTGCTTGTGGCAAGACTCCCCATTGACAAGGAATGCTAGATGTATCATCAATGCAGATGGGACACTAGATGACATAAGAATGATGAACTAGTTGGCCCAGAAGTTGATGCTGCATCCCTAACAGGATGTGATGTTCCTGGGATACTATTTAACTGGAATGTCTCTTTTTGGAGAATAGACATGAATCTGTAAACTCCCCTACAATGCCTTTGAGACACCATACCTTATGCATGCTCAGGTGTCACCTTGGTTACTCAACTCAGCTGTCAAGAACTAAAGGGATTACTTCATCACCTTCAAATGACAACCAGCATAATATGAATAAAATATAGGCACACAGTGAAAATGGTGACTCAACTCCAGGTTGTTACTGTTAAGTCTTTATAACTGCATATTGGTTAAATGAGTATGGACCGAAGGCAGGATATATGATTAAAAAATTGGTTCATGTTTACTTAACCATTCCAACTTTTTATAAAATTTGTGTCTATCCAAAATTGTGACTGCCGCCTCAATTCTAGATATAAAATGCTGTCATAAGCTACCTGCGACCAATATAAATGTTGTACATAGGAATAGAGGAAATGAGTAGATACTGGCCACCAACATAATCCACACTCTAACCGTACTCTTTCATCACCTATACAACCCTCACAAAAATCAGTCTTTAACTAAATAAATATCTTTACGTCCACCCACTGATGGATAATTACAGCTAAGGGAAATTTTAAAAAAACATAGATTTGCCTGTCCCCTGTAAATTATTTCATTTTGCTTTCAGCAAAAAAAGGCAGCCAAACATGATTTTTAATAAGCGATGCTTAAATGCACGATTTTTTACCTAAAGATATTTTTGGAAATTGCTATGTCCTGAGCAAACAATGATAAAGATGGCTAAAATAAAACATTTTGAAAATGTATTTCTTGACCGACTTAATTCAACTACGTAAATAACCTATATATTCCGTGTGGTTCTAGATCTGTTCCAGGGTAAAGTTCTGAAAGAAGAAATATAAACAGCAGACATTGAACATAAAATAAAATCAAGGAGTCATGAAAGTGGTATGCAGAGATAAAAGTGGGAGTCAAACATAATGAAATGGACAAGTTACAGTCGAGCAGAGTGCACTGCCAGAGAAAGAGAGGATGTTGGACATCCATTGCAACTAACCTTTAGTTGGAGATGACACTTGATGATGATGACCTGATGGTGATTTTTGCTCTAACTCTGGGTCAGATACGCCATCACCTTCAGGCAGATGTAGCTGATGTGACTACATATAACATCATGCTAATGTCAGATGTGACTAGATGTAACATCATGCTAATGTCAGATGTGACTAGATGTAACATCATGCTAATGTCAGATGTGACTAGATGTAACATCATGCGGATGTCAGATGTGACTAGAAGTAACATCATGCAGATGTCAGGTGTGACTAGATGTAACATCATGCTGATGTCAGATGTGACACATCGAAAGTATGAATTATGGTATATATTATGCACCTGTTGCCAGGGCCCAAAAGGGGAACAAACTATAGCAACAATATGACAGTTCATGCATGTCATAGGAGTTGACTAAGGAGGTTTTGTTTATTGCATCCCATAAAGTGTGAAAGTAACCATGAAGCCATTCTGGAGTCGGATGTGTCAGGCTGAAAGGAGCAGATATCACAGCTAAGCTGTAAACCATAACACAACGCATTCCTTTCTGTGAACTACATCGTACAAAATCTTCAGGAGTTTGAGAACAAATTCAGAATATTTCATATATCAGATGATTATATATAAATATATCAGATTATTGTATTGTAATAACATTATTTAGTTGAAATTATGACTGGTGTATTCCAAAAGTATACCCCTAACCATGCATGAGCCCATGGCATATACCAAAGGGCATGAGCCCATGGACCGCTATATCAGCAACCAACCATTTATAGATATTGCCCCATGCTCCACTGAAAACAAAAAAATGTTTCCCAGTAACTACAACTTACAGAGTGGTCAAGGTCATCTGTACTAAAGAATTCTTGGTTTCTTTAACAGGTATGGTCTATCTTTATCAATACCCAACATTTTCTGTGACCTTGCAAATGTTGGCTGCATGTAACTTGGTCTTTTATTTGCTGTAACTAGAAGGGGAAAAAAAGGACAAAGTAGATTATCAAATGATGTCAAAGTAGTGATACGTTGATTTATGAATTAGTCACAACATGCAGTTTTCACAGTACACTGAATAAACACATCATAATACATGAGAATCAAAGTTTCGACTAAATGTAATTTTGTAAGTATGTAGTCTTGCTAAAGGCCTTTTGGTCGAAACGTTGATCTGTGAGCTATGTGTGTTGTGATTACCCGATTCAAATGTTGGCCTGTTTTATTCCCTCTGACCAGTCGAGACATGGGTGTCCAGCAGAGCAAAGATCATGTAGGCCCTTGCTGTGATTCATTTGCTGAGATGTCCATTTTGTTCTCAAACTCCTGCAGTCAGCAGGGTGTAGTCCTGAGAATGGAATTCATTATCATGATTTACAGCTTGCTGCGATATCTGCACCTTTCATTATGACATATCCGACTTCTGCATGAGGATGGAGGGATAAAATCAGGTCTTGGCCCACTTGAGTCTTTGCCCTTATGATCTCATCTCTACATTCCAGAAAATGAAAGAATCTTAACTCAAGGAACTTACCTCAAAGTTGGAAGCCGTCATTCTGAAATATGGCATGGAAATTAACATTGATAAAAACAGGATATTGGTAACTATTGATATCAAACAAGCACCTTTGTGTCTCTGCATTTGCCAATTGTTTGCATTCTCCCCATTTTGTGCATCTCTACTATGTGTGTTGATTTCATTGCTCCCAACATTGTCCTAAGCGCTTGGTTTTGAACTTTATCTAGATCTTGTAATGTGGTGTTTGATGCAGGACACCACACAGCTGAACGATATTCCAGGTGTGGTCTTATGCCTTGCTGGTACACTTTACGGAGTATATTTCCACTGGCTCCACATGTGGTTCCATTTAGTTTTCTCAGGATAGCTAACTTCCTCCTGGCTTTTGTTGTTGCTTTGTTTATGTGTTGCTTTCATGTCAGCTTATCATCAAAATTAACTCTGAGGTATGTGGGTTGTTTGTCTTCTTTCAAAAAGGTTCTCTTAACACCTTTGTTTGAATATCATTTGTTTTGGTGAGAGGGTAAAGAGTGTAGTGCTGCATTTATCTGTGTTAAAGCTGACACACCATTTATTTGCCCATAGAGTTATGGCATCAATAGCTCTTTGTATTTGTTTAGTGTCCACGTCGCATGTTCTTCCGTGCACCAGGTCGTCAGCATACATTGCCACTTTGATCGGCAGTGGTAGTTCAGCAACTAGGTCATTGACGTAAACCAAGAAATGTATGGGTGACAGGACTCCATGACGCAGTAGGACTTTCTTGCTCTTGTGGCCATCCAATTGTACCCTGGCTCTTTTATTAGGCAGATATGCTTTTACCCATTTGTACATTCTTGAGTTAACCCTGCAATTTCACAATTTCTTTAGAGTCCTTTTTTCCAAACCTTGTCAAATGCTTTCCTGAGGTCTATCCATGCTGCTAGTACCAGTTTCTTATCTTGGAAGGCGTCCTCAATCTCTTGGGACAGATAGGTTGCCAGATCTTCAATAGAGTATCACTGCCTAAAGCCTGCTTGCTGCAATTCCAGAAGGTTTTCAAAAGAAGAAGTAAAAGTGACATATCACACCAATCTTACCGTTGCTGGTGTCCATCTTGTTTTCTTCAGCAGCCATTCTTTGAGAAATGGGGAACCTCTGTTTCTGATGGGTCTGAATGTTGTAAGGACCAGTCACTGTAGATCTGTTTTGTCTTATCTTGCCGATATTTGGACGAACTTTGAGTTGATCTTTGTCAGTTACATAGCCAGATGACTCAGATACAGAATGCAGTTGCGATGAGCTATACAAACATAGAAATGGACAGAACAATGCCTATGATAACAATTTTTTTTACAAACATTGCTTTATCGTTCATTCTCAAAATCCTGTATCGCCTGTGTTTTGCCGGGCCTGAAAGGGGAGCAAAGAATAGCAACACTGTTTACTTTCCATGCATGTCGTAAAAGGCGACTAAGGGGGTTATGGGATTGAGTTGGCTGCCCCATCCCATATAGGGTCAGTGACCCAAAGCCATGCTGAAGTCGGATGTGTCAGGCCGAAAGGCGCAGCTATCGCAGCAATGCTGTAAACCATGACACAACGCATTCCGTTCTCCGGACTACATTCTGATAATCTGCAGGAGTTTGAGAACAAACACAGAAGAAGAAGAAACTCCTGTATATTAGCAGGATGTAGTTCAGAGAATGGAATGCATTGTCATTGTTTACAGCTTTGCTGAAATATCTGCACCTTTTGGCATGATACATCTGGCTTCAGCATGGCTTCTGGGTCATATCCTGTCCCAAATGGGATGGGGCAGACAACTCCCACAACCTCCTTAAACCCCTCTGATGACATGCATGCAAAGTAAACAGTGTTGTTTTTTTTTGGACTCCTCTTTCAGGCACAAGTGTTACACAAGAAAACATTTCTCCGTTCAACCATGAAAGGGGAATATTATTACATCATCATGAAATTTCAAGGTGAGGCTGCAATATCTGTACCGTTAGTCCAACACATCCGCTTGAAGAACTAATCACATTCACTAGAAGTGTCCAACACATCCGCTTGAAGAACTAATCACATTCACTAGAAGTGTCCAACACATCCGCTTGAAGAACTAATCACATTCACTAGAAGTGTCCAACACATCCGCTTGAAGAACTAATCACATTCACTAGAAGTGTCCAACACATCCGCTTGAAGAACTAATCACATTCACTAGAAGTGTCCAACACATCCGCTTGAAGAACTAATCACATTCACTAGAAGTGTCCAACACATCTGCTTGAAGAACTAATCACATTCACTAGAAGTGTCCAACACATCTGCTTGAAGAACTAATCACATTCACTAGAAGTGTCCAACACATCCGCTTGAAGAACTAATCACATTCACTAGAAGTGTCCAACACATCCGCTTGAAGAACTAATCACATTCACTAGAAGTGTCCAACACATCCGCTTGAAGAACTAATCACATTCACTAGAAGTGTCCAACACATCTGCTTGAAGAACTAATCACATTCACTAGAAGTGTCCAACACATCTGCTTGAAGAACTAATCACATTCACTAGAAGTGTCCAACACATCCGCTTGAAGAACTAATCACATTCACTAGAAGTGTCCAACACATCCGCTTGAAGAACTAATCACATTCACTAGAAGTGTCCAACACATCCGCTTGAAGAACTAATCACATTCACTAGAAGTGTCCAACACATCTGCTTGAAGAACTAATCACATTCACTAGAAGTGTCCAACACATCTGCTTGAAGAACTAATCACATTCACTAGAAGTGTCCAACACATCCGCTTGAAGAACTAATCACATTCACTAGAAGTGTCCAACACATCCGCTTGAAGAACTAATCACATTCACTAGAAGTGTCCAACACATCTGCTTGAAGAACTAATCACATTCACTAGAAGTGTCCAACACATCCGCTTGAAGAACTAATCACATTCACTAGAAGTGTCCAACACATCTGCTTGAAGAACTAATCACATTCACTAGAAGTGCATCTTTCAGATGAAGACATCATGGTGGATGATAGTATTATTTAATAGATTGAATGAGTTTACAATAGGCTGGTGAGGATAGTAGAGTCGGATGAATAAGTGATAAGTCGTGGAAGATAATCAACAGACCACAAGAACTATCTGGGTACATGCCCTACACCATCTGCTGATAGAGATGGAACTATCAGGGTACATGCCCTACACCATCTGCTGATAGAGATGGAACTATCATAAGTACATGCCCTACACCATCTGCTGATAGAGATGGAGCTATCATAAGTACATGCCCTACACCATCTGCTGATAGAGATGGAACTATCATAAGTACATGCCCTACACCATCTGATGATAGAGATGGAACTATCAGGGTACATGCCCTACACCATCTGCTGATAGACGGAACTATCATAGGTACATGCCCTACACCATCTGCTGATTGAGATGGAACTATCAGGGTACATGCCCTACACCATCTGCTGATAGAGATGGAACTATCAGGGTACATGCCCTACACCATCTGCTGATAGAGATGGAACTATCGTAAGTACATGCCCTACACCATCTGCTGATAGAGATGGAGCTATCATAAGTACATGCCCTACACCATCTGCTGATAGAGATGGAACTATCATAAGTACATGCCCTACACCATCTGCTGATAGAGATGGAACTATCAGGGTACATGCCCTACACCATCTGCTGATAGACGGAACTATCATAGGTACATGCCCTACACCATCTGCTGATTGAGATGGAACTATCAGGGTACATGCCCTACACCATCTGCTGATTGAGATGGAACTATCAGGGTACATGCCCTACACCATCTGCTGATTGAGATGGAACTATCAGGGTACATGCCCTACACCATCTGCTGATAGAGATGGAACTATCATAAGTACATGCCCTACACCATCTGCTAATAGAGACGGAACTATCAAGGTACATGCCCTACACCATCTGCTGATAGAAATGGAACTATCAGGGTACATGTCCTACACCATCTGCTGATAGAGATGGAACTATTAGGGTACATGCCCTACACCATCTGCTGATAGAGACGGAACTATCAGGGTACATGCCCTACACCATCTGCTGATAGAGATGGAACTATCGGGGTACATGCCCTACACCATCTGCTGATAGAGATGGAACTATCGGGGTACATGCCCTACACCATCTGCTGATTGAGATAGAACTACCGGGGTACATGCCCTACACCATCTGCTGATAGAGATGGAACTATCGGGGTACATGCCCTACACCATCTGCTGATAGAGATGGAACTATCAGGGTACATGCCCTACACCATCTGCTGATAGAGACGGAACTATCAGGGTACATGCCCTACACCATCTGCTGATAGAGACGGAACTATCAGGGTACATGCCCTACACCATCTGCTGATAGAGACGGAACTATCAGGGTACATGCCCTACACCATCTGCTGATAGAGATGGAACTATCGGGGTACATGCCCTACACCATCTGCTGATTGAGATAGAACTACCGGGGTACATGCCCTACACCATCTGCTGATAGAGATGGAACTATCAGGGTACATGCCCTACACCATCTGCTGATAGAGATGGAACTATCAGGGTACATGCCCTACACCATCTGCTGATAGAGATGGAACTCCTATGTGGATGTACAAAGTTTACCGGCATCGAATCAGAAAATCATTTATGTGATGATGATGATGATGAAACACTCAAGTAGATCTGATGACTAACTAACCAATCACATTTTTGGGACTTTCTTTTACTATCTTACTTACTTATCTAGACTGTAGTGAAGCATCATGTTATCAGGGTTGCCACTTACAAGTGGAGTAGGGTCATGGCCTACTTTGATTACCTGACGCTGCATATATCTTAGACCCCTCAGAAGAGTTTCACTCAAATATAAAAGTTATTCTGTTCTATTGGCTTCAGGATACAGTATACAACTAAAATTATCTTATCCAAACTGAATTATCACAGACTGGAGTGCAAGAGACTTTAGATCAGTTTCGCCCAACCTTTTTTAACCATGCCCCATTCAAGTCTTTCTAAAATGTTGATTCCCCCTTTCTCCCCCCCCCCCCCCCATGTAACATACATATTTTTTTAATATTTAAAAACTGAATTATTCCCTAATTACAACTTGTTTGAATTGCCCCCTAAACGATTAAATTGCCCCTCTGTGGGGCATGGTCCCCATGTTAGGAAACACTACTTTAGATGATATCGAGAGTTAAATATCTCACCTCTGACATTAATGTGCATTAGTTAACTCTCACCTTTGACCGTAATGTGTATTTAGTTAATTCTCTTACCTTAAGGTGGAGAAGGTACAACTTACATAATAATTACAAAATAATAACAATAATAATACATACAAACTAACCTATTAGACTTGAGTATATTGAACCTGGCTGTATTAGTGTTAAGAATGCCCAATGGTTGCCTGGATCCTGTTATGCTGCCATCACCTGTTTCTGCATGACACATTCATTATAGTTTACAAGATGGGCTGTATCATTTTCATTGTTGACATTTTGTGTAAATCTTTCATTGTTGACAGGTTCTATAAATCTTCTATTGCTGACATGTTCTATAAACCTTCTATTGCTGGCATGTTCTATAAACCTCCTATTGCTGACATGTTCTATAAATCTTCTATTATTGACGTGTTCTATAAACCTCCTATTGCTGACATGTTCTATAAATCTTCTATTATTGACATGTTGTATAAATCTATTTTTTACTTATTCTATAAATCTTCTTTTGTTGACATTATATTGGGTCAAAGGTCATGAGCACATGGACCAATGGATGAGCAACCCAACTAATCATGTTCTATAAATCTTCTATTGTGTATATATTCTATAAATAGGTAGCTAACTACCTAAATAACTAACTAAACTAAAATAAACTAAAGAAACAAAAATAAGTTAAACTAAACTCATCATCATCATGTAGCATATCCTGAACAGGATGTAGCAGTCACAGCAATCTTTCACAACTACTGTCAATCTTGAGCCAGTCTTCCTGCTTCTGTTACTGTCATGTTCAGATATGTTCAGGTTGTCTTTGATGTCTAGCATCCATTTTCTTCTTGGTCCGCCTCTTGGTTAGTCTCCCTGGCATCATCCCCTTCATTATGGTCTTCTCTAGGCTGTCATGGTGTTTGATATGGCTAAAAATATTACTACCAAACTAATCTAACTCAAATAAAATAAACTACCAAAATTAACTACTAAATTAAATGAACTGCATGAATGGTTCCATGTGTATGTCTAAATTTGCATACATTCATAATATATCACAAATATGTTCCTGCCAATAGAACATGACAAAAACTGTAACACAAACATCACTTGCTTAATTTAAGTGTTTCACCAACAGAAACCGTCTTAAGAACAGATGCAACTAATGTACGGCACTGATTGCTGCTGAAATCTGGTGTCTTCATGACATTTTCCATTGGTTCTTGTACCCTGAAATATTATAGGAAAATTATAATTTTGAGAAATATTGAATAAAAGATTTGCAATGCCTAAGAACGAAGACTTCATGATTGATTTATTATTGAGTATGATCTGATGTCACTGCACTCCGGGCACATCCATAGGTGCTCAGTCTCCCCAAGTAAATATTGAGGTGTATGCATACTGATGGTTCCTGTGGCTTACTGGTTGACAACATTGCTCCTCCTGCCCATCAGATGACCAGTCATATTTGTGTCATACTGAATACCACATTCTTGTAATCTTATGTTAGATGCATCATCTATAGCATCATCTATAGCATCATCTATAGCATCATCTATAGCATCATCTATAGCATCATCTACACTTCTTATTCTTCAGTGTTCATTCTAAAACTCCCGCTGGATCTCTCTTGTAGCAGGACAATGATCCGACTAGATTTCCAGCAGGATGCAGTCAAGAGAATGGAAATGTTTTGTGTTGCCGTTTTATTTGCACCAATGTCCTGACACATCCGTCTTCTGCATAGTGTCTACATTCAACGGGCGCTCGCCAAACAACTGCAAAATATCTCCCTTATCAATTCTTAATTCACAGACAATAGGTTCATTCGATCTCATTTCTATCTATCATTCTTATCTGATCTCATTTCCTTGAATGCCAGCATTTCCTGGGCAGTACAGTAGAATTAATATCCAAATTAATTGGAGATCGGGCCAATTCAGATAATCAAAAATTTGGATAATTGGATACAGCTCAAGAATAAAGCAAACCAGTGTACATACATACAATCGTACATACATACAATCGTACATACATACAATCGTACATTGAAATGAATGAAATATTTTATTGATAAAAGTACAGTAATATGTAAACAACTATGTATTGCAAATAAGCTACATACACAACAGTACTGTAAAAATGTGCAAAATTACATAAATGGCACATATATACAGTAATACATTGTACAGTGTATGTACATACGTAAATCAAGTTAATAAGTTCTTTTTAATAAAATATTTTCAATAAATATATGTATCTCACTTGAAAATCTCGAGTAGAGTGCGTTGCCTTGACATAGTAGCCATATACATACCATAGTAACGGCACGTGCGCACTGCCTCGGGATCTCTCTACCGCTCTCGTTCTAAATTAATTTCACCCACATTCGATTCGGATATTTGGGGATAAGGTTAATTGGGATTCAGATAATAGGATTTCTACTGTATGCCTATGTGAGACCCAGAAAGTTGAAGCAGGCTTATAGAGAGTCCATCCACTCATAACAACATGGACGGTTTTTAGTCAGACAGTATAACTTGCCAAGTCTTCTGTGTGTTGCCGGGGCATTACATGGAGCAAAGAATAGCACTACTGTTTACCGTCCATGCATGTCATAAGAGGCGACTAAGGAGGTTATGGGGTGAAGTTAGCTGTTCAATTTCATATATGGTCAAAGTGACCCAGAAGACATGCTAAAATTGGATGTGCCATGAAAAAGACGCAGATATCGCAGTAAAGCTGTAAACCATGGCACATTCTATTTTCCTGACTACATCCTGCCAATCTGCAGGAGTTTGAGAATGAACAAAGAAGAAATGCCTTAGTAAAGTGAGTATTAGAAAAGCATTAGAAAGCTGCAGTAACAGCCTTGATCTCCATCCTCATACAACAAGTAGTTGCCCAATTTCCTCCGCTGCAATTCTCAATCATTTTACTACAATTTCTCACCACAATAAATGGAGTCATCTGTGAACAGTGTGATATCATCCTCATCCCCAGAGTTATCAGCTATCTGTGAGCACTATGACATCATCATCCCCAGAGTTATCAGCTATCTGTGCACACTATGACAAAATCATCCCCAGAGTTATTAGTTATGGTCCTACTAGATTTCCGGCAAGATACGGTCCAGAGAACAGATATGTGTTGTATCATTGTTTTATTTACTACAATGGCCCAACACATTGGACTTTGCAGACAAGTAATTTGAAGTGAAACACTGCTGCTCGACAATATATTATAAATACAAAATACACTATCAGTCACTCCAAGCATATTTGTGAGATATTGCGACACTATCAGTCACTCCAAGCATATTTGTGAGGACATCTTGCGACACTATCAGTCACTCCAAGCATATTTGTGAGGACATCTTGCGACACTATCAACACTATGTTAACATATTTGTGAGGACATCTTGCGACACTATGTTGACATATTTGTGAGGACATCTTGCAACACTATATTGTAACACTTTAGCAGATAGCTCTTGACACATCATGATTATGAAATAATTCCTTTATCTGTGAGCAGGTAGCTCGAGACATGATGATGAAATAACCCCTTTAGATGTGTGCAGGTAGCTCTTGACAACCCTTAGCTTTCTTGACAAAAGCACAGGTTCTTCTCAGTCATATGAACCTACTCACATAAGGTCTCAATGGCATGAATGTGTAAAGGGGATTATGAATGCACGTTCAACCCCCAGAGGGAGATATTCCAGTGCTCTAGTATCCCAGGATTACCACATCCTGCCAGGAGCACAACACACACACACACACACACTTCTGTGCCAACTATCTCATCATTCTTCTCTCAGATTTGTTCACCCTCCGCTGTGATGGCACATCTAGCATTCCCCATAACCTAGTAGTCTGCCACAAAAGGGCACATGTGAATTGTCCGCTGCCCTGCATCTCTTCATCATCCATGGGGATTATTTCTTCTTCAGAATTCATTCTCAAACTCCCATTGAATCTCTCTTGTAGCAGGACAATGTCCCTACTAGATTTCCAGCCCGATAGAAATGAATTGTGTCGCCATTTTGTTTGCACCAATAACCCAACACATCAATCTTTGGTGGATGGGGATTATTTGATAGAAGACAAAAGTAAGAAATTGAGACAAGATATGACAATGATGATTGTTTACAGACTGTCAGCACATCCCACCAACATTCCTTAGTTATCTCCTACAACATCCTTAGAAAGAACACAGTGACCCTATTCTATGAACCCTGAACTAGACATCCTTTGCACATACTGTGCACCCCGAGATAGACATCCAGGTCCTTGTTTCCACATTCTGTGCACCCTGAACTAGACGTCCAGGTCCAAGTTTCCACATTCTGTGCACCCTGAACTAGATGTCCAGATTCAAGTTTCTGCATTCTTTGCACCCTGAACTAGATGTCCAGGTCCCAGTTTCCGCATTCTGTGCACCCTGAACTAGACGTCCAGGTCCCAGTTTCCACATTCTGTGCACCCTGAACTAGACGCTCAGATCCAAGTTTCCACATTATGTGCACTCTGAACTAGATGTCCAGGTCCCAGTTTCCACATTCTGTGCACCCTGAACTAGACGCTCAGATCCAAGTTTCCACATTATGTGCACTCTGAACTAGATGTCCAGGTCCCAGTTTCCACATTCTGTGCACCCTGAACTAGACGTCCAGGTTCCAGTTTCCACATGGGCTGTGTTTTATTAAACAATATAAGGTCAAGCAATCCATCCTTTTCAAACTAATATTATTCTAGATATTTCAATTTGTTCATGTATCAAAAGTTCATTCTAGATACTTCAATATGGCTATATTCAAGCGATGCTGTCTGTGGACTGTGTGGTCAAAAGTTCTTTCTAGATACTTCAATATGGCTATATTCAAGCGATGCTGTCTGTGGACTGTGTGGTCAAAAGTTCATTCTAGATACTTCAATATGGCTATATTCAAGCGGTGCAGTCTGTGGACTGTGTGGTCAAAAGTTCATTCTAGATACTTCAATTTGGCTGTATTCAAGCGATGCGGTCTGTGTGGTCAAAAGTTCATTCTAGATACTTCAATATGGCTATATTCAAGCGATGCGGTCTGTGTGGTCAAAAGTTCATTCTAGATACTTCAATATGGCTATATTCAAGCGATGCGGTCTGTGTGGTCAAAAGTTCATTCTAGATACTTCAATATGGCTATATTCAAGCGATGCGGTCTGTGGACTGTGTGGTCAAAAGTTCATTCTAGATACTTCATTATGGCTATATTCAAGCGATGCGGTCTGTGTGGTCAAAAGTTCATTCTAGATACTTCAATATGGCTATATTCAAGTGGTGCAGTCTGTGGACTGTGTGGTCAAAAGTTCATTCTAGATACTTCAATTTGGCTGTATTCAAGCGATGCTGTCTGTGGACTGTGTGGTCAAAAGTGACCAACACTGATACCACCAATTGTTTTCTGACTTTCTCGTGACTGGATGTCTGCAAACAAATAAGTAGGTGGCATGTTCTCACAACATTGCACACCTCTAAGTAGGTGGTATGTTCTCACAACATTGCACACCTCTAAGTATGTTCTCTCACAACATTGCACACCTCTAAGTATGTTCTCTCACAACATTGCACACCTCTAAGTATGTTCTCTCACAACATTGCACACCTCTAAGTATGTTCTCTCACAACATTGCACACCTCTAAGTATGTTCTCTCACAACATTGCACACCTCTAAGTATGTTCTCTCACAACATTGCACACCTCTAAGTATGTTCTCTCACAACATTGCACACCTCTAAGTATGTTCTCTCACAACATTGCACACCTCTAAGTATGTTCTCTCACAACATTGCACACCTCTAAGTATGTTCTCTCACAACATTGCACACCTCTAAGTATGTTCTCTCACAACATTGCACACCTCTAAGTATGTTCTCTTACAACATTGCACACCTCTAAGTATGTTCTCTTACAACATTGCACACCTCTAAGTATGTTCTCTCACAACATTGCACAATTCTAAGTATGTTCTCTTACAACATTGCACACCTCTAAGTATGTTCTCTCACAACATTGCACACCTCTAAGTTTGTTCTCTCACAACATTGCACACCTCTAAGTTTGTTCTCTCACAACATTGCACACCTCTAAGTTTGTTCTCTCACAACATTGCACACCTCTAAGTTTGTTCTCTCACAACATTGCACACTTCTAAGTATGTTCTCTCACAACATTGCACACCTCTAAGTTTGTTCTCTCACAACATTGCACACCTCTAAGTATGTTCTCTCACAACATTGCACACCTCTAAGTTTGTTCTCTCACAACATTGCACACCTCTAAGTATGTTCTCTCACAACATTGCACACCTCTAAGTATGTTCTCTTACAACATTGCACACCTCTAAGTATGTTCTCTTACAACATTGCACACCTCTAAGTATGTTCTCTCACAACATTGCACACCTCTAAGTTTGTTCTCTCACAACATTGCACACCTCTAAGTATGTTCTCTCACAACATTGCACACCTCTAAGTTTGTTCTCTCACAACATTGCACACCTCTAAGTTTGTTCTCTTACAACATTGCACACCTCTAAGTATGTTCTCTCACAACATTGCACACCTCTAAGTATGTTCTCTCACAACATTGCACACCTCTAAGTTTGTTCTCTTACAACATTGCACACCTCTAAGTATGTTCTCTCACAACATTGCACACCTCTAAGTTTGTTCTCTCACAACATTGCACACCTCTAAGTATGTTCTCTCACAACATTGCACACCTCTAAGTATGTTCTCTCACAACATTGCACACCTCTAAGTTTGTTCTCTTACAACATTGCACACCTCTAAGTATGTTCTCTTACAACATTGCACACCTCTAAGTATGTTCTCTTACAACATTGCACACCTCTAAGTATGTTCTCTCACAACATTGCACACCTCTAAGTATGTTCTCTCACAACATTGCACACCTCTAAGTATGTTCTCTCACAACATTGCACACCTCTAAGTTTGTTCTCTTACAACATTGCACACCTCTAAGTTTGTTCTCTTACAACATTGCACACCTCTAAGTTTGTTCTCTTACAACATTGCACACCTCTAAGTATGTTCTCTTACAACATTGCACACCTCTAAGTATGTTCTCTCACAACATTGCACACCTCTAAGTTTGTTCTCTCACAACATTGCACACCTCTAAGTATGTTCTCTCACAACATTGCACACATCTAAGTATGTTC
Organism: Meghimatium bilineatum; assembly: GCA_034231615.1. Taxonomy (NCBI): domain Eukaryota; kingdom Metazoa; phylum Mollusca; class Gastropoda; order Stylommatophora; family Philomycidae; genus Meghimatium; species Meghimatium bilineatum. The sequence goes on along the minus strand of CM067318.1, from coordinate 41,897,651 downwards.
TCTCACAACATTGCACACCTCTAAGTTTGTTCTCTCACAACATTGCACACCTCTAAGTATGTTCTCTCACAACATTGCACACCTCTAAGTTTGTTCTCTCACAACATTGCACACCTCTAAGTTTGTTCTCTCACAACATTGCACACCTCTAAGTATGTTCTCTCACAACATTGCACACCTCTAAGTTTGTTCTCTCACAACATTGCACACCTCTAAGTTTGTTCTCTCACAACATTGCACACCTCTAAGTTTGTTCTCTCACAACATTGCACACCTCTAAGTTTGTTCTCTCACAACATTGCACACCTCTAAGTTTGTTCTCTCACAACATTGCACACCTCTAAGTTTGTTCTCTCACAACATTGCACACCTCTAAGTTTGTTCTCTCACAACATTGCACACCTCTAAGTTTGTTCTCTCACAACATTGCACACCTCTAAGTATGTTCTCTCACAACATTGCACACCTCTAAGTTTGTTCTCTCACAACATTGCACACCTCTAAGTATGTTCTCTCACAACATTGCACACCTCTAAGTATGTTCTCTCACAACATTGCACACCTCTAAGTATGTTCTCTCACAACATTGCACACCTCTAAGTTTGTTCTCTCACAACATTGCACACCTCTAAGTTTGTTCTCTCACAACATTGCACACCTCTAAGTATGTTCTCTCACAACATTGCACACCTCTAAGTTTGTTCTCTCACAACATTGCACACCTCTAAGTATGTTCTCTCACAACATTGCACACCTCTAAGTTTGTTCTCTCACAACATTGCACACCTCTAAGTATGTTCTCTCACAACATTGCACACCTCTAAGTATGTTCTCTTACAACATTGCACACCTCTAAGTATGTTCTCTTACAACATTGCACACCTCTAAGTATGTTCTCTCACAACATTGCACAACTCTAAGTATGTTCTCTCACAACATTGCACACCTCTAAGTATGTTCTCTCACAACATTGCATACCTCTAAGTTTGTTCTCTTACAACATTGCACACCTCTAAGTTTGTTCTCTTACAACATTGCACACCTCTAAGTTTGTTCTCTTACAACATTGCACACCTCTAAGTATGTTCTCTTACAACATTGCACACCTCTAAGTATGTTCTCTCACAACATTGCACACCTCTAAGTTTGTTCTCTCACAACATTGCACACCTCTAAGTATGTTCTCTCACAACATTGCACACATCTAAGTATGTTCTCTCACAACATTGCACACCTCTAAGTTTGTTCTCTCACAACATTGCACACCTCTAAGTATGTTCTCTCACAACATTGCACACCTCTAAGTTTGTTCTCTCACAACATTGCACACCTCTAAGTTTGTTCTCTCACAACATTGCACACCTCTAAGTATGTTCTCTCACAACATTGCACACCTCTAAGTTTGTTCTCTCACAACATTGCACACCTCTAAGTTTGTTCTCTCACAACATTGCACACCTCTAAGTTTGTTCTCTCACAACATTGCACACCTCTAAGTTTGTTCTCTCACAACATTGCACACCTCTAAGTTTGTTCTCTCACAACATTGCACACCTCTAAGTTTGTTCTCTCACAACATTGCACACCTCTAAGTTTGTTCTCTCACAACATTGCACACCTCTAAGTTTGTTCTCTCACAACATTGCACACCTCTAAGTATGTTCTCTCACAACATTGCACACCTCTAAGTTTGTTCTCTCACAACATTGCACACCTCTAAGTATGTTCTCTCACAACATTGCACACCTCTAAGTATGTTCTCTCACAACATTGCACACCTCTAAGTATGTTCTCTCACAACATTGCACACCTCTAAGTTTGTTCTCTCACAACATTGCACACCTCTAAGTTTGTTCTCTCACAACATTGCACACCTCTAAGTATGTTCTCTCACAACATTGCACACCTCTAAGTTTGTTCTCTCACAACATTGCACACCTCTAAGTATGTTCTCTCACAACATTGCACACCTCTAAGTTTGTTCTCTCACAACATTGCACACCTCTAAGTATGTTCTCTCACAACATTGCACACCTCTAAGTATGTTCTCTTACAACATTGCACACCTCTAAGTATGTTCTCTTACAACATTGCACACCTCTAAGTATGTTCTCTCACAACATTGCACACCTCTAAGTATGTTCTCTCACAACATTGCACACCTCTAAGTATGTTCTCTCACAACATTGCACACCTCTAAGTATGTTCTCTTACAACATTGCACACCTCTAAGTTTGTTCTCTTACAACATTGCACACCTCTAAGTATGTTCTCTTACAACATTGCACACCTCTAAGTATGTTCTCTTACAACATTGCACACCTCTAAGTATGTTCTCTTACAACATTGCACACCTCTAAGTATGTTCTCTCACAACATTGCACACCTCTAAGTATGTTCTTTTACAACATTGCACACCTCTAAGTATGTTCTCTCACAACATTGCACACCTCTAAGTTTGTTCTCTTACAACATTGCACACCTTTAAGTATGTTCTCTCACAACATTGCACACCTCTAAGTATGTTCTCTCACAACATTGCACACCTCTAAGTATGTTCTCTCACAACATTGCACACCTCTAAGTATGTTCTCTCACAACATTGCACACCTCTAAGTTTGTTCTCTCACAACATTGCACACCTCTAAGTATGTTCTCTCACAACATTGCACACCTCTAAGTTTGTTCTCTCACAACATTGCACACCTCTAAGTTTGTTCTCTTACAACATTGCACACCTCTAAGTATGTTCTCTCACAACATTGCACACCTCTAAGTATGTTCTCTCACAACATTGCACACCTCTAAGTTTGTTCTCTCACAACATTGCACACCTCTAAGTTTGATGTATTCTGGATATGAAATAAAACTCTGGAGAACCCACTCTCTCAATTACACAAAAGAAACAAGAGCCTTCCTGCTACTAGACTCCTAGGATCCAAACACATGCTTAAATTATAAATACATTCATTCATTACCAGTGAGAGACCGTAGCCATTGGACGTATTCTTAGTTCTGATTTATTATTCACTGAGGTGACAACAGGGGACTTGACAACATCAGCATAACTCTTTGGACCTGAAAAACAAATATTATTAATAATTATTGCAGGGAAAGTGATGATGATGAAATAATCCCTTTAGCTGTGATTAGGTAACTATTAACACATGATGATGATGAAATAATCCCTTTAGCTGTGATCAGGTAACTATTAACAGCCCATAGCATTTTTCTGACAAAAGCAAAGGATCCTCCTCAGTTGAATAACTGAGGTGACACTCAACCGCATAGTTTGCTGCCTCAAAGACATGGTTTGGGGGTGGTGGAGGGTGGAGTGTTATAGGAGCGTGTTTAGTTCCCAAAGAGAAGAAATTCCAGCAAGGCAGTATCCCGGGATCATCATGTCCTGCCAGGAGTGCAGCATATACCTCTAGTATCCATCATTATTCTACCGTCAACTCTGTTGACCCATCTATGGTGATGGCACACCTAACATTCCCTGTCACCTAGGATTCTGCCACAAAAAAACAAAGTTGCAATGTTCACTAACCTCGATCTCTCCATCATTCTATGGAGACCATGTTCACTGGCCTCGAATTCTCCATCATTCTATGGAGACCATGTTCACTGGCCTTGAACTCTCCATCATCCCATGGAGACCATGTTCACTGGCCTCAATCTCTCCATCATCCCATGTTCACTGGCCTCAATCTCTCCATCATCCCATGTTCACTGGCCTCAATCTCTCCATCATCCCATGTTCACTGGCCTCAATCTCTCCATCATCCCATGGGGATCATATGACAAGACAAAAGTAAGAAATCGACACAAGACATGCAGTGACTAACTTTTTCACAGGTAACAGGTTGTCAGCATATCTGCCAACTTTTCTTAGTAGCCTCCTACAACATACTTGGAAAGAAGACAGTGGTCCTATTCTTTGAACCCTGAACTACAGGTCAAGGCCTCGGTTGCCAAAATGATGCATAGAAAAGGTAAACCAAAATAAACTAGATCATGTGGAATTGACTGAATTTGATTCAGATTCCTATTTTACTGCTGTAATATTTCTCTCACATAATTTCTGGTAAACATCTTCTTTCATCCCCTGGAACATACTTATATCTGAAGTTTTATCTCTTGTATAAACTTGACTATATTTTTTAACTTGTACAGAGTTTCACTGTTATTCTCTGGGCCAGTGTATTTGCCTCAGCCTTTCATATAATATGGACATTCCAGAAGAATATGCTGTGGTGCATGTACACACGGCCATGTTGCCAATCTTGAACTTTGCATAAATGTCGCTGCTGAGTCGGTTGTGTCAGGTTGTGAGTCCAAGAATAACAATTTGGTCGAGTCTATTTGGTAGTCATCTTGTTGGAGTTCGTTTTCTAATTGCCTTGATCATCTGTTTCTTCTGATGGTACGTTATTGGCACATCTGGTTGATCATCAGCAGCTCCATTCTTAGCTAGACAATCTGCTTTCTTGTTTCCAGGTATTCCACAATGTTATGGTATCCGCTACATTGTGATTAACATGTGGATGCAATATTTGCGCAGTTGGTTCAACACTTCTGTCTTCAGCATGACATTTTAGGTAACTATTTTTACATTCATTCTCAAACTCCCATTTGGTCTCTCTTGCAGCAGGATATCCCACTAGATTTTCAGCAGGATGTGGTCAAGAGAACAGAATGTATTGTGTCGCTATTTTATTATTAATCACCCGACACATTTGACTTTAGCAGTTTGTGTCATTTAAATTTCCTGCAGGATGGGTAGCCAAACCAACACTTCTTAACCTCCTCCTGCAACAGGCATGGTAAGTGACAGGGCTGCATTTCCTTGATTCCCTAGGACATGTGCAGGTTGTAAAAATAAAATGAAACTTGGGGAAATGTATGGAATTATATTGGGAAATCTTGCAGATGGCAGTACAATTATGTTGAGAAAAAATGTTGAGGATCATCAAAATTATACTATACTCTGTTCACTCTAAGAATGAAGTAGGTCGGTGTTTCTTATAGGCTGCAGGACGCATAAATCAAATGTTAAGTGCATAATAATATAGTTCATTAGAGCATAATACTTTTATTAAAGTAAATCAATTATTGCTAACTGAAATATGTCTATCACAACAGTAATGTATGTTTTAAAATAAATTTTCATATAATATATCTTTAACATTCCACGATAAATTACCATACCTGCTGTTATATCGTTGTGCAGGCCGCAAAGATGTCAAGGGCCAACCATTGTAGTTCTTATAAAATGTAGAAATGGCAGACAAAGCATCCACATCAATTGTAAAACAGAAAATAAAATCTTTAAAAACTATCCCTAAATCCGATAGAGAAAGTATGGAATGAGGTCTAACAGTACGTCGCCAGACATAACACTACATTTAAATTATCTGATCTGTGACAAATCATAAATTCAATATTCATCCCAGCATTATGTTTTCAATATCAGACATGGACACTAACAAAGGAACAAGAGAGAAAGCTTACTTCATTTGAAATGAGATGTCTAAGAAAAGCAGCAAACAGAACAAGAAGAGATCATGTGAGAAATGATGAGATTACAAGAACTGTTAGAACAACATCAGTGGTTAAATATATTGAAAAAACAGATTGAAATGGTCCGATCACCTAAGGAGAATGAACCCTTATTGGTCAGTAACAGCAGCATACAACATGAAAATAGAAACAGGAAGATACAGAGAAAGACCCAGAAAGTGGATGTTACCAACATTCTGACACGGTATAGTATTACAGGAACTAGAGAAGCTATACTGAGTATCCGGCTAGTGATAGATAAATATATAGAAGTCCAAAAAAGTATCTATATTTGCTTCATAGACTAAAGCAAGGCCTTTGACAGAGTCCAACATGAAAAATTAATCAAATGTCTTCAAGAAATAGGCATAGATGGAAAAGACATCAGGCTGATTAGAAATATATATTGGGAACAAACTGCATCAATAAGGTGTGAAAACAGCTACTCTCCATACATAGAAATAATATGAGGGGTAAGACAAGGATGCATTTTATCACCAATCCTATTTAATATCTACACAGAGAATATCTTTAAAAATATAGAAGAAACACCAGGACTCAAGATCAATGGGAAAATAATAAACAACATTAGATATGCAGATGACACTGTTCTTTTAGCAGAAAGTGAACATGAACTACAAAGACTAATAGATCAAGTCAATAAATCAAGTAATGAATATGGACTGGATATAAACATTCAATTAACAAAAACCATGATAATCAGCAAAGACACAGAAGAACAGGAGATAAACATAAACATACATGGAGAGAAACTACAACAAGTAAAACAGTATCAATATCTTGGACACATAGTCACAAATGATGGCAGATGTGAAACAGAAGTTAAAAGGAGAATAGGAATGGCTAAAAGTACCTTCAATGACATGAGGAAATTATTAATATCTAAACAAATTACAAACAAGTTAAAAATGAGAATTATAAAATGCTACATCTATTCCATATTAATATATGGCTCAGAAACATGGACACTAAATAAACAATTAGAAGACAAAATTGATGCCTTTGAGATGTGGGTATATAGAAGAATAGGGAGAACATCATGGAAAGAGAAGAAAACAAATAAAGAGGTGCTAAAGACACTTAATATGAAGAAAGAACTACTAAGAGAAATAAAGATCAGGCAAATAAAATACTTTGGACACATTAAAAGACATGACACCCTATTGAAGACCTTACTTGAGGGTAAAGTCAAAGGGAGGCGAGCAAGAGGTAGGCAGAGATACAAGTGGGAGAGTAACATTACACGATGGACAGGTTACAGTCTAGCAGAGTGCACCACCAAGACAAGAGACAGGAGATGTTGGAGATACGTTGCAGCCAACCTTCGTTGCGGAAACGGCACTTGATGATGATGATGATAGTATTACAGCATATCAAGCAACCAAATGTACAATAGCCTGAAAACTGATTGTCATCCAATCCTGCAACTGATACTGGAGGTTCATCAAAATTATATTATACTGGGGATCATCAAAATTATACTGATTGGCACTAGGATCCTCAAAAATTCTACTTACTTTTGGCACCTACTGTGAGTGAGTGAACATTATTGCTGTTGACACAAAAAGGTGAGTCAGACTTGTCTGATTTCTGCTTGTCATCAAAGACTGCGCCAGTTGGGGAATTCATGACACTGAAAATTGGGTCAGCAGAGACCACAGTTTTACCACTTACTGTGGGCGATGAATATCTGTTTACACCAAGCGGCGAATCATTTGTAACATTACTTTGTGCGTACATTGATGTTTTTAATTTATTTTGGCCATGTCTGATTAGCGATTCTAATGATGGCCGTTTTGAATTTGTAGCCTTCTCGTCTTTATTGGCTGTTTTCATAGCTGGTCCACGGGTGTTTGCATGGTGACTGTAGCTTGATAACCGTGAGTGGTATCGCGAGACAGGGCTATTTGCTGTTGATGTTTCACATTTGTTATCTGTCACTAAGTCTGACTTTTGAGGAGTGACTCTTTCTGAAGATAGCCACCTCGATGTTTTTAAGGATGGAGAGCTTCGTGACAAAGTGCTTTGAGACTGATTTGCTGAAATGTTTGTGTGTTTTCTAGAGTTTTCTGTGCTTGCTGTACCAGAAAATATAGTTCTGTTTATTTGAAAAGTGTTGTTTAAATCATAATGTCCTATTTTGCAATTCTCCCCTGAAAGATCTGCTTGAGATTCAGAAGTGCTGTTGACAATTGGTTGTGAGTTATTCCTCCACAGAGGAATCTTTAACCCTGCTGTATGTCCCCATTCATTACTAGACAAACTTGAACCGCGATACAAGTTGGTATTTGGATCATTTACCTCTGAAGTCTTTCTGTCACTTGCTTTCTCTTTCTCCGTAGCTCCAGTTTTTAATAACTCATCTGCAGCAAAGCTTATTCCTGAAGCAGATACAGATATTTGTGGACTAAAACTTGTCTTTGCTGAGGTAGTACCTCTCATTTTTCGACATGCACCAAGGGAAACAGGAATTTCAACTGCATTCGTGCCTACAGGATCCATACAGGTAACCATGCTCTCTTTTTCAGAGAGTGACTCCCCCGCTATGTACTGACTGTTTGAATAATCACCAGATTCTCCTGTGTGGTAGCTGGGAGATGAACACTGTCTAAAACACTTTTCACCGCTGCTAAAGTACTACATTCAGAAACAAAAAAAATATGAATTAGTTTCACCTCAGAAAATGATTAAGAAAAACTATTTGTACACATTTCTTGATTTCAATATTTAATTTATTTCTATTTTAAATATCTGCAAGATCCTTAAAGCAGTCATATTGAGCGTACAAATTTCATATAACAACATATCCTTAAAGCAGCCATATTGAGCGTACATATTTTGTATAACAACATATCCTTAAAGCAGCCATATTGAGCGTACATATTTTGTATAACAACATATCCTTAAAGCAGCCATATTGAGCATACATAATTTGTATAACAATATATCTTTAAAGCAACCATGTTGTGCGTACATATTTCATACAATGTGTACACATATCTCAGGCATCTTTTCAGATTAGTGCTGATGCATCTTATCCCTTACATTATAAAAAAATATATTTCCAGTATTTGTTCTCAAACTCACACAGAATCTGTGAATGGTTCTACTTGATTTTCTGAAGGATGCAGTTCAGAGAATGGAGATGCATTGTCACACAGAATCTGTGAATGGTTCTACTTGATTTTCTGAAGGATGCAGTTCAGAGAATGGAGATGCATTGTCATACAGAATCTGTGAATGGTTCTACTTGATTTTCTGAAGGATGCAGTTCAGAGAATGGAGACGCATTGTAGAGTCATTTTATTTTTGTGAATGATTTTGCATATCCAACTTCAACGGCATATCCAACTTCAACTGCATATCCAAATATGAATATGGTGAAAATCTCAAAATGGACAAATCCTGGCTGGCACAGAAGATATTCTCCAACAAGTATGTGAACTTACTGCCATTGCTCCTGAAGAGGAGCACACTACCTGCATTTCTTCACACTCAAAAGTGAAGTGTTTCCTGTACAGGACATTTCTATTCTCCTATTCTTGAATTTTGAGGTGCTACAAGTACCCATCAGCACAATGTGAATGGTCGGCGTTCAAACCACCTAACTCAACAAGTTGGGTTTGTGAGGATCAACTATGCTAACACATCGACTAAATCAAAAGAAGTCACAGGCAAAAATAGTTTCAGCTGATGTGGAGATTAAATAGTTCATTGATGACGATAGTGCACAAAATGATGCAATATTCTACACAGAAGAGTCTATCATTCATGATGTGTTGGGGTTTTTTTTCCTGCACATCCACTCAATATTCATGATATATTTGGGTTTTCTTTGTTTGCACGATCCTGTGATAAGACTGTCACAGAATCCAGCATTGTTTTTATCACAACCACCAGCAGTCTTATGATGTAAAAGCTGTGAAGGAGGCACTGCCTATAGTTGGTCTATTCTCATGCACACAACCTAAGTGACTCAATGAATACAATCCATAAAGTTGGAGAGGGAGGCGTCAACCAGCAATGGATGATGTTGTTGATGCAATGTGTGACCAGAGAGATTACCTCCATTTTCATGCCCACCATGCAGGTGCTGAGAGTAATGAACGAGCTGACCAGCTAGCAAGCATAACCACAGTATATGAATCGTACAGATATTGTCAATGCGCTGAGTGATCTTATCTAATCAGGTGTTCAGCAGAATGAATCATGATCCTCCTGTGTGGTGACATGAATCATGATCCTCCTGTGTGGTGACATGAATCATGATCCTCATGTGTGGTGACATGAATCATGATCCTCCTGTGTGGTGACATGAATCATGATCCTCATGTGTGGTGACATGAATCATGATCCTCCTGTGTGGTGACATGAATCATGATCCTCCTGTGTGGTGACATGAATCATGATCCTCATGTGTGGTGACATGAATCATGATCCTCCTGTGTGGTGACATGAATCATGATCCTCATGTGTGGTGACATGAATCATGATCCTCCTGTGTGGTGACATGAATCATGATCCTCCTGTGTGGTGACATGAATCATGATCCTCCTGTGTGGTGACATGAATCATGATCCTCCTGTGTGGTGACATGAATCATGATCCTCCTGTATGGTGACATGAATCATGATCCTCCTGTGTGGTGACATGAATCATGATCCTCCTGTGTGGTGACATGAATCATGATCCTCCTGTGTGGTGACATGAATCATGATCCTCCTGTGTGGTGACATGAATCATGATCCTCATGTGTGGTGACATGAATCATGATCCTCCTGTGTGGTGACATGAAACATGATCCTCCTGTGTGGTGACATGAATCATGATCCTCCTGTGTGGTGACAAAGTCCTCATTTTTAGTTCAGAGAATAGGACCACTGTTTTCTTTCCTGGCATTTGATAAGAGATGACTAAGAAATGTTGGAGGAATAGGCTAATTATATGTCCACCATGAAACAATATCTTCACTCAATCATGGAGAAGATACCAATTTTAACCCTATAGTCACAGTAGCATGGAGAATAGATACTGATTTTAACCTTAGTATTTCCTTAGAGAAGAAATGGAGATGATGAGTAAATCTATGGCTCCCACCCAACCACAGAGGGTGCAACATATATACAAATAGCAAAGCATAAAACACATTGCAACAACAAAATACAAGCATGAGAAGCATAATTGTATGGATGGCGTGCCATGAAGTTTCTATAAGATAACCTCAATATAACGGCACATCATCTGCTAAGGTTTTCTGTTGTGTGGGTGGTTTGTCTAGTGGCCCATTGGTGAGACCCACATACGCAACCGCATGCTTATGTCTGATGTTAAAGGTTCAAGTCTCCAATGAGGAATGTCATGGATAGCAGGTGCAGAGAAGATGATTGCCCAAGATCTGTTGAGAAATTATTCATAGGATGGATGGATTCAATGAATAATAATAAGAGCCACAACCCGTTAAGGTCACAGGGGTGCACACAATAGTGTACTGGATACATTGGCACAAAAAAGCTCTATTCTCAGCCACTTGGAGAAGTATTGAAAAAAAAAATCACACCCCGACCATTTCTTGATGTTATCACTCCATAATTTTCTCTTTCCCCTTCTCCTCCTTCCAGCCTCGGCTGGTACTTGCTAAATCATTTTAGAAAGCAAGCCGTGTCTCGTTACATGAATAGAATTACCTGTCCAGGAATTGGCCTGGCAGCTGGCTTAACAGCAGACATTGGCTTGAGTACTCTCTGTGGCGGTTGCTGAAGACATCCTTCTGATCTGGTTTTTGGAGTTGCTTCCCCTTGGAAAGCTGTAAACACACAAATATAGCATCTTGGAACAGGGCAATGAAATGAATCAATGGAAGCACACACAAATTGTTGTTTTGGCCAATAAGCATCTTGAACATGAACATCAGTAGTGCAGTTCTTACTTGTTTTTTGTTGTGAATGTGTTCCTGATAGAGGTCATTTCGTCAAAACATCGATTTGTATGTGTTATTGTGTTTTACAGAGTGCCATGTGAAAGTGAATGCCAATAATATCATTCTTACTGGTTCTTTTCTTTTTGTGTGCATATCTTTCTTTTAATCAATAATAAGTACTTACTGCACAAATCTGAAATCCAACAGGTAAAGCTAGAAACTAGGTAATGATGTTTTGCTAATCACTGGAAACACACATAATCACACACACATGAATCTACGTTTCAACCAGAAGGCCTTTATCAATATTACATACACACATACATCACAAACCGACAAGCAGAAACGGCACAACTGAGGTTCACATGTCCTAGCTAGTAAAATGTGGAAATGACCGAAGGATTGAAACTAGGTCAGAAGTGAAACAAACAAGAAATATACCAAAAAAAACATCCATATACATGTAAAAACAAGACAAAGAAAAAAATGGTCTCGCGCTTGAGAACCGCTATATATATTAATTTGGTCATCTTAAACCTTCAGGGATCAATAAGCGCCAGTCATAAGGATGCTATCATGTTGTTCCTTCCTTTTTTGTGAGTCTTATTTTCACATGTTTGGGAGCGTTTTTTTTATATTGCCTGTTTGTATCACCTGTGACCTAGTTTCAATCCTACTGGTCATTTCCACATTTTGCTAGCTCAGCCCTGAACCTCAGTTGTGGTGAACCTACTCTTCTTCATAAAATCAATAACATGTACTTACTGCGCAAAACTGAAATCCAACGGGTAGATCCAGGAATAGAGTAATAAAGTTTTGCTAATAACTAGAGACACACACAAATCCACATTTCAACCAAAAAGCATTTATCAAGACAACAATTGAAATAAAATTAAAACATATAACAGAAAACGAACAGTAATGACATTGACGGTCACATTGGTATGTGTAATATAGACTGACCGGAAGAGGTGAAATGACACCAGACAAGGAGGATACAAAAATGACCACAAAAATGTGACCAAAACAAACAAAAACTATGGATCAACTAGAGTCATACATGAGGCAGGCGCTTATTAATGCCGTCGGGTTTAATAGTGTCATATTGATAAATGTAACAGTTCTCAAACGCCAGACGGGTCTGGTCGTCAGAGAAAGCACGACTTAATGGCCGTAACCTGAATGGCATGGGTGCCCTGATGTCCCGTGCCATTCAGGCAAACCAGAATGGTTTTTTATACTATAAAGATGTTCGCAGAATCGGTCTACAATCCTTCCAGTTTCACCTATATATGTGCAACGCTTGCATATAATGGCATAGATGACGTTGCGGGACACACGCGAAGCTCTCTTCAATGGTGAAGGTGGCTTTAGGGAATGTGACAGACAGGAATGGGTGACATAGGCATAAGTGTAGCATTTGCTGCGCTTGCATCTGATGGTGCCAAAATTATTAGGAACATCAGACTGGAGGTGACTCTGGACCAGTAGATCCCTGAGGTTCTTGTCACGTCTGTAAGCAACAAGAGGGGGGTCACAGAACACTTCCCGCGTCTTGGAGTCAGACTGGAGAAGGGGAAGGTGACGAAGCAGGACATGACGAATGGCAGCGCTATGGGGGTGGAAAGTGAGAACATGCTTGACCCTGTCTGAAGGGGAAGACTTCTGAGTGGTCAAGAGGGTGTCTTGATGGGAGAGACTGCACAACCGAAGAAGGGCAGACCTAAAGACACTCTCAGGGTACAGGCGATAGCGGAAGAAAGCTATCATCTCATAGGCCTTCTCGAGGAAGTCCGCACAGCACGTGGGGCATTCCCATAAGTGCTCCGTCCTCTATTCCATAAATATGGAAACGCAACCAAGTGATACATCTGGACTTGAAATGACAACTGAGCCTCTGACACCTATGCTTAACAGCAAGTGTGGATACTATTAACCATCATTTACCTGGGAAAAGGCAATAAGGATGAAACAGAAAGGACCCAAAAACACAAAAAAGAATAAAACAAAGGGAAAAAAGGAAAATGAAGAAAATACAACAAAAAAAACATGAAGGAAAAGATGAAAATAGAAATGAAAGAAGGAAAGAAAAGAATACCTTGGATGTGCAGTTTTGGTATCTGTATATCAATGATGTCACTTATACAAAACTCTTCATTCTCTTCCCAGGCATACTTGGACGCAGACCTCTCTTGCTCAACTACTGGACTGGTCCATGCCACACCCCGCTCTTCCACCAGGTAGCAGCACTGATCATATTTGGATTTTAGCTCGTTGTTCAAAAGATCTTGACTATGCAAAATATCATGCTGTTTCTTGACCAACTGAATCAGGCAGGAGATTAACCTAGCATGCAAGAAGGTTTATATCAAACAGATGGTTAAAAAGTTAATATTACATAAACAAATACAATCTTTTTTCTGCTATCTTGTTCTGAAGCTCACATCCGATCTCTCTTCTAGCTGGACACGTATCCTACTAGATTTATGGCAGAATATAGTCCAGAAAACAGGAATGTGTTATGTCACCATTTTATTTGCGATAATTGTCTGACACATCCGACGTCTGCAGTGTTTGGATTATTCAAAAACAATGAAATAGAACGAAATGATAGTGCATTTTTTTCTGACTTAAAAGGCAGCATTAATAGCTATCCAGAATTGGAGAATACATTCCTTAGATCTATCTATATATTTTTATTTCCACTTGCGCCGTTAAGCGACATGAGAGAAATGTTGGAGTTGTCTGCCTTTGATCATTTGAGTCGCATTGGTCATGGTCAGCCCGTGTCAATTTAACCTTTAGCACGCTGTGTTTACATTTTGGGCAATACATTTTGCCAAAATTGTGTTATGTCTTGATTTCTGAAGGCAAAATCCACCGCCCAGTGTACTAAACCCGAAACCAAACGAAAAAAATCAAGATTGGTAATTTTTGACAGAATGTTTTGGCAAAATTGAGAAGACACTTTATCTAACTTCCTGTTTCTATTGTTAAAATGGCATTAGACAATGTTGTGTGATTATGAAATTGAAATACAAGTAATCTGTAGGCATCGGCTTTGCAGCGAAGCGACATGACAGTGAATTGAGTTTATTATACTTTTTGTTCATCGTATATTCAGTGAAATCATTATTTATTCAGATGGAAAAGTGAAAAACTTGAGAGTAAGTTCTTCAAATACATTATTTAAATTATACCACGAGGTTTCCATTATGTAAAATATATAATTTCTCTATGACAATACTTATTTCGTTCATATACTGATAGTTTGTTGGTCTTCGTAAAACTACAACAAAACATGTGTACTATGTAAGTACTATCATCTCCATGACAACACTTGTGTATATGGACGTCATTGTTACCTTGGATGTCTCAGCTGTTTCAATGAATGTCATTTAATACTGCTTTTGAGACAGTGACATTATTTTTACTGTTTTTTCACTGTCTTGTATTTTCTTGAAAAAGAGCTTAACCTTCACCGCGCCTATATCAACTCCGGCCGCCGAAAAACAAAATGGCGGCTAGCGCCGTTGGCGACATACCCCATCCAATGAGATATCGTTATAATAAACGCCCCACAGCCTGATTGGTTACTCGGGAACATGCGCTATTGAAGCCGGTTCATTCCTACGTCCGACATGATCGTTGTAACAATGGCTAGCCAGAAGATACAAATTTTATAGCAATTAATCTGACCACATCTGCACACTGGTTTTATAGACCTTTCTTTCATCGTATTTCGAATAAAATAACATTGAATTGTGGCTTGAATCATGAATTATTGAGTTATTTAGTTTCACAGCAGTGAATATACAGAATGCCGCGTTGGTTTGGAGACTTGTAGACGTTTGATATCGAATGTGTGGAAGTAGCACAAAAAATGGCTCTAGACCTAATCTCAAAGAACGATTTTACTGCAAATCTACATGTTTTATACAGTTCTCCCGGCTATATTTTGATAATTTCGCAGTGAAAGAACATAAATACAACAGATTTGCGTGATTTAGTTTACAGTGTTGCCAAGGAATTCGATAACTAAGGTAAGTTATTTTTTTATTTATGTTTTTCCTCTTTATTTGCTATAAAATATATGTTTTTTGTGAAAAACGTCTTTACCACTTTCTCATACGTCTGGTATCACACACACACACGTACATAAATTACACCAATATATGCATAATTTAATTCTTTATTTATATGTGCAAATATTATTTAAATATCTCTAACAACCAAAAAATTATCACATTTTCAAAACAGTCACCATCAATAAGGCAAATTTTCAAAAAAAAATCCGGTGGCAGGGAGACGTTTCGTATTTTTTAATCTGGCTTGCTAAAGGTTAAGGTTGAAATATTGAAACTGTCTTCTATATTGCTATTTGTATGTTTTCATACCCATACACTTTAGTCGGATTGTCTGTGCATCTATTGTAAAGCTTATCAAATTGTTCTATGTAAGTAATAAATGCTTGAGTAACAGCAAAGACAGGAAGTCAACCTTACTACCGTCTAGAGGAGACGCCATCAACCTCTGTAAACTCCAACACCAAACAGAAATATTTATATCTCAAACAGGAAACTATCTACTCAGTGACTACAGAAACAGAATCCACCCCAAAAATAATCCACATTGCAAACACACTAGAATACCACCAGATATCCTGGCCTGCTCTACAAGATACAAGACATACCATACTACTGAAAACCACAAGCATTGATAATATTTTATACAACCCTGAACAATTTTTTAAAAAGCAGTCAGTTCCATAATGTGACATTAAATTCATCAAGAGCTGACGCTCAGCGAGTGGTGGATCAAAGACAAGACAACAAACACAATACAGTCCTGTCTTTGCACAAATTTCATGTCTAGCAATAATTTTTTTTTAAATCCCCACATCACTGAAGTCTAATGTGTCTGGCCATTGGCACAAATAAAATGGCTACTCAGCGCACATTCATTTTCTGGGCTATATCGTCCTGGAAACTAGTGGAACTGTTCTCCTGCTACAAGAGAATTCCAGTGGGAACTTGAGAACGGCCATTAAAAACAAATATTTTTGTATATTCGTTTTAATACATTTCTTTATACAGATGTCATTTTTCATGAGACCAGCACCTGTAACAAAAACAATCAATTCAATTCTGACACACTCTTAGTCTGTGGCTAGCTGATGGTCAAAGTATGCAAGTAAGATTTCTGGGCTATGACAAATTAAACAACAAGAAGTATGGGTTAGAGCAGAGGTGGGCAAAATATTCTGCCCACCAAGTCATTTTATTAATCCCTTAGCTACGGAAGTATCTTTAAGGATACGATGAGGGGTTGCCGCCATTTTGCTGGGATCTTCATCTTCTTAATTTCCCAGGGAAACAATTCGTCTGGATGCTTTATCATAAGCTACTAGACATATTTTTTTCCATTGGAAGAGGAGGATATCTGCAAAATAGCGGTGGTTTTTCATCGTATCCGTAAGAATAGCTCCACAGCTAAGGGGTTAACACAGCGCCAAATGCAGTGCATGGGGCAGAAATCAGTGATCTGCAGCTTCAACAAGGACATGTTGGTGTGTGTAATTCCTGTTATGTTGTTAAGACCCATAGCTATACCCTCTTTGATCTTCCTTTTGCCACGTGCTACTCATTTTAATCATTGAAATGGCAGTCTATTATCCTTTATTTAAGTACATGTCTGACGTAAACCATTTTTTAATTTCTTTTTTTTCCTCCCTCTCTCTCGACTTGTTATTTAGACATGTTAAACTGTAAACAAGAAGAAGAAGAAGATGACAAAATAGCTGTTGTCTAGACCAGCGCTCAAACCACATACCTCTCATTAACAGATGACTGTCTTTCCTGAGCTCGTGCCATCTTTTTGACAAAGGCTAGGTACATATGACTGTCATACAAATTTGCTTCTATTGTATGTATTCTGATATTCAGTTCCAGTAGCTGGTTCAAGAAAGAAAAATGAAAAATGTTCACGGAGATTACATATTTTAATCATTTCATTCATTTTAAAGACACAAAGTAGTGTGGAGAAGAATAGTAGAGCTTCTTCTTCTGTGTTTGATCTCAAACTCCTGCAGATCAGCAGGATGTAGTCTGGAGAACGAAATGACTATGGTTTACAGCTTAGATGCGATATCTACATCTTTTGACCTAATATATCCGATTTCAGCATGGCTTCTGGATCCCTTTAATCCTATATGTGATGGGACAACCAACTCCATTCCAAAACTACCTTAGTTGTCTTTTACAACACACTTAGCAAGTAACAATCACTATTCTTTGCTCTCCTCTCGGGCCCAAGCAACACATGGGCAATAGTGGAGTACAGTTGAGAAAAATGAACAAACAATGGTCTATTACACAGAAAATGGATAGTGAGAGAAGAATCGTTGATTGAAATAAACAAACATTGGAGTATTACACAGAAAATGGACAGTGAGAGAAGAATCGTTGATTGAAATAAACAAACATTGGAGTATTGCACAGAAAATGGATAGTGAGAGAAGAATCGTTGATTGAAATAAACAAACATTGGAGTATTGCACAGAAAATGGATAGTGAGAGAAGAATCGTTGATTGAAATAAACAAACATTGGAGTATTGCACAGAAAATGGATAGTGAGAGAAGAATCGTTGATTGAAATAAACAAACATTGGAGTATTGCACAGAAAATGGATAGTGAGAGAAGAATCGTTGATTGAAATAAACAAACATTGGAGTATTGCACAGAAAATGGATAGTGAGAGAAGAATCGTTGATTGAAATAAACAAACATTGGAGTATTGCACAGAAAATGGATAGTGAGAGAAGAATCGTTGATTGAAATAAATAAACATTGGAGTATTGCACAGAAAATGGACAGTGAGAGAAGAATCGTTGATTGAAATAAACAAACATTGGAGTATTGCACAGAAAATGGATAGTGAGAGAAGAATCGTTGATTGAAATAAACAAACATTGGAGTATTGCACAGAAAATGGATAGTGAGAGAAGAATCGTTGATTGAAATAAACAAACATTGGAGTATTGCACAGAAAATGGATAGTGAGAGAAGAATCGTTGATTGAAATAAACAAACATTGGAGTATTGCACAGAAAATGGATAGTGAGAGAAGAATCGTTGATTGAAATAAACAAACATTGGAGTATTGCACAGAAAATGGATAGTGAGAGAAGAATCGTTGATTGAAATAAACAAACATTGGAGTATTGCACAGAAAATGGACAGTGAGAGAAGAATCGTTGATTGAAATAAACAAACATTGGAGTATTGCACAGAAAATGGATAGTGAGAGAAGAATCGTTGATTGAAATAAACAAACATTGGAGTATTGCACAGAAAATGGACAGTGAGAGAAGAATGGCACACTTTTGTTGCTGTCCAAAATATAAATGACACTACATCAAGTGTGGGCACCATTATTCAGTGCACTGGAACAATTCAAGTGTGGGCATCATTATTCAGTGCACTGGAACAATTCAAGTGTGGGCACCATTATTCAATGCACTGGAACAATTCACGTGTGGGCACCATTATTCAGCAAACTGGAAAAATTCAAGTGTGATTACCTGTTAGTGGGCTATACCTGCTGTCTGGATGATATAAAAAATGTCGTTTCTTTCTTCTTTTTCAATGTTCATTCTCAAACTCCCACTGGGTCACTCCTGTAGCAGAACAATGGTCCTACTAGATTTCCAGCAGGATGTAGTACAGAGAACGCAAATGACTTGTGCCATCATTTTATTTAAGCTAATGGCCTGCTACATCTGTTTTCTGCTGTAGTTTCTTTCAAGAGAAAAAGGTATAAGTTTACGCTCAGTTGCCTCTTATTCTCATCATGACTGCCTACTATCACCATATCTTTTCTCAGTATATAGTGAAATTATTATGAGGTTCATAAACACATTATGAGAAACTTAGATATATTGATAAATCAGCATTGAAATGGAACTGCCAGCAGCAACACCGATGGATTTTTGCGACAGTGACCTATGGACCTGTCTAGTGTGCGCTGATGTTAATGTGCAGTCATCTGAAAAACTTGTAGGTGGGCACAAGTTAAACAACTTGAAATATGCTCATGACACTGTCCTGATTGCTAAAAGGGAAGAATATCTGCAACAATTGATCAACACAGCGGTAACAGAAAGCAAAAACAAAGGAATCAGCCTAAATCACAAAAATACAGAAGTGATGGTAATTTTTAAGCAGCAGAATACCCCAGCATGCAACATTAAAATGAACAATTCAACACTGGGAGCTGCGATATTTTAATGCTATGTCACTTGCTCGTCAATCAGTAGACCCAGGTTTCAAATCAACTCATTATTCGTGATACGAAACAAAATTACTCCCATGGTTCACTCAGCCACTAGAAAGTTGGGTATCAGGGTTCATGCTTTTGGAAGGTCACAGAATTGTGCCAACGCTTCTTCCCATGAAGTTAATTGTTTCTCCCCCCCCCCCCCCCCCCCACATCAGTACACCTCCACCACCATGTGGAGGAGCCTCATCAGCGCTGTTTTGGGCATAGCGAAAACGGACTCTGCTGTAAACTCTTTGCCATTTATTGTGTCGATGAAGCACAAAAAAATGATTCATCACTAATCCAAACCTGTCTCCAGTCATTCCAAATGACCCATTGACGATACTAGTTCGCACACTGCAGTCGATTCTGGTGATGTTGGTCCGTAAAAGCGACCTCTGTAGAGTAAAAAGTAAAAAAGTAAAGTAACCCATAGCATTTATTAATGCCGTAGGGGTGTGAGATGTTAGCGATCTCACATTTCACAGGCTCTGAAAATGCGGGCGGTAGCCATCTCCTCTCCCTCGCAGTCTTTACTTCCCGGATTAATCCGGTACCCATTTATGCTGGGTCGACCTGGGAGCCATTGCGATCTGAAAACATTTCCGCCTCAACTGGGGAATGAACCCAGGACCACTCATATGCGAAGCCAGTGCGCTAACCACTGCGCTAACGCGGCTCCCATAGCGCCTAGAATAGAGTATTCTAGCACAAAGACCAGCATCTCACAGCCGGTTCCTGACCGTTTAATCTCAAAATCAATGAGCTGTTGACACTGAATGGACAGTAGAGGACGTAGATGCAAATCGATTTCTAAGGTGACTCAGCTGTATAGCGGCCTTCGGCAGAAGATGTGATCCTGGGTCTTCCAATGCGCAGACAATCTGCCACTGAACCAGTTTGTTGAAATCGCCTCAAGAGGTAACTGATGGTGCTTCTAACCACATTAAATTGTCTGGCCACTAGACTTTGTGATTGCCCAGTCTGTAACCATCCAATGATTATATATCATTGTTCTGTAATGAGATAAACCATACTTGTGCATTGACCATGACAGCTTTCATGGCCTCATGAATCATGAGGTGAGTACAATTCAGATAACCTCGAGAAGTTAATTACCAGGTGGACACATTCGATAGGATGAATGATGTCCAATCAGTGAATATTGTTTATAAAAATAACTTAAAAAAACGCTGCATTTATTTTTTTTTAAGAGTATTTTTTAAAAACATGTAACAATGTGGCAAAAATAGTAATATTGTTAGTAAAACTGTTCCATACCTCTAGGGGTTCCATGCCATTTGATAATGTTGAACCAATCTCTGTATACGTACTCAAAATTGCATTGTCCTGTTCTTGAATGTTACGAGAAGAATCTTTCAAAGCCTGTTCCTCTTTTAATATCCGCCTGTTCATACGTTCAATGACTCGTCTGTGCTTGCCGACCACAGTCTGCGGAGATTTAGTCTTAATGAATCAGATCTCTCCCTCTTCTAAAAACTTGTATATTAAAGTTCACTAAAATGTTTTAAAATGTAATAACTTGTGCTCGCATCTAAATCTAATAAGACAATCGATTATGTGATGGGACTGCTGTAAAATTATGTATCAATAAGTATTCACAAAAAACAAAAATTTAATAGTTGCATAGTTTCCAAAACAGACTAATAGATGTGTACAAATATAATTAAGTCTGTTTTGTAAATGTTTAATAAAATATTGAGCATTGGATTATAATTATCTGACTACTCTACTACCTCATGATGATGATGACAATGGCGATGATGATGAACTAATGTCCAGAAACTACAAAAAATCCACACAATAAAACAGTAACATAAATATGGTTATTTATTCAGCAGTTGGATCATCATCATGGCACTCCGGACAAGTCCATAGATGCTCCGATCTCATATTCAGTATGTCCTTCAGAATGTGGTAACTGACTGTTTTAGTTCTGTGTTGGTTAATAACTCTTCTTTTAATATGCCACTCTTTTCTTGCAACACCGCGCTTCAAATCCTCGTGTCCTCCATACTAGCCATAGACACTGAACAAGAAATACACTCCATATCTTCTAAATATCAGCATGTGCCATTTAACTACCACTACCCGCCAAAGACGGATGTGTCGGGCCATTGGTGTAAATAAAACGGCGACATAACGCATTTCCATTATCTGGACTGCATCCTGCTGGAGATCTAGTAGTAATGCTACAGGAGAGATCCAGCAGGAGTTTGAGAATGAACGCTGAAGAAGAAGAAGAATTACCACTAGTCACTGTGATCCCTCTGGCAAGTCTATCAGTTATTTCATTTCTCCTAACACTCGCTGGTCCAGGTAAAACAAAATGAAGATAACTCTTCTGCATAGATTTTGTTACAGCTACAGGCTCCGGCTACAGGCGACATAGTCTGATATAAATCAAAATTACATTGACACTATTCTGATGCAGACATATTTGTTGGGCAGGCACGTGTGACAGATGTGATATATATGCCAGATCGTCATATGCAAAAGGGCATATGTTCTCAACAGGTGGCCAAAAGAAGCACTGCAAGGACTCATAAAGGACCTTACTTGAAGCTTTTGAAATAGACCAAGATATTTGGGAAGAACTTGCACATAATAGAGCTGCACTGCATTCTAGTCAAAAATGGTGCAGCATCTTGTGAAAAGAGAAATGCAGCAGCTCAACAGCAGAGAATAGCTAGAAAGTCACAGTTAGACCAGCTACAGTGGTCATCCCATATCCGAATTGCCAAGGACGTCTGCGGCAAGAATAAAACTTATTAGCCATCTACGAACTCTTAGTCAAAGACATAACACTAACTGAATTTCAAAAGTAGATGTAACAAATGGTCATCATCTTCTTGTGATGGACAAACAACTAAAACGATATCCAGTCTGAATCTTTCAAAGAATACTCATAGACTCAGTCAAAAACAAACACATGTAGCGGTCTGAGTCTCCAACCGTATCATTGTCCTGAAAAATACATTACCTCCATCGTCATACTACTAGTGGTTGTATAGAAGAAACCACTTTCTTTCCTAATACACTTCCCTCTTCACTGAGCCATGAATGCCAAAGCACTGTGCACAGGTCACACCTAGGATCCATCAGTAAGACAAGAATCTCACCATCTGGGGATCATTCACTGATAACAACCTGAACTTCTAAATCTATATGCATTGAAATGTCATTGTCACACTTCCAGGAAAGTGTGATTACCACTTCAATGGAAATTGTAAACTTGATAGGCTTACTTTTCCACTCTTCTCCAATTTTTATATCCCCTAATGTGCATACCTTCTTAATAGCCTCCTCTGCTCTGCCAAGTTATGGCTTCCCCCTCTTTAATATTTTCTTTGATCTTAACAATATCATGACGTAACGTGTAGTTCTTGTCTGCAAATTTAACATAAATATAATTACCGGTGATCCAGTTAGATGCTGTACTCTCTTGATGGACTGATCTTTCCGTGCAACCTTCCATTTTAATTCTCGTTTGGCTCCCTCAGATTCCATCTGAGATTTACGTATCTGCTTGCGTTTTTTGAAGAGGTCTTTCAGTCGTTCTTGAAACCTAACACAAATAAATGTGAAAATATGAATCACTTCAATAAACTCTTCTCTAACAATATCAAGACATACTTTTAATTTAGAGAGATCTTTTTCTGCATTCATTCCAAAACTCTTGCAGATTAGCAGGAAGTAGAGAACTTTGGTCATCTGGAAAGAATGCTGTGTGATTCATTAGTTAATAAATCATATATGAAATGAGGAGAAGCAGAAAAAAGAGCCAGGGATAGTCCTACAGTACATTAGATCGACAACATCAAAGAGACATTAAAGAAACAACAAATGACATTATCTGAAGCTGCCAGAAAAGCGAGAACAAGAACATTGTATCTCCCTCGACACCCGTAAAGGGTAAAAGAGGAAGGAAAGAAAAGCCCAGAGAACAAAATACGCTGTATCATGGTTTACTTCTGTCTGTAAATTTCGACCTGACACATCCGACTTCAGTATGGTTTCTGATCCTTTTGACTTTATATGGGATGAAACAGCTAACTCCACCCGATAACATCCTTAGTTGCCTCTTACAACATGCATGGATGTTAAACGGTGTTGATATTATTTGCCCCCTTTCAAATCTGGTAACACAGAGGCAGTTAATAACAGACAGCATGACATAATTCTGCATTTGTCCTCAAACTCCTGCAGATTACCAGGATGTAGTCTAGAGAACAGAATACATTGTGTCAAAGTTTACAGCTGTGTTTCAATATGTGCGACCTTAAGTACTACAAAACAAAGTCCTAGAAAATGTGGGCAGTGATCATTGACGAATCCTAACAACTGTCTTCACACCACAGATGACACAGTAAAGCCATCTTGGAAGTTTTAAAAAGTCAACTGAGCCTGGTACAGTAACTGAT
This sequence comes from Meghimatium bilineatum, assembly GCA_034231615.1. Classification (NCBI taxonomy): domain Eukaryota; kingdom Metazoa; phylum Mollusca; class Gastropoda; order Stylommatophora; family Philomycidae; genus Meghimatium; species Meghimatium bilineatum. The sequence goes on along the minus strand of CM067318.1, from coordinate 41,873,385 downwards.
GCTGGGTTCTGAAATTTGCAAACAAGCTAACATGAACATAACATACAGCAAAATCTGTACCTAATCCTAGCAGCTGTTAAAAAAAGTGTACCCCAAGGGGAAAGTAACTACAAACACTATTGAACACCTCCTTATTGAATGTCCCAACTTTCAACCGCCAGGAAAAAGCTTCTACAGACACCCTTAACAGTCACTAACTTACTGTATGAATCACTAAGTCAACTTCAGAAGACCTTCACTTTTTTAAGAATAGCATTATGCTGACAAGAGTAGCATTACTCATCAGCATTTGGATATTGACAACAAGTACTACAAAACACAAATTTGAAAGATTTAAAATGGTTTTTTTTATTATTGTTGAGTTTACGCTCATTAAAGATTTCATTGAAATGCGTTGACATAAACAATGACATAGGACAATGCTAAAATAAACAGAGCTACATGGCAATCTGTAATTTTAAATAAAGGTTAAACATTGCATTAAAAAAAGAAAGAATGCAGCAGTTCTTCTGCGGCGATCATCACTCAGTCAGGTTGGGACTCCGGATTCTATGATATACCGGTAGGCTGCTGTCTGTTTTAGCGTTTCAATAAGGGTTCACTCTTATAAAGTGGCCAAATCATTTCAGTTTCTGTTTTTTCAATATAACTGACCCCAGGAATTGTTCCAACAGTTCTTACTATCTTTTTAATTTCTCACATGATTTCTGCTTGTTCTGTTTTCTGCTGTTCTCAGAGATCTCATTTCACACGCAGTAAGCTTTCTCTCTTCTTCTTTAGTTAGTGACCATGCCTGACATTGATAACACAAAGTTGGTATGAAGATTGAATTTATGATTTGCATTTTGTTTTCTATCAGGATAGATTTGTTATAATTTTCTTAAGTTCTAGTACAACATCTAGAGCAAATTTCTGTGAACACTCAAATCCCTTGCCAGTGTGTCAGACCTGTCGTAGTTTCATCGTTGAATGAATACTTAAAATATCACAAAAACAAAATTAATAAATCCAAATTTTTCACATTGTATGCGTCGCCATCTTGAACTCTGTTGTTCCCTCCCATAAAAACAGACTTACTGTCTAAGGATAGGAGACACCGCAGGTGTTGATGTAAATCCTATTTTCTCTAGAGTGTCAGCCAGTCTCTGTTTGGCTCTTCTGAGTTCTTGGTTCTGCATAAAATGAACAGGGTACACTTCATTATACAACTTAAATAGGCAGCAAAAATTTCACACAATAATAATAATAATAATAATACTAAAATAAATTTCATGTGGAGAACATTTCAACAATGGCGGGCATAGAGTGGTCAGACAATCAGCAACATACAAAACACCTGGGGTGGACAATTTTCGTCTGACATTTTACATGCAACAGGAGAGTACAGCATCAAATGGTTACACAGAATATTTAACACAGCATGGGCACAACAAAGAACACCTAAAGATTGGCAACAAGCAATAGTCATACTGTTGTGGAAGAATAAAGGTAGTAAAAGAGAATGTACACAATATCAGGGCATTGCACTACTTAGTCATGTAAGCCTTATGTACGCCAAAATTATAGAATCTAGGCTAAGACCAATTATAGAACCACAGCTATCCGACGAACAGATGGGATTTCGAAAAAACAGAAACTGCACAGATACAATTTTCATTCTCAGGCAGATGGTGGAAAAAAACATAGAATGCAATAAGAACCTTTTTGTAACATTTGTAGACCAGGAGAAAGCCTTCGATAGAGTAGATAGAAACGTTCTATGGCACACACTGGCTAACTACGGAGTCAACAACCACCTTATTAAAATATGTCAAAGTTTATATGTGAACTGTTAGAGTGTAATTTGAACGAATAAAGGAACATCAAAACCATTCAAAGTCACATCGGGAGTTAGGCAAGGATGCGTTTTATCACCACTCCTGTTTATCACATATATCAATAGCATTACGAAAAAAGCCAAGATGCAAAATGAAAATACCAAAGAGCTACACTTTGCCGACGATCAGGAAATAATGAAGAAACTGAACTACAACGTCATCTCACATCCGTGGACATCGAGTGCAAGAACAACAACATGACGATAAGCATAGATAAAACAGAAACCGTGGCAATAGGAAGGGATACACACAATCTAAATATAACAGTGGAAAATCAAGTCATTAAACACACCAACATCTTCAAATACTTAGGCATAACATTCTCTTCGGATGGAAAAATGGCCAAAGAAATAGACATTCATTGTAGCAAAGGGAATCAAATACTGGGTGAATTATCCCCTTTAATGCAACACAAAATGCTACCAATGACAACAAAAAAAACATCTTATCCAAAGTATCTTCATTCCAACCCTGTGCTATCAATGTCAAACATGGTCCTTAATAACAAATCATAAGAGACAGCTGGTTACAACAGCGATGAGATGTCTAAGAAAAGCTACAGGAGTGACCAGAAGACACAGAATTAGAAATGAGGTCATAAGAGAAAGAGTTGGTGTCATATCAATTCTACAATGCATACAAAACCAACAGATACAATGGTTGGTCATCTAGAAAGAATGCTGTGTGATTTATTAGTTTATAAAGCATATGTGAAGAGAGGAGAAGCAGAAAGAAGAGCCAAGGGTAGACCTTGGTAGACAAGGGTAGAGTACACTGGATCAACAACATTAAAGAGACATTACACAAACACTAAATAACATTATCTGAAGCTGCCAGAAAAGCAAGATCAAGAACAATGTATCTCCCTCGACACCCATAAAGAGTAAAAGACGAAGAAGAAGAATAATAATACAAATACTTATGGCCTTTTGCATCTTGTGAACGGTCATTAAGCAAAAAGAAGTGTTCCATTGAGCTTTTTCTCAGGAATGGTGACTTTTAAAGAAATCATGTCACAGCAACAGTAGAATTTTGCTTGTGTAATACTAATAATAATATTAATAATGGCAGCATATCATGTATATATATATAAGCTGGCTCCTTAACGTCATAACAAGAAAGCCTGAGTTATTTCTTTTTGTCTCAGCAGTCTTGGCCAGATGCAAGACACTGTGCTGCAACAGTATTTTGTTTGAGCGACTGGCACATTTGGTAGCTTGATATGTAGTAATACTGTGTAGTGTCAGAATGTTGGTAACTCCCTCAATCCACCTTCTTCTTGGTCTTCCCCTGTTTTGCTGTTTCAATTTTCATGTTATATGCTTTTGTTGCTGGCCAATAAGGGTTCATTCTCATTAGGCGGCTGAACCATTTCAATCTCTGTTTTTCAATATATTCGAATACAGATTTTGTTCCAGCAGTTCTTGTAATCTCATTTCTCACATGATCTCTTCTTGTTCTGTTTGCTGCTTTTCTTAGACATCACATTTCACATCTAGTAAACTTTCTCTTATTCTTTAATAAGTGTCCATGTCTGACATTGGTAACACAATGTTTGGATGAATATTGAATTTATGATTTGCCTTTTGGTTTCCATCGAGATAGATATGTTTCATATTGATTAAGTTCATATTTTACGTAGTTAGCTTACCGAATTGTCTCAAGCTCTGTCCATTCTTCCGTCGTCTGTAAAAATGCTCCTATTTAAATTTGTCTGTAACATAGAATATCTAATTTAAAAAATAACCATAAAAATATGGCAATGTCTGACCTCCTTTTCCAATTCTTTCACATATTTTTTGTAGTTGGCGATATGAAAGTCAATACTCATCACATTTTTCTTCAACTGAAATTAAATGCAAACAAAACAAAACAAAATTATAAATCAAAATAAATATACAGAATACAAGTTAAAACAAATGAAAACGCATTATCATACCAAGTGCTGTTAGCACCTGTTTGTTCATTTATCAATAGCAAAATACTAAGAAATCAGTTAAATTAAGATAATAAAAGAGAACATTACATGAATATGATGATAGAAATCAGAGTACAATTTTGTCACCCTTGCTCCTGGAGTTTTACTGCTACCTTCAGAACAGTGTTTCTCTGGCTTTCTTTATATTGGGAAGGTTAATTACAGCTTTTGCAACCTCACAGGGCTGTTTTATTTTATGCAGGATCTCATGCTGGAGTGACCACTTGTACTCCTGAATTCTAACATCAAAATTATATAATGTTTTCTTATTCGTGTACAATCCAAAGAATATCTTATGCAATATATTTTTGTCAGTTGAGCTTGAGAAATAGATTTCTTACTAGTTATATAGAACCAATTCTGAAGCATGAAAGTGAATCTTGGACACTCAGTAGAAGTTAAAATTATATTGAGGCAGTAGAGATGTGGTTTTATAGAAGAATGTTAAGAACACCATGGACAGATAACAAACATAATGAAGATATCTTGACAGAAGTTAATTCAAAAAGAGAGCTACACCTCCATCAGAAAGAAACATTGTACATTTTTGGACACATCATGAGATGAGAAAAGATGGAACACATTGTAACAATAGTCAAGTTGAAGAACAAGAGGGGTAAAGAAAGACCAAGAGAGAAGATACTTGATAATCTAGCATTGTGACATGGGAAAACATCGGTATCAGAACTAAATGACAGCACGCAAAATAGAAGGCAGTGGAAAGACATGATAATCAATGCCCGATGGCAAGGACCATAAGAAGAATTCCTAGGACATTTGCAACCATAAAAGGTCTTATTAGCCATCTACAAAATCCTAGTCAAGGACATAACTCTAACTGAATTTCAAAAGTAGATGTAACAAATGATCATCATCACTTATGATGGATGAACAACAAAAGGATGACATGCCGCAAACTAAGCGGTCATCAAACACATCTGTCAATCACCACTCTTTTTTTATTGTGATTCCTTATTTTGTCCAACGCTAGATGACATCAGGAGAATGCTTCACCCTATAAGACCAGATCAATGGTACACTTTATAATGAACACAACAGCTCACAAACACATGCATATATTACACAATGACATTGGGTCAAAGTTCATGAACCCATAGAAAGCTGGACCAGCAATCAACCAACAATTATGAAATCACATGAAAACTATCTTCTCTCTTTGCCGTCCTCTGTTTTTTCCACACAACTTTGCCTGTTTTCTAAACATCTTTTCATGATTGAACCAATAATATGTGGACTCTTTCTTTCTTTGATGCTGACATAAGTAACTTCCATTCAAAGTCAATCATCCTGAGTACCTCATCATAGGTTTTTCTAGTTGTCCATTAGATTCTCAGCATTCTTTTTAAAAACCACATCTGTGTGGCCTCTAGTTTCCAACTTCTTTATTTATTGTCTATGATTCACTTCCATATGACAGAAGTGGTTCTATGTAGCATTAAAGAACTTATATTTATAGAGACTTGTTGTACAATATGCGACACCACATAATAAATCATTTCAAATCAAAGACACACAAATCACATTAAAGGCATATAAAAACCACATCAAATCAAAGACACACACAAATCACATCAAAGACAAAAAAAACCCACATCAAATCAGAAACTCAAGTATATTTCACTGAAATGAAGTCAATATCCCCACAACAACAACACTCAACATCCAGTTTTCTACTAAACACATCAATGAAGTCCATATCCCCACAACAACAACACTCGACTTCCAGTTTTCTACTAAACATAACATCAATGAAAGACTTACGTCTGCTCTAATATGTTTGGCTCTGTCTGCATATCTTAGTGTATTATATGTATCTTCAAAGGATCGACTTGATGGACTGAAAGAAATTGAACAGTTATTCATATTTATTGCCTAAGCAACACTATTTTTGTAGAAAATTACATTTTGTGCAACATTATTCAGGTAAAAAAAAAACATATTGTTCAATATTACATTCATAGAAAACAAGATTTTGTTCAATATTATATTTGTGGAAAACAAGATTTTGTGACATTACATTTGTGGAAAATGAGATTTTGTGGAATACAATATTTTGTGGGACATTATTTTGGGGTTTAAGTATCGACAAAGCAGACCTATCAAATATCAAATTATAACAAACATTAGACACATGAATCAATTAGTGTCAATATAGAGAACATACCTGACTGCAGCAATCATCACTGTCTGACAGTTGCCTCCTAAAGAATCTTTCAACAACCTAGTCAACTTACTGTCCCTGTAAGGAATGTGGCCTTTGAACTGAAGAAATTAACAAAATAATAATATTGAAATCTTTTTAGGAAAGACTACACAGAGATCCTAAACAACTTTTAAATTTGGTCAAAATGATCCGACGACTAACTAACTATTAAAAGTTTCACTGAAAATCTTTGAAATAGACCAAGATATATGGGAAAAACTTGTACAAATAGAGCTATATGGCATTGTAAAGTCAAAACATGTCACAGCATATTGTGAAAAAAGGAGAAATGCAGCAACTCACCAGCGGAGAGTAGCTAGAAAGTGTAATTGTATAAAACCATCTACAGTGGTCATTGCATACCTAACTGTCCAAGGACAACTGCGGCAGAATAGGTCTTATTAGCCATCTACAATGTTATAGTCAAGGACATAACTCTAAATTAATTTCAAAAGTGGATGTAATCAACAGTCATCATCATCATGAAATGGATGAACAACAAGACATTACCTCAGCCACCACTTGCTGGTGAAGAAAGTTTGTTTTTCCAACTCATTAAGCTTGGATTACTTCATTTTATTCACAGCTTCTTGTATACTCTTATTCTTCAGTGTTCATTCTCAAAGTCCAGTTGGTAAGCAGGATATAGTCCAGATAACAACATGCGAAGTCGAGGTTTACTGATTCTTGGATGCAATGCATGTGCGTTTCAGCCTGACACATTTGACTTGGTTGATTGGTTGCCTAGCCAATGGTTCATGAGCTCTTGCACTTCAATCCAATACCAGTTCATGATATATGCATGTGTTTGTGAGCTGTTGTTTTGTTCTATATAGGGTGTTTCTTTTGTGCTGTATGGTTGTGAGAGTTGGACACTCCCTGCGGACATGGAGAGATGAATACAGACTTTCTAATACACATGTTACAGATGAATTCTACGAATTTTCTATAGAAGACAAAAGACAAATGTGTACGTAAGAAATAAAACAGAGATGTATGCTGATCCACAGGAACTATTTCTTTCATAAGTGAAACGACGAAAACTAGCATGGTTGGCACATGTATGCAGACATGATTCCTGGCCAAAAACAATACTGCTGAGAGCCGTCAAAGGTGGAAGAAAAAGAGGAGGACAAATAAAAACATGGACATCACAGTATGGACAGGACAAGATTATTCCTCATTCATCCACATTGTTGAAGATAAAAATCGCTGGAGGACTCTCTCCTAGTGTAAAAAGGTCCACCTGTTTAGCCAATCATATTGTTCACAAATTTCAACATATTTTTAATCTTTAGCACGCTGTGGGCAACTAGTCGCCAGACTCAATGCATTTTGAGATGTCATCTGCAACTTGTGTTGCCAGTTGTTGCACCTCTTTCAACGAAGAAATCAATATTGTAAACTAACCTCATTCATCCTGGTAACAAAGAAATCGGAAATAGACATAATTTAACTTCCACTTCTGCTAGTGCCTAAGCAAGTTTGTTTTGTAGATTTCTAGTGAATATGTGTCATCAGTCTCTGCAATCCATCACACTTATTATAAACGCATACATTTTTTAAGGATTCTCAGGATTTAAGAAAGATTATCTTATTTGCTATATACAGTAGAAGATGGGTGTGTCCGGCCACTGGGGCAAATAAAACGGCAACACAACGCATTCCATTATCTGGACTATAACCTGCTGGAAATCTAGCAAGACCATTGTTACACAGATCTAACAAGACCATTGTTACACAGATCTAACAAGACCATTGTTACACAGATCTAACAAGACCATTGTTACACAGATCTAACAAGACCATTGTTACACAGATCTAACAAGACCATTGTTACACAGATCTAACAAGACCATTGTTACACAGATCTAACAAGACCATTGTTACACAGATCTAGCAAGACCATTGTTACACAGATCTAGCAAGACCATTGTTACACAGATCTAACAAGACCATTGTTACACAGATCTAGCAAGACCATTGTTACACAGATCTAGCATGACCATTGTTACACAGATCTAACAAGACCATTGTTACACAGATCTAACAAGACCATTGTTACACAGATCTAACAAGACCATTGTTACACAGATCTAACAAGACCATTGTTACACAGATCTAGCAAGAGATACCTAGTGGAAATTTGAGAATAAACACTGAAGAAGAAGTTTCCAGGTCCTGGGATAGTGTGGTAGGTAGATCACTGCATCTGCCTTTTGACACACATTTTCATATACTCTATTCAGTCTCCCACTTTCTTAGAAAATGCTGCCCAAATATTTACATTCCAGATTCTGTTTCAGTTTGTTATTCTGTATGGATATGAATCAGAAAAAATACAAATGGGTTGCATTTTAGAAGTGTCTTTAAGCAGTCAAGAGGTCGTAAGTTGAAATGTGTAACGTTTATTTTCATGTCTGGTCATGTGGGTGTTCAAGGCAATGAGAGAGCGGATCGGTTGGCTTGCACTGTTGCTGTATTTGGCTGTAGAGCAATGGATCATGGGAGCAGATTGAACTTCTTACAAGAAACAACACTGGCATATGAAATCAATGAGGGTGATGATTCTTTTTTCATGTCCAAAATAAATGAACTGGATTTGAAATGTTATGTCAGAAATGAGCGCTACTGTGGGCTTAAGAGAATGTATGTCAGCCAACAAAGAACTGAAGCTCTCAGTCATCATTTGATGGTGGATACACTCAAGAGGAGATTGGAGAACCTGTGGACGTTTCCAGAATGCAATGATGATGATTCAATGACTGACTAAGTAACTAACCAACCAGCCAAACAAGCTATCAACCAACCAACCCAACCAACAAACCAGCCAAATAACCCAACCAAACCAACCAGACAACACAAAAAGCCCAATCAACCAGCCAAACCAACCATAGATATGTTCAGAACAACAAAATACAATAGTATAACATACCTTATTATCAGCTAATGCATTGATAACATTACCCAGAGCCAATAAGGAACGATTAATATTAGCGCCTTCCCTGAACCTGGCTCCGCAGTTTGTAGAATTATTTGCTCTTTCTGACCCAGCCAGATCAACAAGACACATCTTTGCCATCTTCACTTCAGTACTAACACTTGCAGACTTCTCTCGCTGGTTTACAAACACCTGTGGAGGACACTCTTTAAATCAGATTTCGATTAAATTATCTTCTATGTTGACTCTGAAACTCCTGTAAATTAGCAGGATGTAGTCTGGAGAATTGAATGTATTATGTAATAGTTTATTATTTTGATAATAAATAATAATTGCAGCACAACTGTAGTCCGACAGATGAAACTTGAAAATAGGGTAATGAAGTATTGCTAATCACTGGGAACACGCAGTATGACATAAGCATTGATGATTTGCGGCAAAAACCATAAATCAAAGACACAATATAACAAAAAATGAGTAAGGAATGGCAGTGTCCACGATCGCGTCATAATAGCTAAAATGTGCATTTACCCTGCTGCAAAGTTTCACATGATGATATTGAGAAACTTGCCTAAAACAGCAATGCATGGTGGAATACACTCCCAGCTCGGTGATGGAATGATGGTACTGAACAGAGTTTAAGTAAACAATTTTACATGGTTTTTTTAAATTTTTAACAGGCTTCGAATATAAATGTTGCAGATTAATTCTACCAATCTCCTATAGAGAGTATAAGACAAATGTGAACCTAAGAAATAAAATAGAGGTGCATACAGGTGCACAAGAATCATTACTTTCAATAGTGAAATAATGAAAACTTGCATGGTTTGCACATGTATGCCAACATGACTCCTTGACAAAAACAATACCACAAGGAATGACGGTGGAAGAAGCAGAGAAGGACAAAAAAGCATAGATATACAACATCAAGGACAAAACAAGATTATTCCTCACTTGTCCGCATTGTTGAAGATAGAAATCGCTGGAGGACTCTGCGTGTTAATGCATTCAATGTAGTACCCCTATGATCCTGACATGTTACAGATTTATAGATAGAAATCATTTTTTAAACAAACAAATAAACAAATGTTGCTATCATCATCATCAGGTGCTCTGTCGACTGGTGTGGGCGATCATGGATTTCCATAATTCTCAGACCAGTTTCTTTGATCAGGGTTGTTATTGACTTTTTGGTAACTAATAAATTCAGTATTTTTACCTCTTCTGAAATGTAGACGTCTGTAAAGATATCGATAGTATAGCCAGCCAGCTGTACAAGATAACTGGTTCCTGTACCTACCAGCTGGTTTCCTCACTCAGAGCCAACCATACTCACAGATGCTTGACTTTTTTTCACTATCATGTGTCTTTATCGTCACATCCACAAACACACACTACATGTGATGCCATTGTTGTTCTATTGCCATGTGCAACGACAGCTTGTCAGTAGCTTCTGAGAACCAGATTCACAACTCTGCATAGAAATCTTAACATCTAGCACATAAAATACTAATACTAGAATGAATGTGTTCTCTTTACAGTGTTCGATTAATGGTTGTTCCTTCCCGAAAGTAATGGCAACCTACGGGAATATTGTGCCTAGAAATTTCCACTTGGTTACTAAACACAATAGCAAACTACACCTGTTTAGTCATATAAAGAGACAACTGTTTAGAAAGACAAATAATGGATGGCAGAGCACCTGGGCAGAGGAGGAAAGGCAGACCAAGAAGACAATGGACGGATGACATTACAGATAATATGAATATGTCATTGGAAAATACAAGCCACGTCACCCAAGACCGAGAAAGGTTCAGGGAGTTCATTGGGAAGACAACGTTCTGGAAAGAATACCGTCACATGACACAAAAAACCTCAAAATAATATCCTCAATTGCCAAATCCAAAAGTGGTTGGTATCTAAAGCATTAGATACTGAGAACCGGACACTGACATCTAAAAATACACTTATACCATATTGGTATCAGCGACTCTGCTGGCTGCTTTTGCAGAAGAGAAGCACAAACAGCAGAACACACACTACAGAAGCGTCCCAATTTTACTGTTCACAGAATGACAATCTGACTCCCCAGAGTTTCTGTGCAAAACAAGTTGTGAGGAACCTAAGATGACCTAAAACATGTCGGTCTATACATGTCGACCAATATTGAACTGGATGCGTAACAATTGATCCCAGAAGAAGAAGAAATGTCAGATTAACTATAAAACATAAAAGAAATCTCCCCAGACTGTACTGGGCTAAATATTACCTGAAACACTGCATGAGATCTTGAGGATTCTGCATTTGCATCTGTGGGATGTTGAGTTCGATTCTTGTTTCCAAACTGCAACATGTGCAGTAGTTCATCTGCTGTCTTTGGCTGCACAACAGAAAAATAAATTTAAATTAGAAAGAAATAGCATCTCTGCAAACAAAATAGTCAGAAGCTGTGCAATGTTGTCAGAAGCCTCCTACTCAGAGGGGGGTAAATTTGAGGGATTTTGTGGGTTTTTTTATACCTTTTCTGCAACATGCAGATTTGGAATCATGAGATTAAGCTTATTTGACGAGTATCCTTTCCTGTCTGAGGTACCCATAGCAATCCAGCTCCAGGTCATGGTCATTGGCATGGGTATAGCAGCTAGCTATGTATTTCCCTCCCTCCAAGGGGTTCTCCAATTATGCAGAGCTATCATAACCGCAGGGGGAATGATGGCTAGGTTAGGGGGGGGGCAGCAGAAGAAAATTGGGCGTGGAGGGGGTCAGTAAGAAACAACAGTTGAATGCATTAAGACAAAATGGGAATATGTATTGGGCATGAAAAATACTGACAATTCATCAACATTCTACACTATTCTACATGTCATGACACAGTTTATTGTTGGAGGACATCCACAAATAGTTCACAAAATAGCACAATGTGCTCAAATAAGTCAATCAAACAGAAGTCCAAGTATGCCAGGCTTTGTTGTTTTTTTTACATCCGCCGCAGTAAACAATATTATAGACGAATATTCACTGGCCAAATCTAAAAGCCGCCAAATCAAAAAAAGGATTGCAGACAATACAGTACTGAATATTTAAGGCATGGATTCATACCATCACACAGGAAACAAGAAGTTGTCAATGTGTCTTCTTCGTCTTCAGCGTTCATTCTCAAACTCCCGCTGGATCTCCTTTGTAGTAGGACCATGATCCATTCTAGATTTCCAGCAGGATGTAGTCCAGAGAATGGAAATGCGCTGTGTCGCCGTTTTATTTACGCCAATGGCCCGACACATCCATCTTCGGCAGGGTTAATGTGTCTAATATGTGGGAGAGTATTTTCATATGATGCCATGAAACCAAGTACATTAAATTGAACATTTCAAGACTGTGAATCATAATACAACAGAATAAATGTATCTTTTTTTTCAAACACTACGTGATAGTTTGCAAAAACAGCCATCGATGTCAAGAACGTTTTGCAAAGCTGCACACCAAAACATGGATGGTTTGCATGCATCATACAATACTTCACTGATGATAGCAAAATCTGTAAAGCCACACATAATTGGTGAAGAGCTTATTCTCCCTTTAGTCAGTGAAGTTCTGAGCACTGTTTTGCACCAGTAACCACAGGCTATAATTAGGAAAATTCTACAGAGTAATTCTTCATTGCAACGAATCATAGATGAAATGGCTGAGAATGTGGAAGATACACTGTGCAGCATATTAAGAACAACAGAATTTGCATTGCAGCTGGATGAGTCAACTTTATCAGGCAATGAATCTTTACTTCTTGCAAATGTGCACTTTATGATAAACTTTGCTCAAGAAATATTTGCAAAACTACTTGAAACAGATACTAGAGGAGAATCTATATTTCATCTTGTAAAACATTTTTTCAATGAACATATGACATCTGTGCTTGTGCAACTGATGGGGCATGGACAATGACAGGTTTTTCAATGTCTGTTGCTACATACTGAAGTTTGATGGCTTTCAAAGGGTAGCTGCTTGAGACATTTTAAGTCCTTTTTGACACTGTTATACAGTTTTTTGAATACCAGCTGCCTTCCCTCAGTACTGGACTTCAAGTGATTAGGTCTGACATTGCCTTTTTATCAGATTTATTTACACAATTCAATTATATTAATCTGCAATTACAACAAGATGAGGACAATCTTATTTAGACAAAATCCACCATCTGTATGTTTGTTTAAAAGTTTACCCTTTTCAAACGCAATATAGGTCGTCGTGAATTATATCAGTTTCCGAGCCCGTTGCAGTTAGAAAAAAACAAAGAAGTGGGATACTGAATGATATTCTGCAGATTTACTGTGACCATTTAGGTATGCTTTATACAGATATGTGAGGGCGATTTAACTATCTGTTGTCAACAGAAATCCCCAGCTGATTGATAAATCCACTTATAGTAACTGAGGAAGTTGACCATCAAGCATTAGATGAAAAATTTCTCAAATTAAAAAATGACATTGAGCTTAGCCCAAGTTTAAGAAATCGTAACAACATTTTTGGTTAGAGAAGGAAATTTCCAATCGTTATCCAACACTTTGGTGAATTGTAAAATATTTGCTTATTGCATTTGCCACATCATACTTGGTGGAACGTGGGTTTAGTGTGGTCGTCAGACTACTTTCACAAAGAAATCAACAGCACTGTAAACTTTGGAGAGTTGTAACATATTTGCTTATTGCATTTGCCACATCATACTTGGTGGAACGTGGGTTTAGTGTGGTCGTCAGACTACTTTCACAAAGAAATCAACAGCACTGTAAACTTTGGAGAGTTGTAACATATTTGCTTATTGCATTTGCCACATCATACTTGGTGGAACGTGGGTTTAGTGTGGTCGTCAGACTACTTTCACAAAGAAATCAACTGCATGTTGCTCAACATGCTGATTTAAGATTGCTGTTAAGTGATTTTCAACCAGACATTGATAAACTGATTTCACTTCATCAAGTTCAGCCATGAGACACTGAGTATTTCCTGAACAACACTGAGTACAACATGACATTTTTATATTGTGAACATGACAATAATCAATGCAGTTGATTAGTAACTAAACTGTTACTTGACTGTCATCATCATCATTTAGCTCAATGTCAAATAAATGCGCAATTAATTCTTGCTATCCAAATGTGTTAAATGATTTACCTACCTTGTGATACGAGTGGGGTTTGAGGGAGGAGGGGGCAGCACATAATTTATGGCTCAATAGACCAAAGAACAAAAAATGTTGAGAAACACTGCATTAGATGGTGAAGAATTGATATCAAATAATGAGTTGTGGAAGAGAACACACATGAGTGAACAGTGAAGGTATAGATAAAATAAGAAAGTGGATATGGATAGGACACACAATCAGAAAGAAGTCTGACAACATAACCAGGCTGGCTTTGGACTGGAACCCATAGGGAAAGAGAAGACAGGGAAAACTAAGAAACACCTGAAGAAGAGCAGTAGAAGAAGATACCAAATCAATTGGGATAAGGTGGGCACAGATGAAAAAGACAGCAAGTTATAGAAATCATCGAAGAGCTAGTTTTAGTCCTATACTCCACAGGGAACTGAAGGAAAATATATATATATATGTATATAGGAGAGTTGCGGTAATATTCAGTCACCCACCTACTGACCAGCAGACCTAGGTTTTGAATCCACTAATTATTCGTAGTTTAAAATAAACACTACTCCCACGGTTCACCCAGCTACCAGGAAGTGGGGCACCTGGGTTCATGCTCTGGGAAGGTCAAGGAATGCCGCCATCGCTAGTGGTGAAAAAAAAATGCTAAGCAATGCTAGTCAGCCAGTTTTTAGTCAACCACTGACTAGACAGCTGAGCACTTATTAACCATTTGCTTTGACACTGGTTCATAACTCGTTACTTGTACCTATATCTATAAAGATAGTGTTTACCTTATGAAGTGATAATCCTGCAATGACAACACCAACATTTCTGTCCTCTCTAATAGGAAGATTTCCACGAGGCATCAATAGGTCTCGTACTTGTTCATTATACACCTGGAATGCAACAAATATTCAATCAGAAGGCTTACAATAAATTTCTAGTTAAAATATAAATTTTTTAACAACATAAAAGGACACACAACCAACAATTGATGGACAATGAGCTTAAACACTCTTAGATAGCTGATGGAATAGTGAGTTTAGCACTTATGGGAATGTCTCCAGTGTCCTGATGATGGTACCTAATCAAGAAAATTGATCGGGAAAGAAACAGTTAATACAACAATCAAAAATAAGTGAGACTGCTGTAAAACTAATTCTAGTTGTAATACAGTTAAATGCATGCATGCACAATTTAAATATCTTACTTCTCAAAATGTCTTGTGTCTAACTTTTTACAGTTTCATAAATGAATTAATCCGACAACATAGGGTTAAATGGTCACAAAATGAAAGAGGTTACCACCTTCAAATATCTCAGGCTCCAAATATGTGATGATGGCAACTCGGGAAATGAGATTAAGCTAAGACTCCTAATGGCAATGGCTGCCGTGGCAAGGTTGAATATGACTTGGAGAAGTAAGATCAGTATTACAGTAAAGATTAATCTATTCACATTGCTAGTGCTAGGTATAATTTTATACGGATGTGAAAGCTGAACAATCAATGCAGACACGGAAAGAAAGATTCAGGCTTGTGAGTACAAGTGTTAGATGTTTCTTTAAGAATTAGTTATATAGAACACAAGGCATATATTTGTCCAGCAGCAAATAAACAAAACTTGCAGATTATCGAGAACCACTTTTGGCAGTGAGGAAACGACAAAAACTTGTTTAGCCTTGACATACAATGAGACACAACTAATTTTCTATAAATGTTTTGCAAGAACAGTCGAGGGTTGAATAAGACACAGAAAAAGAAAATCCTGAAATCATAATACCAGGGGATTGTCTGGGTATTTACCTACTCCTCTGAATGGCTGAGGACAGAGATGTCTGGATGGTTTTTCATGCTGATATCTTCAGTGTGGCACCCCACAACCCTAATGGGTTATTATAATAATAATAATAACCCGTCATCCTGTATACATCAGCACAAAATACTCTCCAAACAGCTCTATTTTCAGTCATTTGGAGAAGTGAAGAAAAATCCCGCCCCGACCATTCCTTGATATTATCAATCCAGGATATTCTGTCCTCCCTCTTCTCTTTCAACCCTCGACTGTTCCTTGCAAAAATAATTGTAGAGAGAGCATCATGTCTTGTTACATGCAAACCAAGTAAGTTTACGTCATTTCACCACTGCCATAAGTGGTATAACCTGCAAGTTTATTTGTTTGCTGATGGACAAATGTATGTCCTGTATTCTATATAGCTCATTCTTAACAAACATCTGTAGCACTTGCTTTCAAAAGCTAGAATCGTTCTTTCTGTGTCTGCATTGAATGTCCAACTTTCACATCTGTATACAAACATAACTTAGTCGTATTTAACCTTGCCATGGCACCCATCGTCAACTCAAGTTTTATTATTATTATTATTATAAAATGAATAGACAACTATGTTATATTGATAACCTATGGGGACATGAACGTACATTTCACAATGTGCCTATACCTTGGGATGTCAGTTGTCTTTGCACATAATATTCATATTATATAGGGTCTGCAAGATCTGTATATCAGTTTCTCAGATGTCCTAATTGTTTACATAATGGCCTAAATTTCAGGAAGTTAGATCGACAAGTCTCCTTTCCCTTACGACAGCTACATTCAATATCTCTGTAAACTTATTTTAGTTCTAAACATGTTACTTAGATGGATGTCTGAATTGAAGCCACCATAACAGTTACATGAACAGTGTGGACAAAAGTGGCCTACATTGATTGCATCATATGGCTACATGTTTGATGAGATTAGAAGTCTACGTACAAAACGGTTGAATATGCCTTCTACATACACATATAGACCCTCTATAAGCAGGTGGATTCTCCTAGAATTGTATACAGCTGGGAGTCTTCTGTGCATCTTCTTCTTCTGTGTTCCTTCTCAAACTCCAGCAGATTAGAAAATGTAGTCCAGAGAAGAAAGGAATGCGTTATCACGGTTTACAGCTTAGCTGTGATATCTACACCTTTCGGCATGACACACCTGACTTCAGCATGAATTCTGGGTCACTTCGACCTCATGAAATGAGACAACTAAATTCACCCCCAAATCATCCATAGTCGTTGCTTACGATGTGCATGTTAGGCAACAATGTCACTATTCTTTGCTCCCCTTTTCAGGACCTTCAGCACACATTTTCTGGGTATGAAAGAAACCCCCCCCCCCCCACCTGCAGAATAAGAACAAAATGTAGGAGGTGAAGAAGTAACATAAAGTTTACAAAACAAACCTCGGAATACGAGACAGCCACATCAAACATCTTCTCATCTTTCTGATCATTGATCCTCCTGTACAGGTCTATCATTGTGTAATAAATCACCCCTGGCTCTCGATCATTTCCAAGCATCGTATGAGTCTTTCCAGCACCAGTTGCCCCATAAGCAAACACTGAAATAAACCAGAGAAAATATACACGTGTAAGATTATAGAAATAAACCAGAGAAAATGTACACGTGTAAGATTATAGAAATAAACCAGAGAAAATGTACACGTGTAAGATTATAGAAATAAACCAGAGAAAATGTACACGTGTAAGATTATAGAAATAAACCAGAGAAAATATACACGTGTAAGATTATAGAAATAAACCAGAGAAAATGTACACGTGTAAGATTATAGAAATAAACCAGAGAAAATGTACACGTGTAAGATTATAGAAATAAACCAGAGAAAATATACACGTGTAAGATTATAGAAATAAACCAGAGAAAATGTACACGTGTAAGATTATAGAAATAAACCAGAGAAAATGTACACGTGTAAGATTATAGAAATAAACCAGAGAAAATGTACACGTGTAAGATTATAGAAATAAACCAGAGAAAATATACACGTGTAAGATTATAGAAATAAACCAGAGAAAATATACACGTGTAAGATTATAGAAATAAACCAGAGAAAATGTACACGTGTAAGATTATAGAAATAAACCAGAGAAAATGTACACGTGTAAGATTATAGAAATAAACCAGAGAAAATATACACGTGTAAGATTATAGAAATAAACCAGAGAAAATGTACACATGTAAGATTATAGAAATAAACCAGAGAAAATGTACACGTGTAAGATTATAGAAATAAACCAGAGAAAATGTACACGTGTAAGATTATAGAAATAAACCAGAGAAAATGTACACGTGTAAGATTA
Source organism: Meghimatium bilineatum (assembly GCA_034231615.1). Taxonomy (NCBI): domain Eukaryota; kingdom Metazoa; phylum Mollusca; class Gastropoda; order Stylommatophora; family Philomycidae; genus Meghimatium; species Meghimatium bilineatum. The sequence continues at coordinate 41,855,076 of CM067318.1, read as the reverse complement.
TAGAAATAGCTAGACCTTGATTAATACATTTTTTAAAAGAGTTGCTGTGAATTAGTCACATGTCCAGAGTCTGGTAAGTTCCATTTCCACTGGCAACAGTGGATCACCTGCACAGTCTTTCCTAACAGCCATTTGTGTGTAATTCTCGTTTTTAAGTGTTCCATATTCTCCCATATCTCCCTCTAGAGTTAGTGATTCATCCTCCTCTTTCTTCGATAAATTATTATGAATCAAGCCCAATATTTGTCATGTATAGATCGGTTTATTTTAGGTCTTCCCCACAATTTGGGTTGCAGAGACTCTCCTATGGGCCAGACTGTCATTCTGTGAGCAGCGAAGTGTAACACCTTAGCACGCCAGTTGCTATATAGATTGACAGTATTGCTATATAGATTGACAGTGTTACTATATAGATTTAGTGTTGCTATATAGGTTGACAGTGCTGTTATATAGATTGGAAGTGCTGCTATATAGATTGGAAGTGCTGCTATATAGATTGACAGTGCTGCTATATAGATTGACAGTGCTGCTATATAGATTGACAGTGCTGCTATATAGATTGACAGTGCTGCTATATAGATTGACAGTGTTGCTATATAGATTGATATTGTATGAATGTTTCCATTGTTGTATCTTTAATTCTCATGCCTCGTGGCTCCTCAAGGCAACTGAGAACTTTCTAGTCATTTGGTTGGATCATTTTGAGGCATAAGACCTAGCACTCTCACTGCTAGGATGTCCATCACAGGGTAGACACCATAACATATATCAGTTATAGGTATATTTCTACTGTGGTGGTCTCAATGTTGTCTACATTTTCAGCACCTTTACTTGCCAGTGCAGACTGTGGTCTTAATAATGTGTAGGAGGTCCTGGCCAGACTTAGTTTTCAGCCGCTGGTGGCATACTTAAGTACCATCTCCTCAACAAGCTGGTCTTAATGGGCTATTATAGATAATAAAAGTCACGTCACTTTGCAAGAATGGAGGCCTTAGTACTCTCTAATACATCATGAGGAAATCATGGCTGCTTTCGAAAGAAATAATGAAACAGCACTGACAGCTTTTCATGAGCATTTCCATATGCCAAAGGTGTGTTCGGCATCATCTCCCAACTTTCCAAAAGAAACATCGAGTCAAAGCATTAGCACTGTTGTTAGACATTAAAAAGTTGATGACGGTGAATTTTTTACATGTTGTGGATGAATATCTATGTCAAGATTAAAATCAAGAAAAAATATGTTAAGAGAGCATGCTGAAAGTGCAAGCGTTGAACTTTAAGTCATAAATATTGTAGCCTCTCTATAAACTGCAGCGAAACATAAAATGTACTTATCAGTGAAGATATGAAAAAAACACAGATTATAGCAAAATACAGTATTCATTAAGTCTACTCACTACTGACAACATTAAAGATAACATGAATATGTCGTTGGAAAATCGCCCAAGACAGAGAAGGGTTCAGGGAGTTAATTGGGAAGAAACGTTCTGGAGAGAATACGTCACATGACATCTACTCACCACTGCAGTTGTAACCATTGAGTACACCACTCACAATCCCTTTAGTAGTCTGCTCAAACACATCCTTGTTTGTAACAGACGGACCAAAAACATAATCAAAGGCATATTTTAGATCTTTGAAACGGCGACGATTAATATCTCTTTGACTCATAAGCAAAAATCCTGAAGTGTTCTGTATTTTTGGGTCAAAGACAAGCATATGATCACTTATGGCCTCTGTGACTATGTGATACTTGTCACACTGTTCAGATTCATTCAATGGACGTACACGTACAACAACCTAATAGATGAAATAAAATAAAACAGTAAAAGTAATGTGGATTTTAGTACTTTTATGCTCACTCTAAAATAAAATACTTAGGTTACATTACAGCGTGGGCGAGATATTGGAACCAAACTGTGGCACTTATATAGAACACACATATATAGATTTTTCTCACCCATATCTTGGCAGGGTCTGAAAGGGAAGCATAGAATAACAACACTGTTTATCTTCCATGCTTGATGTAAGAGGTGACTAAGGAGGTTATGGGGTGGAGTTGGCTGTCCCATATATGGTCAGAACAACTTAGATGCCATGCTGAAGTCGGACGTGTCAGGACGAAATACGCAGATATCACGGCAAAGATGTAAACCACGACGCCACTCAATCGTTCTCCAAACTAAATCCTGTTAATTTGCGGGAGTTTGAGAACGAACGCAGAAGAAGACTGTTCAACTGTATAACACAGAGACAGTGACAACAGAACATTTTTTTAATATACTTATTGCAATTTTTTTGCTTAGGTTTCGATAATTTGGATGCGCTATGAACTCTGAGTAATTATAATTAACAAAATGTTGCGATTGGTGTATTTATTCAACCAATGAAATAATCTATTACCTAGCTACAACAAATTATAAATTTTCTGGATATTTTATCATCATGTATTGAAAGTAAAAAATTCTTAACGAGCTATTTTGAAATTGTCACTTTTCTTATTTTCTAAAAAAACTACATTTCTGTTAACAGTCCACGAAAAACCAGTTTGTTAAAAACAAACTATTAAAGTCATGTATCTATTGGGAGCTGCAGTATTGTAATGTTATGTCACTCCCCCCACTGACCAGCAGACGTGGATTTCAAATCCATTCATTCATGGTTTGAAATAAATAATTATTCTCATTATTGACCCAGCCGCCAGAAACTGGGGTACTAGGATTCATGATCTGGGAAGGTCAAGGAATGCGCCATTCCTACTGAGAAAGTGTGGTAGGTGACTAGTCAGACAGTTTCTGGCCAATCACTGACTAGGCAGCGGAACACCTGGGAAACAGTATGCTGTGACGCTGGTTCATAACATATTACCATTACCATTTAAATCAAATTTCTATTTCTACAGTTACTGTAATTGTAGTATTTCTATTTCTACAGTTACTGTACTTGTAGTATTTCTATTTCTACAGTTACTGTAATTGTAGTATTTCTATTTCTACAGTTACTGTAATTGTAGTATTTCTATTTCTACAGTTACTGTAATTGTAGTATTTCTATTTCTACAGTTACTGTAATTGTAGTATTTCTATTTCTACAGTTACTGTACTTGTAGTATTTAATTTGGCTGTAGCAGAAGTTCTGAAAATACTGAAATTGTTTTCTATCTAGAAGTGATGACATATCAGCTTCCTTCTTCTTGTTCTTCTTCTGTGTTCGTTCTCAAACTCATGCAGATTAGAAGGATGTAGTCCGGAGAACGGAATATGTTGTGCCGTGTTTTACAGCCTTTCTGTGATATCTGCATTTTTGGCCTAACATATCCGACTTCAGAGTGGCTTTAGGTCACTTTGACTCTATATGGGATGGGACAGCCAACTCCACCCTATAACCTTCTTAGTCACATCTTATGGTTTGCATGAACGGTAAAAAGTGTTGCTATTCTTTGATTCCCTCTTAGGCTCTAACAACACACGGGCGAGCTCCCTTCAATACCAGTAGAGTAGGTCAGTCATACATGGTATCAATCTAATACAATATCCAGACCCCCCTCTGAGTAGAAGGTTCCTTCAATAGGCATTGTACTAAGCCAAAAGCCTCCTGGGTATGAAAGAAACCTCAGAAAAACCACTTCACTGCACATAGGAAGTAAAAGCTAATCGCTCGCAATTCCTGGGGTTCTCAAACAAACACAATATCCATTAATTTTCTAATTATAACCATCTACTTAAATCCTAAACTTATTTATAAACTCATTTTGGGTATATTTATGCAAAATGATATTTACATATAAAAGTAACAGCAGTACCATAAATCACTAGCAGGTTCTGGCTCTGCTCATCGGCTGACAGAAAATGATAGCAAATGAATGAACCATTTATATTTTGTTTATATAACACTTCTACAGGTTAACTATCAACCCCAGCCGCCGAAAAACAAAATGGCGGCGCACGCCGTTGGAGACACGCCCCATCCAACGAGATATTGTGAGAATTACACATACCACAGTCGTGCACATAGCTGGGGACATGCGCTATCGAAGCCGGTATATCCCCCACTTCCGACATGATCGTTGTTGAGAATGGCTAGCTATTCGTACACCTTTAAAAGCAATTAATCTGACCACATCTGCACACCGGTACGATGCCATGATGGTGGATCGGTTTTATAGACCTTTATTTCATCGTATTTTGAATAAAATAACATTGAATCGTGGCTTGAATCATGAATTATTAGGTTATTTAGTTTCACAGCAGTGAATATACAGAATGCCATGTTGGTTTGGGGGCTAGTACGTTTGATATCGAATATGTTGAAGTGGCACCAAAAATGACTCTATGCCTAAGCTCAAAGAACTATTTTACTGCAAATCTACATGTTTTATACAGTTCCCCCGGCTATATTTTGATAATTTCGCAGTGAAAGAACATAAATACAACAGATTTGCGTGATTTAGTTTACAGTGTTGCCAAGGAATTTGATATGTAAGGTAAGTTATTTATTTTACTTATTTTTTTCCTCTTTATTTGTTATAAAATATATGTTTTTTTGTGAAAAACGTCTTTACCACTTTCTCATGTATCACACACACACGTACATAAATTACACCAATATATGCATAATTCAATTCTTTATTTATATGTGCAAATATTATTTAAATATCTCTAACAACCAAAAAATGATCACATTTTCAAAACAGTCACCATCAATAACGCAAATTTTCAAAATAAATCCGGTGGCAGGGAGACGTTTCGTATTTTTTAATCTGGCTTGCTAAAGGTTAACATCCCATTATTAAGATCAGACATTTTATGTTAGGATTGTGGAAACATCATATCAGCAAAGCAGAAACAAAGGCTAAAGGAAGATAGCTATACTAAGAAAACTGAGTGGGACAACTTGGGGAGCTAATGAAAGAATTCTAAAAAATGTATACCAACAAGCGATTCGACAACACTTGGAATATGGTTCTACAGCATGGAGTTCATCATCAAACACTACACTACAAAACCTAGATAGAGTACAGAAAAAAGCACTTAGAATCATTACAGGCGCAATGAGATCCACACCAATCATAGAAATGCAGAATATCGAAGGGATGCAGTCATTGAAAGAGCGTAGAGATACTAAAATTATAATTCATGGAGAAAAGTTTCTTTCCCACCATAGTCACCCAATGAAGGAAAGATTCCAGAATCTATCACAAGGACGGCTTAAAAGAAGCAGCTTCATACACCAGGCCAAGCCTCTACGTAGACAGGTATCGGATCTACCAGAGGTAACAATACCACTGACATCTCAACCAGAACACACCCCATGGGAAAAACGGACATGCCTACCAGTGACCATCCAAACAACAGTAGCAGGTGTGCATGGGGATGAACATCAGAATAATCTGCAGAAAAGAGTAGCAGCTCTCAGTTTCCTTGATGATGTTTACCCAAGTGATCTATGGACCAGAGTATATACAGATGGATCAGCACAGAATGCAGTAAAAAATGGAGGAAGTGGTGTATATGTAGAATACCCAGATGGCACCACTGATACCACTTGTATACCAACAGGGAATTACTGCAACAACTATGACTCTGAAGTCAAAGCTATTTATACAGCTGCAGAGAAACTGTTAACATTGGACAGGACCTCACACCCTATTGTAATACTTACAGATGCAAGGTCAGTACTAGAGGCATTACAATCCAATAAACTTCCAGAGTTAAAAGAGGTATTGTCCATAGTACAAAATAGGTGTAGAGTTATATTGCAATGGATTCCATCACACTGTGGAATAGCAGGAAATGAGAGAGCTGATCAACTCGCCAAGGAAGGTGCTAACATGCAGCAACCAGATGTACCAATCAGCTATCACCAAAAGAAATCCATGATAAAGGCACAACAAAAGCCTAACTTACCTCCACGGGATGACTACCACCTACTTAACAGACAAGAACAGGTCATCATATTTCGACTGAGAACTAGACACAATAGACTAAACAGCCTTATATATACAAAATTTAAAATTGGCACAACAGCAAAGTGTAATTGTGGACAAGTCAACCAGACTTCAGAACATATCCTTCAAGAATGTGCAAACTATGACACATTAAGATACACATACTGGCCTTCTGTTACACCAATGAATGTTAAACTTTATGGTACAAAACAAGAAATGGAAAACACTGTCCAATTTTTACAAGAAACAACACTGCAGATATAGACATTATTAGCGAACGAAAGAAGAAAAGAAGAAGAAAAGAATGTTAGGATTGTGAATTAATGAATACGGTACTCTTTTCTTCTGCATTCATTCTCAAACTCCTGCTGAATCTCTCTTGTAGCAGCATAATGGTCCTACTAGATTTCCAATAGGATGTAGTCCAGAGAATGGAAATGTGTTATGTCACTGTTTTATTTACGCCAATGGTTGCTGATCCAGCGGTTCATGGGCTCATGCCCTTTGACTCAAACGCCAATGGCCCAACACATACGTCTTCGATAGAGAATTAATGAATACAATACACAACCATATAATTATGATTGTAATGATAAGCATGATTAGAAAAATCATGTGGGTGTTCAAGGGAATGAAAGAGCAGATCAACTTGATTACACTGCTACTGTGTTAGGGGTAGAGCAATGGATCCGGACATTTTAAACTCATGAGATACAAGGACAGATTATATTAATGAGGAGGATGATTCCTTTTTTCATGACAGAATAAATTAACTGGGCTCAAAATGTGGAGTCGCCTGAAATGAGCACTGGTACATTACAAGTAGATGCCACTACATGTTTAATTATTTCCCTTATCTATGTTTGTAAATTTTTTTTAAATTTCATAATTGAAATATTTATTTATTTATGGTTGGAAAACAAATTTATACTGTGGGTTGCAGATGTGGAGGGTTCATTCAAATTTGATTGGTAGGAGACCATTTTACAAATTGTTCCATTATTTATTAGCAATAGATTCTTGGGTCCACAGTAAAAAAAAATGTCAAGGGGATCAGCAACCACAAAAAGTTTAAGAACCGCTGAACTAGACTATCACTTGAACACAGCATAATCAATTATTTACAGATGACACATACATCTGATATACACGTTTCAAATAAAATTGTGTGTACGATCTTCAGAGAGAAACTGATTAGTCGCAGACAAAAAGATATACTTAAAAAGTCAGTACTTTGTATGTACATGCTAATTTATTTCTTCTTCTTCAGCGTTCATTCTCAAATTCCCACTGGATTTCTCTTGTAACAGGACAATGATCCTACAAGATTTCCAGTTGGATGTAGTCCAGAGAATGGAAATGCGTTGTGTTGCCGTTTTATTTGCGCCAATGGCCCAACACATCCGTCTTTGGCGGAATTTATTTCAACTTCATTATAAAGTTGACAGGTACAGAAATTAAATTAACAGCCATGGATATAAAATTGACAAGTCTGAACATGAAAATGACAGGTATGAACATGAAGTTGACAGGTATGAACATAGAGTGGACAGGTATGAATATGTGATTTTATCTCCTCAGAATAATGTATCCTGTAGAAACCAAAAAGCATCTAGGCATAAGATTACTTGTTAAAGATTTACCTTTACATTTGCATTTCCTTGCCCTTGTGTGTGCCTCGGGGAAGAATTACGAATAGGGACCATTATCTGTTGAAGATTTGATGATATACTGTGAATAGCCAAATTCTGGCAACCAGTTGCAATAAATTGAAACATTAGTGTTGCCACACATACAATATAGGAGAAACATACATTTACATATGTGCTCCTGGGCCCATGATAACTGAACATTTATTGCAGGGCTGCCTATCATTGGTTCGCACTTTATCTCCTTTCATAAATAATTATAAGTCTTCTTCTTCTTATGCGTTCACTCTCTTATAACCACATCAAATAAATCATGTGATTTCTGCTAAGGAGCATGAAGTACACTATACTGCTAGTTCCACATTTGAACTGTGTTATTTGGACCTGTGTTATGTGTAATGACTTTTCACCAAGACAATTATCGTTCACGTCTATCTCGCACAAGGTGTTCCACAGTTAGTGAACTTGCCTCATGTAATTAGACGTTCTGTGCCTGAGACCATTGGGTACTAAACCTTTTCTCATCTGCAAGCCTGGTTCCGGTTAAGAAAGAACTAAACAGAAGAGTTGGACCTGAGCTCTTTCGTCTACTTAGCTGAGGTGTCATTCACCGAAATCGTGAACCCCTTGGACCAAGTCCAAGTCTCACCATGCATTTGGGAGCGAGGCGTGTTCTCAAGCTGAATGGCCTTGTCCTATTTGTGCCTGAGCCCATTTGGTACTGAACCCTTTCATTCTGCGAGCATGTTTCCAGTATAGGAAATCTTGACAGTAGAGTTGGGCCAAAGTTGCCTTTGTTGTTCCGTTTGTGCAACATGGTGAAACATGAGCCTATAGGGCTTCTAACAAGATGATCTAAGGGAGGAAACATGCACACCCGTAGTTGGGGGGGGGGAGAATTTAGGCAGAGTGTTTTCCAGGCTTCAGGACATGGAAATGAAGCTCATAATTACAAAATCTGACTTAGGCCCTACAAGTAACTCTTTTTACAGAAAAACACTTCTTCTTTCCTTCTTCTTTTACCCTTTACGGGTGTCGAGGGAGATACAATGTTCTTGTTCTCGCTTTTCTGGCAGCTTCAGATAATGTTATTTGGTGTTTGTGTAATTAATGTCTCTTTGATGTTGTCGATCTAGGTCTACCCTTGGCTCTTCTTTCTGCTTCTCCTCTCTTCATATATGCTTTATAAACTAATTATTCACACAGCATTCTTTCTAGATGACCAACCATTGTATCTGTTGGTTTTGTATGTATTGTAGAATTGATATGACACCCACTCTTTCTCTTATGACATTGTTTCTAATTCTGTGTCTTCTGGTCACTCCTGTGGCTTTTCTCAGACATCTCATCTCTGTTGTAACCAATTGTCTCTTATGTTTTGTTGTTAAGGATCATGTTTGACATTGGTAGCACAGGGTTGGAATGAAGATACTTTGGATAAGATGTTTTTTTTTGTCGACATTGGTAGCAATTTGTGTTGCAATAAAGGGGATGATTGACCCAGTATTTGATTCGCTTTGCTACAACGAATGTCTATTACGATGTCCATCTTTCCATCTGAAGAGAATGTTACGCCTAAGTATTTGATAGTGTTGGTTTAATGACTTGATTTTTCAATGATATATTTAGATTGTGTGTATCCCTTCCTATTGCCACGGTTTCTGTTTTATCTATGCTTATCTTCATGTTGTTGTTCTTGCACTCGATGTCCATGGATGTTAGATGACGTTGAAAAACACTGAAACACAGAAACTACAGTGAAGGCAGACCTAGAATCCGACCTCGAAAATGATGGACCAGGAAATAAAAAAGGTGACAAATTTCACAATATACTCAGCACACACGAGGGTCACCTCCAGAGAACTCTTCTACCCCTGACGCTGAAAGGGAATAAAGGGTTTAGCGAATAGATAAAATATCTATATAATTAATTTCTTTTTTGATATGCTAATAAGCTGCCATTTTTGAATATTAATTAGTTGTGCGTGATTCTTAAAATTACAGAAATGGGATCAACAGATGCGTCTTGTCTTCGGGAACAAAACAATGTCCACTTTGTGTGTTTTATTGAAAATAGCAAAAATAATTTACAAATGATCAGTTCAGCTACATTTTGTGGCCACAAGTTTTATTTACCAGTATATTTTCCTATATTTCATGTAAATTATTTTTATTTCTCAGTATCTATCTCCACCCATTCACTGCCCTTTCATTTTTCTTCCAATTCACATACTCTTCGCAGTGTGTCTTCAGTCTCTGCTATGGATGGCAGAGGGTGAAGACACACTGTGAAGAGTAAGTGAATTTGAAGAAATAGGAAAGGGCAGTGAATGGGTGGAGATGGACACTGAGAAGAAATCATTGACTAAAGTAATAGTACAACTAGATAAAGCATGTCAAAAATGGACGGGTGTCAGAGCCCAGGTTACAGTGCATGAACTCACCCAGCTTCACTCAAAACCACGAAACCATAATTATATAGTATATACACAAATGGCGTTAACATAAACACAAATAAAAGCGGTTGGGATGTTGTTGCCTACAGAAACGGCATGAAGTTGGTTGAGAAATCTTCAGCATATTGCAGTCACATCAAGCATGAGGATGGAGATAGAGGGAGTTACAGCAGCACTTAATTGGTTGATAACTGATACATCAACAAATGCGGTAATACTCACAGACTCTCAAAGCATGCTGCGCAAGATAGAAACATACATGGTGAGAAAAGAATTGTGGGACTTATTGAACAAAATTGTCCAGAGCATTACATGGATATACTGCCCTGGTCATGCTGGGGTTAGAGGAAACGAGAGCTGACTTATTGGCATGCAATGCTGCGATAGACAGCACGTTGCTGAGAAGAGATAAAGCAGACTTAATGAAGGCAGAGAATATACACATACAGAGAATGTTATAAAAATGGGAGTATCTAGAGGTGAGGAAAGGCAAAGTAAATTTTTTGGAAAGTCCCGAAGATCATACAATCCAACACCTGACCAGGACCATGGCTACTGGAATGGATGGCAGAGCACTTATTGGAATGCCATGCGTGCTGCGAAGCCAGTTTCTAATTAAGAATAAGAATCAGCTTATCAAGTATTTTGATGTCAAATTAATTTGAAGACTTCAGGGTTGACATACAAAGTATACATAACATACAGACTTGGTTGAGGTATCGTTGAATTGCAGTTTTAAAGGGCTATCTAACTTCAGTATTTTTAATGTTGTTGTTGCATTATTTTGAAAAAATTGTGCCCAAGTGCCTATAAATTACAAAAATAGGCCTATTCGTAATTCCAGTGCTCACAACTGGATACGGAGAGTGACATAACAGACTTGACAGAGCATGCATATTATTAATAATCAGACCTCAAGAACAACTATCTTACTACTTCTAAGACATGACTAACTGTACAGCATGCATGATGACTAAAGTGACTGTAGACTTTTGTAGGTTACTTAAAGTAAACTTATTCTGAATGAGACGACTGACTTGCAATCGCAATCATAAACGACAATGAAATATTAAAAATTTAAATTCAACATGTTGGTTAGAACTTTGTCTGGTAAGACTTACCACCACTATTTTATTTTAAGCTTTGGTCTCACAAAATAAATGAAATACAGCCGTCTTTATGATGTAAATTTAATTCATTTCTTATATATTATATCATATTACTGTAGCAAAACTCTGAAAAATAATGTTACGTTGACAATATTTTAATATTTGTATCTATAAAAAAGCTATCGGCCATGTTATCTTTGAAATTAGCACATCCACGTTTGATTGGTCAATGACTGCAACGATCGACAAAATGGGAAAACCATATTAAACGAAATCAGATGTAATGTCTATAGGCAGAGAACCCACATTATAAAGATTAATTATCAATTCCTGAAACAAGTGCCGAAAATTTTTAATTTTTGTGATCATTTTTACAGACGACGGAAGAATGGACAGAGCTGAGATAAGAATTAAAAAATCCAACTACGTAAATTATGAACTTAGGCCTACACCAATTTTGAAAAAAAACAAATCTATCCCGATGTAAGCTACAGGGCAGTCTTAAATTCAATCGCCCGCCGAAGACGGATGTGTCGGGCCATTGGCGCAAATAAAACGGCGACACAACGCATTTCCATTCTCTGGACTACATCCTGCTGGAAATCTAGTAGGACAATGGTCTTGCTACAAGGGAGATCCAGCAGGAGTTTGAGAATGAACGAAGAAGAAGAAATTCAATCGTCATACCAACAATGCGTTATCAATGTCAGGCATGGCATGGGCACTACCTAAAAGAAAAAGAGAGAAAGCTTACTACGTGACAAATGAGTTGTGCAAGACGTGTTGGCCAGAGAGGGGAGCAAAGAACAGCAACACTATTTACCTTCCATCTTTTTTTTTCTTTCTCTTCTCATGTACCTTTCGGTGTTGAGAGGAGAGTGAGTGTACGGTCTTTTGCCCTTCTATTTGCCTCTTCTGCTGTTATATGTCCGAGTGTCTCTAATACACTATCTATCCACCTTTTAAGGTGGCTAGATATAGGTCTACTGTTTTCGTATCGTTTGTTAGAGGTTTCTTGGATAGGCCTAATACTTTGCTCTACCTTTCATGCACATAGTAGGAGGCGACTTGGGATGTTATGGGGTCCAGTTGGCTATCGCATATAAGGTCAAATGGACCCAAATCCATTCTGAAGTCGGATGTGCCCCACCGAAAGACGCAGATCTTACAACAATGGTGTAAACCACGACACAACGCTTTCCGCTCTCAAGACTGCATCCTGTTAATCTGCATGAGTTTGAGAACGAACTATGAAGAATATGATGTCTAAGAAAAGCAGCAAACAGAACCAGAAGAGATCATGTGAGGAATGAAGAGATTACAAGAACTGTTGGAACAGCATCTGTGGCCAAATATATTGAAAAACAGAGACTGAAATGTTCGGTCACCTAATGAGAATGAACACTTGTTGACCAGTGGCAAGAGCATACAACATAAAAATAGAAAGTGCAAGATGCAGAGGAAGACCAAGAAGAAGGTGTATTGAATGTATCAACATTCTGAGACGCCACAATATTACTACACATCAAGCGACCAAACGTGTCATAGCCCGAAACCCGATCGTAATTCAATCCTGCTACGCCTTACAGCAAAAGCAAAGAAACGATAATAAACAGAGTGTCGAAAACAAAACCGTTATGATGGTGTTCCTCCTTCGCAAATGAAGATGATCATGCCATTAAGAAGTGCCAAGTTTGGTTTCATTATTTGTGAATCTTCAGATGGGCCCAGAGATGACATGCACACCAGAGTGCACAGGCCGGCGCTCCATAGCTGGTCGAGCATCAGGGTCAGCGAACTACAGCTGGCCAAGACCCTCAGTACATTTCCACGCAGTGGGCCTGGAAACAGGAGTGCAGTAACCCTGCTGTAGCCTGGCCAAGTACTAGGGATCGAAGATACGGGAATGCCAACCCTCCCCACAAAAATGCTGGCTAAAGACGGATGTGTCAGGTCGAAAGGCGCAGACAACGCAGCTTGCTGTAAAACATGACACAACGCAGATCACCCTCATACGTCCTTCTCAGGACGGTCAGCGGAATGCTTTCAGAGGGTCCGCAGCAAGGCGTACGACGAAGAAGAATCCTCAGATAGCTGATGTGTCCAATTCGGGCTCTGAAAGACATCTTGCAATGTAAGCAGGAATGTAGTAGGTTTTGAGATGATTGACAACATTCTGATCTCTTCTTTCATTTTTGTTTCTTTTGAATCGCCTGCAATGTTATACCATGTTCAAAACTTATAATTTCTGATTTGATCTGACCATTCCAGCTTGGATGCTCAAGAGTTTAGGTAAATCCTGCAGTGTTTAGGAGATGCCGTCAAGTAGTCATTGAAGTGTTTCTTATGGTTTCCACTTGAACATTTACATACACCCAGTTCACCGTAGAACAGTCTAAATTTCTTATTTAGATTTTGAAATTAGTATGATGACATGATATAATGTTCTTAAAACCTGCCTGTCTGATAGAGTGACAAAAGGGGTATTTTTCTTATCTTTTTCTTTTATTATTCTTGCACTCATCTATAGTGTCTCTAATTTCCCACTTTCGGTTTGTTTATAATGAATGCACGCATTTTCACTTTGACTAGATGCGTTGCCATCCCTGCGCTATTATGGAGACGAGGGCTTGATGAAATATAGACATCTATTTATTTTTTTATTTTGTCGTTTTCTGTTGTTTGTCTCTTGAAAAAGGTTCAATTTGAGCCGATACGTTGAGAATTGTCCTGTTTAGTTTTATTGTATGTTTTTTGTTTTTTTTTCTTAATAATATATTTTTCTTTATAGGCTAGGTAAGTGTTTTAGTAACCTTTTTACATCATTTTGCATTACTATATGATGACATGACTTGCGCGACGAAATTTGATTAAAGTTAGGGAGAATTGTACACTGTCGCAGCCTCTCTCTCTCTCTCTCTCTCTCTATATATATATATATATATATATATATATATATATATATATATCCTCTACGAATTTGACTGAGTGTTCGTCGGTGTGCAATAGATGATCAATGTGCTTCTTTTCTATCTCACCGTGCTCACGAAGCCTGCTGTATGATGTCATTCTGCCTGTTGGCCCAATAGGAGACTGAGCTCATGTGTGAAGTCTACAGCGCCCAGACATTACATACATTGGCAGAGCATGAGCCCTTAATTAGATGACTATGTGTAGGCCTAAAGAACTTAGTAGCTGCCGTTACATATTGTAACCACTATAGCGGTTTCAGTGGTATGGCTGATGTCGCATGCTGATAATCAAGAGATAAAACAAGAGATTGTTTCTGGTGTAGGGAAACAACCCGATACTGGAAATACGAGGATTTTGACTAAAAACATTCATCAGGACGAACGACAATAAACGAAATAAGCAATAAACGTAAGAAAGTACATGTGGTGTGCCGATGGTAGGAGGAAGAGATTAAAGTGTTGTAATAAACATATCGTGCGGGGAGAGACAGACTAAAGCAGGTACGGTCCAGCAAAGTAGAAGATAGACATAGCATAGCGAGAATAAATGGTTGACAAGATAGTGATGATAAGATTTGAGTAAGACGATAAAATGAGACCCCAAAAAAATAAAAATACATAAAACTGGCTAGTTATCTCAATGTACGTCCGGCTATAAACCCACGGTTAATTAGCCAGTGCACGCTTTACCATACATGATCCACAAGTGAAAAATTCCATTATATTGATCATGTCTCATGTTGTCTGGAGTAAGCGAGTATGTCGTTTCACAACTACTGTTTTTTGTTTATGTTGAGAATGCAGCATATTGGCTAGATGAATACATAAAATATGCATACCTTTTCTTCTTCTTCTGCGTTGATTCTCAAACTCCAGCAGATTAGCAGCATATAGCACAGGGAGCGGAAATCGTTGTGTGATGGTTTACAGATTTGTTGCGTTACCTTTGTCTTTCGGCCTGTCGCATCAGACTTCAGCATGGCATCTGAGTCACGTTGATCCTATGTAGACCGGTCAGTCAACTCCACCCCATAACTTCCTTAGTCTCCTCTTACGACATTATGACACATGCACAGCAGGTAATAGTGTCGCTATTCTTTGCTCCCCTTTCGGACCCAGTCAACTACATGAGAGATTCCCTATGAAATTGTCTAAACCAATAACTCTCAATTGTACCTCTAGTGAACCACATCGATTTTCAAGAAATACACGGGAGGGGGGGGGGATGGAAATTGGGAGATTACAGAGTCGATGTAGAGGGGCCACAGAATGTGACCACATCCGAGATAATCTGGAGGAGCCACAGAATGGTGATTTGTGAATGAAATGTAATGTTATATATAGGAACACGAATTTAAGAAAAATCAACAAACTATTTTTAGTCTTCGAGTAAAGATAGCCATAGAAAAGGAATTGTCCCAAACGGGACAATTGGGCCAAAAAGATTGAGAACCACTTTCCTATACTTCTTCTTCTTCTTCTTTCGTTCGCTAATAATGTCTATATCTGCAGTGTTTTTTCTTGTATAAATTGGACAGTGTTTTCCATTTCTTGTTTTGTACCAGAAAGTTGAACATTCATTGGTGTATCAGAAGGTCAGTATGTGCATCTTAATGTGTCATAGTTTGCACATTCTTGAAGGATATGTTCTGAAGTCTGGTTGACTTGTCCACAATTACACTTTGCTGTTGTGCCAATTTTAAATTTTGTATACATATGGCTGTTTAGTCTATTGTATCCAGTTCTCAGTCGAAATATGATGACCTGTTCTTGTCTGTTAAGTAGGTGGTAGTCGTCCCGTGGAGGTAAGTTAGGCTTTCGTTGTGCCTTTTTCATGGATTTCTTTTGGTGATAGCTGATTGGTACATCCGGTTGCTGCATGTTAGCACCTTCCTTGGCGAGTTGATCAGCTCTCTCATTTCCTGCTATTCCACAGTGTGATGGAATCCATTGCAGTATAACTCTACGAAAGAGCGTAGAGATACTAAAATTATAATTCATGGAGAAAAGTTTCTTTCCCACCATAGTCACCCAATGAAGGAAAAATTCCAGAATCTGTCACAAGGACGGCTTAAAAGAAGCAGCTTCATACACCAGGCCAAGCGTCTACGTAGACAGGTATCGGATCTGCCAGAGGTAACAATACCACTTTCCTAGACAATTTGCAATATGTTGACCCGGAAGCAATGATTAGTTTAGCATTACTGCCTGAAGATATAGAAGACCTCTGTACATAATTAATTAAGAATTCCATTCTTTACGTTTTTTATTATTGTCTAGATTTTCGTTGGTCCCTATCTATATATTTGGAGTCGCATGCTATACATAGCCAGGGCTATCCTTCATATATTGGACTACGATTTCAACATCTTAATAGTATTGAAAATCAATTTAAAACAAAATGTAATTCTTTTTCAGCGTTCATTCTCAAACTCCCACTAGATCCATCTTGTAGCAGGACAATGGTCCTACTAGATTTCCAGCAGGATGTAGTCCAGAGAATGTAAATGCGTTGTGTCCCCGTTTTATGTACGCCAACAGCCCAACACATCCGAATTCGACGGAAATATGTAATTGAAGCCCGTAAATACTGGTGTTTGGTGATTTGTTGATTACATGAATTTCCACGGCCTAAAATGAATAAAGATGGTAGCAAATACTAAATAAAGTATAAATGTTACTATAAAATCATATCAATGTTAGGGCCCAGAGATGTCATGCACACCAGAGTGCACAGGCCGGCGCTACATAGCTGGTCGAGCATCAGGGTCAGCGAACCACAGCTGGCCAAGACCCTCAGTACACTTCCACGCAGTGGGCCTGGAAACAGGAGTGCAGCAATCCTGCTGTAGCCTGGCCAAGTACTAGGGATCGAAGATACGGGAATGCCAACCCGGCCCAAAAAAATGATGGCTGAAGACGGATGTGTCAGGTCGAAAGGCGCAGATAACGCAGCTTGCTGTAAAACATGACACAACGCAGATCACCCTCATACGTCCTTCTCAGGACGGTCAGCGGAATGCTTTCAGAGGGTCCGCCGCAAGCGTACGACGAAGAAGAAGAAGATATCAATGTTAAAAATAACTAGCAATACGTCAAATAACAAGGACTATTTTCCACGGTACGGTTCAACAGGGACCTTTCTCAAGAAACACTTAACAGTAAAAAAATACACCAAAAAACACAGACACATACACAAAACCATACAAATATTTAAAACTGGGATGATTTGGACATGTTTTTCTCCACAAAACATTTCCAAGTCATTGTGACTTCTACATAACATAGGAACAGCCCTCTAATAATAGTAACATCATTCCATCGTATACTGTTTCCAACCTAGGTCTGCAGACGTGTAGAGAAATGTAGTGGGGGTTTGAGCCACCCCGTTAACGATGGTCACTCTTCTTATTGCTGTCATATTCTTATATTCTAAAGAGGTTTGAACCGCCAACTCACCTTCCCATTATCTATGAGTTTTGCCAAGTGGCAATCATCAGCATTAAAAAAAAACGATGTGATTTCCTATTTTTAAGGCACCCTCGTCCTTCCACTTAAGCTTACGGGTACTTAAAATCATATCTACGGCCCTGAGTATTTATTAGTATCACATTTTGTCACATTTCATATTTCACAAATCGATTTCCTCCTCTCATATCTTATCACATCTCTGTACCGTGTTCAACAATCACATACGAATGTTGGGTCAGTACTGTGTTCAACAATCACATACGAATGTTGGGTCAGTACTGTGTTCAACAATCACATACGAATGTTGGGTCAGTACTGTGTTCAACAATCACATACGAATGTTGGGTCAGTACTGTGTTCAACAATCACATACGAATGTTGGGTCAGTACTAGGTTCAAAATCGCATACGAATGTTGGGTCAGTACTAGGTTCAAAATCGCATACGAATGTTGGGTCAGTACTGTGTTCAACAGTCACATACGAATGTTGGGTCAGTACTGGGTTCAACAATCGCATACGAATGTTGGGTCAGTACTGTGTTCAACAGTTACATACGAATGTTGGGTCAGTACTGTTCTCAACAGTCACGTACGAATGTTGGGTCAGTGCTGTTCTCAACAGTCACGTACGAATGTTGGGTCTGTGCTGTTCTCAACAGTCACGTACGAATGTTGGGTCAGTGCTGTTCTCAACAGTCACGTACGAATGTTGGGTCAGTGCTGTTCTCAACAGTCACGTACGAATGTTGGGTCAGTGCTGTTCTCAACAGTCACGTACGAATGTTGGGTCAGTGCTGATCTCAACAGTCGCATACGAATGTATAAACTGGCTTGCTCTTCCGTGTTCGTTCCCAAGCTTCCGCTGGTTAGCAGGATGTAGTCTGGAGAATGAGATACGTTGTGTAACAGTTTACAGTTTGTCTGTGATGTGTGTGTATAGCATGATACATCTGACTTCAGCATGACTTTTGGCTTACTTTGACCTATGGCATGAGATGACCAATCATAACACCTCAAACTCCCACAGTCAACATTTGCGACATGGATGACAGGTAACCGTGTTGCTATTATCTGCGTTTATCTCCGGTAATACACAGGCGTGATTTATCTTTAAACGGATGAACTAACATGGTCAAATATCACTGGTCAGGACCACGAACATAAAGATACTAGCAAGGACTAACGACGATAATTAACACGTCACAGTAGCAGGCAATTGTAAGCAACAATTTCCGGGATTCCCCTTACAGCATATATATTTTATAGCTACGCAGCTGAATAATAAAAACTGCATCAGCAACGTGATTTCCAATTGACATTTTTCACAAGTAGCGCCGACAAACGTATAGAAAACTAGAAGTACTATCAATGAAAAAACCGCGGAAGACGAGTGCGTCGGACCATAGGCAAAAATAAAACAGCGACATAACGCATTTCCATTCTCTGGACTACATTCTATTGGAAATCAAATAGGACCATTGTGCTACTATAATATAGATCCTGTGGGAATTTGAGAATGAGCGCTGAAGAAGACCAATTGAAAACCAGCAGTTGGTTTACAACCGTCTTCTATTGTGACGTGGCAATTCTTGTATTTAGTATTTGCTTGCATCTAAATCAGTGCTTTCCAACCTTTTTTTTACAATGCCCCACTAATGTCTTTCTAAAATTATGATGCCTCCTATGTAACATTTACATATTTTTAATATTAAAAAATTGTATTATTCTCCCTGAATTGTCTCCCTGAACAATCAAATTGCCTCCATGAACAATCAAATTGCCTCCCTGTTGGGCGTGGGCAACACGTTGGGAAACGCTGTTCTAGATGTTCGGGGATAGTAGTACGACCCACCACACAAAGATTAGTTAAACGAGCAGACACAGATGAAGACAAACAAAGATCCACATCTGTACAATTCATCTCAAAACTGCACAAACACTCAATAAACGAGTCACTTCAAAGGTAACATTGCACAAAATAATATACAATAAGTGCTGAATTATATGTATATTGATTATCACTTGTATAAATATTATTTGTCAGAACTTTCATCTAATATATAATTTACACGCCTATTTTGGCCTTTATTGGGAAGAGGAGGGCATCCATTTGCTTTGCGCCAACCCTCAGCATCGGCTAGAAGTGAATCCATGAATTTTGCCCTTTCTATGCTGTCAGGATGTGTCCCCATCCAGACTGGCAAAGAGGTTATCGTTCTCCTAAGTTCTTGTTCTTGGGCAATTTTTCTCCACAATACACCTGCTTCACGAACATCGTAGCACGCAGTAGCAGCAAATATCAACCCGACGTGATCTGCCTCCCATTCTTGTCGTCTGCTTGCCGGCATATGGATGAGCAGTTCTACGATTTTGTCAAACCAAAACATTGTAATAAAAGCCAGAATATCTGATGGTATTGCAAACCAAATAATTAGGAAGCTTATAATTAGAAACCAGTCGACAAAGGCATCGAGACTTAAAATTTCCACTCCATGATTTAGTACCGCATGTGCTATTTCATGCCCTAGCACAGTTGCCAGTTGGTCATCTGTATCGGATATGGTCAAAATTCCGGTAAAGACAAATATATGACCATTTGGTAAAACAAATGCATTCACAAGAGAATCGTTGATAATATAGATCTTCCACGTGTCTGTTAATTTTCCAACTGCAGGATTTGAAGATATAAGTTTTTCAGCTACTTTCTTAGCTCTCTCTACTCGACGATCATATGTTGGCAGAAAATGGTCTTTAAAAACGTCAAGTAAGACATCTGCTTGGAACTGGGCAATATCGTCGGCTTCTTCGTCCGAAAATGAAATAAATCTTTTCCTTCGTGTTACTGGGGTTTCCGTTATGTTGCTATCATAGTATATATACGTTAAAATTATTAAAATACCAAACGCAGCCAAATGTATGTAAGTGTAATTCCAAAAATAAGATAGAACACGCTGTCGCTCTTCAATGTTGAGAGCCCAGAATCGTTTGCGCAGGCTTCTGCCTAAAATAATGGCAACGATCTTTACCAATGGTTTTGCTAACAACCAAATAATTGTACTGTAGAAACGATTGTCCCCATCTTCAAATTCTGATTCATAACTTG
The DNA here is from genome assembly GCA_034231615.1 of Meghimatium bilineatum. Lineage (NCBI taxonomy): Eukaryota > Metazoa > Mollusca > Gastropoda > Stylommatophora > Philomycidae > Meghimatium > Meghimatium bilineatum. Next base: position 41,834,369 of record CM067318.1, on the reverse strand, counting down.
CGTTCTTTATTCCACTTGCTGGCAGAAGTTTGACACTTTGAAACAAGTGATTTGAAGAACTGTGACTGAAGTTACATCTTATAACTCTTGGTGTATGTGAGAAGTTGCGTGCGATCTTGTTTCCTGGCAACGAGTAATTTGTGAAACGTATTCCATAAACATTCTGAAGGCAAAACTGTTTTGTATAAATTATCCGTTTAAAATGTAGCGATAACAATTGTCTTACATTTGACTGAAAGTGACAACCCATTTTTAGTTAGATATAACAGGCTTACAAGATGGCAACTATGATGACAAATTACGCAAAAAGACACGTCTTGCGAAAGATATAGTAGACACGAATTCTCCTATTTTAGTCAGTAATATTAGGTACAAAGATGTGGATTTTCGCTATTGAAATGATTTATTCTTATTGTACCATCAAACTATCAGTTCAAGTAAAGAAATGAATAGCACACTGCATTGGTTATGATTATAATATTCCAACGTCCATTCAGCTGCTAAATTGTGGGTGTTACGGTATTCATACTAATAATATACCTCAAGTGTGGAAGCATTGTATAGACAACATTTACATCTGATGTCTGTGAATTTCATTTTCCGCAGAATCACAATGTTTACACTATAGAAGCATATGCGGGGTATATCATTATTCGTCGGGCGGAAGCTTGCGTTTAAATAGGTCATGGGTCACACTGTTCATTTGTGCACACAGAGTTGGGTTAAATAGTCATTTGTGTAAATTTAGTCATTTGTGCACAATTAACATATATTTATACACAAGTACGTTTAGTTAGTTAATCGTAGGATCGTCATCACTGCATTCCGGACAAATACATAGGTGCTCCGATCTTTCCCTGGGTGTATCCGCCATTACATCTCTGCTGACAGTTCCGGTTCAATGTTGACTGACCATCATTCTCCTGCGTGTGGGAAACAATCCATCTAGAGGTGATGAAAGAAAAAGTACATTTTTCGGAAAGTTCCGAAGATCACACAAGCAACATCTGACCAGGACACACTGGAATGGCTGCTGAAACGGAGAACGGAGCACTTATAGGAATTCCCCGTGTGCTGTGATGCCAGTTTCTTATCAAGGATAAGAATCAAGTACTTCAAGTATTTTGCTAGTACCAGTTTCTTATCTTGGAAGGCATCCTTAATCTCTTGGGAGAGGTAGGTGGCCTGATCTTCAGTAGAGTAGCACTGTCTGAAACCTGCTTGCTGTGATACCAGAAGGTTTTCACTTTCAAGGTACCACTGCATCCTAAGATTGATAATGCGTTCCGTTGTTTTGCATCGACAGCTTGTGAGGCTGATGTGCCAGTAATTGGAGACTGTGTTGCCATCTTTTCCTGATTTGAGGAGTGGTATCATTATTGCTTCTCTCAACGCCTGTGGAACATTACCTGTGGACCAGCTTGTGTTAAAGATCTGCAGTAGCTTTGCTCTTGCTGGAGTTCCCAGGTTTTTAGTCATTTCATTGGACACCCCATCAGCTGCAGGGAACTTTTTCATTTTCAATTTGGATATTGCATGCTCTTTCCAAATTGATTTGTGTATTGTAATTTTTATGATTTCTTGTGTGCGATCATTACCTACTAGTTTTAGCTATAGTCTGTCGTGTCTCATTGAAACGATATAAACCTGTGTTTTACGTAAGTATAATTTTTGTTAAGTTTCACGCAGTTACCTTGTATTAATTGTCTTATAGTTTTCCAGTATCCTCACTTTCTGGAAAAATATAATCGCGGGTTAAGCACACAGGAGTGGTAGCGCTGATCTCAGAAACTACAAATGAGTATTCTAATCAAGCCCCGTACATAAAAAATGAAATTAGGGAAAGTGTTGGTATATTATAAAATCACATATTGAACATATCGAAGGACAATTAAAATGGTTCGGTTACCATTTATGAGAATTAATCCAAACCAAATGCCAGTAATAACGTACAACAAAATAATATCCGGATATAAAGTCCAAGGTAGACGAAGAAAACCTTAAACAAACATGGACTTAATTCAACTAAGGCGACACATTTAGTCTTGGGAACAACTGAGGCTCCCATCCCTGCGCTTAACGGCAAGAGTGGATACTATCAACCCCATCCAATTAGAATACAGAATTAGAAACCTTTGAGATGTTAATATATATAGAATAGGGAGACCATCATGGACAGAGATGAAAACTGAGGTGCTAACAACTTTTAATATGAAGAAAGAGTTAAGGGAAATAAAGATCAAGCAAATACAATATTTTGGACACAGCAAAAGGCTTGTTGAAGTCATTACTTGAGGGTAAAGTCGAAGGGAAGCAAGAGGTAAGCAGCGATACAAGTGGGAGAGGTGGGAGAGGTCTTCATTAAGTCTGGTTTATCTCTTCTTACCTGCTAATAAGTCGGCTCTCTCGTTTCCTCTGACCCCAGCATGACCAGGGCAGTATATCCATGTAATGCACTGGACAATTGAGTTGTTTAATAAGTCCCATCATTCTTTTCTCAGCATGAACTTTTCTATCTTGCGCAGCATGCTTTGATAGTCTGTGAGTATTGCAGAGTGTGTTGATGTATCAGTAATCAAACAAATTAAGTGCTGCTATAACTCCCTCTATAGCCATCCTCATGCTTGATGTGACAGTGGAATATTTTGAAGATTTCTCAACTAACTTCACATTGTTTCGGTAGGCAACAAAACCCCAATCGCTTTTATTTGTGTTTGTTGATGGAGCCATCTGTGTATATAATTATATCTTGTGGTTTCGAGTATAGCTTCTACAAGTGATGGTGCTATCTGTCATAGATTATGGCCTCGACCTACTAACACTGTCACAGACAAAAGTCGATAGATTGGAAAAAGTCCAAAATTTTGGCAGTGAGAGCAGCACAGGGGTGTATTTGAGATAACTCATCTCTGCTATGAGATTTCTGCTTGATCTTCCCAGCATTAGAGTGCGACATAAGGTAGCACAAGTTAGGTCGTACCTTAAAGTAACATAATACAACCACCACCCGTTACACCAATGTCTAGATGAATCAAAGGGAAAATGAATCCAGCGTGGCAGATCATGGATGGCAGAGACTGAAGACACACTACGTACGAAGAGTATGTGAATTTGAAGAAATAGGAATAGACAGTGAATTTGTGGAGGTAGACACTGAGAATAAATCACTGACTAAAGTAAAAATACAACTAGATAAAGCGTGTCGAAAATGGACGGTGTCAGGCCCCAGATTACATTGCATGAACTCGCCCAGCTACACTTTAAGACGGCACTTCATGATGATCAACCATCATTCACCTGGCGAAAGATATGCAATCCCGTGCGTGTTCGTCCATCACAAGTGATGATGACCATATTTACATCCACTTGTGAAAATGCAGTTATAATTATGACTGCATAATAGTTCGTAGATGGCTAATTCGAGCTGTAAATGTTCTTGGACAGTTCGCACATGGAATGACGACTGTAGGCGGATTTTGGTCTATCCGTGACTTTCTAGCTACTCTCCGCTGTTGGGTTGCAGCATTTCTCCTCTTTTCGTAATCCCGTACATATAGTGGGATTGGCTTTAAAATAGGATATGAATGACGGAACAGCCAGGTATGTTTTAAATATGGCGTCTGTCAGATGTTTGTTGTTCATTATAACGGATATTTCTATCTTTGTTTTGGGTTGGTAAACTTTATTCCTTATAATTATAGTTGTAGTGATATAGCAAGACTAGATGTGATTTGTAAAATGACCATTATTACATTAAATATGAATCTATAGGTCTACAGATTGCTAAAGCGAACTATTCTTGTGAAAGTTGTGAAGGTGAAAGAAACGGTTTGTTTACATCATCATCAGGTGCCATGCCGGCTGGCGTAGGCGACCATCGATCTCCACAGCTTTCTATCACTAGTACTATGTATACGGCATCAATAAATGCTATGGGTTACATTACTTTTACTATGTATAGGCTCGTTGTTGGCCATGCCAGGTTGTTAAATGTCCAATATTTTTTCACTTTGTCGTACTCTCACTCTCTCGTCTCCAATGTTTCCTGTTGTTAGGTCGTTGTTGTAACTGCTCTCCAAACCTCCTGTATAACTTTACCAAAAAGTCTATTTTGGGTATTTATTTTAAGCTCGTCTCGTAGTTGACTCCAACACATCCACATTAGTTGTTCTGGCAGTCCATGGTATTCTCAGCAATCTTCTATAGATAAATAGAACATCATCTCTACTGCCTCTATCCCACTATTTTAGTACAGTTTGTAGTACATTACAGTACACAGTTTTAGTACAGTTAAAGTTTGTTTAATATCCAAAACTTGCATCCATATGTTAGTAGTAAGTATAGGAGTAATGTAGCTACGTATTTGGACATCAAGGATTAGCTTGTATGGAGAATTTTGCTTAGGCTATAAATTTCTTGTGACCATGGCTTACATTTAGTAAGCACTTTGTTACACCTGTTTGCAACTAGATTTATTAAAGTACTGTAACCATTTTCCTTTTTATAAGTAAATTTTAAGAGTGACGGACATTACAGAAACCAGTTAATTGTTTAAAATCATTTGTTTTAATTATGCAAATTGTCTGCCATTTTGAATGTTAATTAGTTGTACATACATTTTGAAAATCATGTGATCAACAGATGTGTCTTGTCTTTGCGAATACAAAAATATATAGTTTCTGTGGTATTGTATGTTAAATAAATGTATAATTTATTTTCATTATAGTTATGCTAATTTGCCACCATTTTGAATATCAATTAGTTCTGTGTCCATCTGAAAATTCCAGATATGTGATCAACATAAACATCTTGTCTTCGAGGACACAAAAATGTAGGCTTAGAGTTTGTGTATTGTATTATTGAAAATAATAGAAATAATGGAGAAATTATCAGCTCTGCTACATTTTGTGATCGCAAGTTTAATTTATATTTCCTTTGTTTCATGTAATTATTTTGTCAGATTAATTTGAATAAAATTCATGACATTTTCTAGGATGTACAGACTTGGTTGAGGTATCATTGAATTGCAATTTTCAAGGGCTATCTCACTACAGTATTTTTAATAGTGTAGCACTATTCTGAAAATTTTGCCAAGTATTCATGTAGCACTTAATGCTCTTTCTCACCTCAAATGCTAGGGTCATATTACACAATATATTCATTTTTCTGAATGCTGTTCATACCCTGCCTATTCTGCTTCTTATTTCTGTTCAGCTTCTTCCTTCTGATATTGTACCTAAATACTTGAATTTTTGAATTGTTTTAATACTATGTTGTTTACTTTGATCATACACAGTGTTGAATTTTTTATTTTGAAGTAATTATTACTGGTTCTTCTATTTTCTTGATATTTAGAAAGAGACCTTTCTCTTCCTAAAGGGTGTTTTGGTTTGTTGTCTTGGTTACTGACTAGTCAATTAGTGTTTTATTTAGGGCAGTATGAGGGATGCATTTGGTGGGATATTTGATACTCTTTCAGATTCCTCTATCTTCAGGAAGGTGATGTTTCTTATTTAATTCTTTTGCTAGCTGTACTGGGGATTTTTGGTTGTCTTGTTTTGCGTGTCCTTTTGTTGACTACGTCTTTGTTAGGATGGTTTTTTGGGAGTAATTTCTATCTTTCCACAGCTTCTATAGTTGCCTTTTCTCTTCAAATATCTAGTGGCTCTATGTTTGCATTGATTTCACAGGCCACTGTTGGTGTTGATCTCATGCCACCACAAATGAAGCGGAGAGCCTGGCTTTGTATTCTGTCCAAGTGTGTGCAGGAGCCTGCAAGGGGAGATTAGTCTTAATATGGATTTGACATCTTATGTATGCATGTTTAAGTATTGTCTTGTCAGCTCCCCAGGATGTACTTGCAAGTCGCTTTAGCAAGTTCAACCTCCTTGATGCTTTTTCTGTGATATTGTTAATAAAGTTGTTGAAGGTTAGCCTCCTGTCCAGTTGAACACCTAGGTATGTTGGGTTTTCTTCATGATTTATTTGTCTTCAATAGTGACTTTAAGTTTCTTTTTTGTTTTTTGCTAAGTGTAAATGTGGTATGTCTGATTTTACTGGAGTTTTCAGAAGTTTTTATTTCTATTGTGAGAAGGATTTTTTTCTAAGTCTCTCTGCAGCCAGGTATAAGTATGATCCACTTGTCCATGTGACATCGTCATCTGCAAACATGGCTTTGTGGGTGTTAAGCAAATCTGAAGTACTACGAATATAAGTTAGTAAGAATAATTAATAGGACTTACATAGGCTAAGATAAAGGTAAAGGTATGTCTCATGGCAGCAACCTGCTGTTGGGGATGACAACTTAATGAACTATGCCGCAGCAACTATTAGGTGGGGGTGGCCAGTTCCTTTCCTTGCTGTCTTTATCTTCACTAACTCATGCGTTAGGTACTCATTTGCAGCTGAGTTGACTGGAAGAGTGGTTGTGTCAAGTGAGAAATCTCAACCCTGATTTTTTTGTCTGGTCATGGTTTCGAACCTGGTATGCTGTGACCCGGTGATAGCAAGCATGCTCACTATAAACTAGGCTATAAACTAGCCCCATAGGCTAAGACTGAAAGTTTTACTTATAAATTAATTATAAATCTTGGGAGTTCAAATCCCCCCACCCCCCTCAAGGAAATCAGAATGTGACACCCTTTTACGATTTTAGTAGGCCTACTTGTAATTTTAATTTAGTTGGTAGCCCTAAAATTAACTGGAAATAGTTTAAAAAAAAACGTTTATATCATTAAAAATATTACAACTATATAGCACTTGAGAATTGCACTTCGATACCTCAACCAAGTCTGTATCCCAATCCTCATAATAGTTATGAATTTTTTTTTCTCATTAGTTTCACATCCAATTTCATGAAAGATATGCCTTATAGAAAAATATGAATGAAATTTAGTGATCAGTGACAACAGAGTTGAGCTGATAATTTCTGAATTACCTTAATTTAAAAAAAAAAACCACACAAACTATCATTTTTGTAGCTTTTTAGCCAAGACAATTTACAATTGTTGATTGCATTGTTATACTTTTTATATGAGTGCAGAGCTAATTAATATTAAAATAAATGGTGGCTAATTTATGTGGGGTCTAATAAAAATCGAATTTAAACTATTAAATATAAACTCATTCCATTTACAATAAAATACCACAAATTATATTATTGTATTGTGTTCGCGAAAAGCCACATCTTTGATATTACAGCATGATTTTAAAATACATGCAGAGCTAATTATTTTAAATGGGAGCTAATTAACATAAAATTAAAATAAACTATAGGACTTATACCTATAAAATATAATAAAAAATACAACAAACTATATTTTTGTTGACGAAGAAAAGAATCTGTTGATCATGTAATTTTCAGACCCACAGAACTAATATTCATAATGGTCGCTAATTAGCATAATTCAAGTGAATGTTAATGTTTTTAAAAATTTGCATTTTCAGCCATGTTTAACATTCTTAAGTTACATATCGCAAGAAAAATTGTTAAAGAACTTGATAAATCTTGTAACCCTATGTTACTCACAAAATTAAAAAGTATTATAGTGGAGTTAACTTACCTCGAAGCAGGTCTGTATTACTTCAATATGAGATGTAAGAACCGATAACCACCATGTGTAGCAAAGATGTCCGACCCAAATCATACATAAACATAGATGCAATTATTATCAAATTTTCTATTAAAAAGAACATGGACTAGGGAGTATTTGGTCAGCTATTTTAGCCTAAAGCAATATTTTCCATGCATGTGCAGACCGGATGTTAAAGTACATTTTCTTCTTCTTCTTCTTTCGTTCACTTGAAACATGTCTATATCTGTAATTCTGTCTCCTTAATAAAACTCACTGTCTTTTGTAGTTCATACAGTGTCCCATAGAGTTTTGATTCCAGTGTTGTTTCCTCTGGCCAATATATCTGCCTCAGCGTTTCATGCTCAGAACACTCTTGAAGTATATGTTTGGCACTCTGTGTTGCATATCCACATGTACACATGGCCGTGTTGCCAATCTTGAACTTTGTATACTTGTGACTGCGGAGTCGGTTGTGTCCTGTTCTGAGACGTAGAATTATAACTTGTTCTGGTCTGTTCATAATATGATAGTCATCTTGTGTTGGTGTTTGTGGCTTTCTTATTGACTTGATCACCTGTTTTTTCTGATGGTAGGTGATTGGTATATCTGGTTGGTCTTCGGCAGCACCTTCCTTAGCCAGTTGGTCTGCTTTTTCATTTCCTGGTATTCCACAGTGAGAGGGTATCCACTGCATGGTTACCCTATACTGGTAAGACAATTCGCTAAGTAGTTTTTTCAAGTCTGTTAGTTTTCCAGACTGGAGAGCTTGAAGCACTGACCTTGCATCTGTCAGGAATACCACAGGCTGTAGGCCAGAGTTGGAGTTCAGCAGTTTTTTAGCTGCCACACTAATTTCCTGGATTTCTACATCATAATTATTGCAGAATTTTCCTGTCGTTGTTCTGATTGTATCTCTAGGCTTGTGTGGATATTCTATATATACACCTGCACCTCCATTCCTCACGGCATTCTGTGCTGACCCATCTGTGTATACTCTGACCCATATATCTTGTGGATATTCCTCATCCAGCAAACTGAGGGTGACTGTCCTTCGCTGCACACTGTTCTGTTCGTCCTCGCTTAGTATTCCTTTCACATGGGTCTGAATGTATATTGGCATTCCATGTCTTTCACTCCACAGGGTTTGTTCTGGTACAGGCCTTAAGGGGCTGTCAATTTCAGGTAGGTCTGTAAGTTGTCTGCGGAGTCGTTTAGCTTGATGGATAAAGCTGCTTCTTTTCAGTCGCCCCATTGCTAGATTTTGGAATCTTTCCTTCATTGGATGACTTGGCATACACTGGAACTTTTCTGCTTGAATTAGTACTTTTGTGTCTCTGCGTTCGCCAAGTGTTTGCGTTCTTCCCATTTTCTGCATCTCTGGTATGGGTGTTGATTTCATTGCTCCCAACATTATTCTAAGTGCCTGGATTTGCACTTTATCTAGATCTTGTAATGTGGTGTTTGATGCAGGACACCACGCAACTGAACCATATTCCAGGTGTGGTCTTATGCCTTGCTGGTAAATTTTACTGAGTATATTCCCATTGGCTCCCCATGTGGTTCCACTTAGTTTTCTCAGGATAGCTAACTTCCTCCTGGCTTTTGTTGTTGCTTTGTTTATGTGCGGCTTCCATGTCAGTTTATCATCAAAAGTAACTCCAAGGTATGTGGGTTGTTTGTCTTCTTTCAAGAGCTCTCCATCTATTTTGATATGACCGGCTTTTTGTTTTGGTGAGAGGGTAAAGAGTGTAGTGCTGCACTTATCTGTATTAATGCTGATGCACCATCTATTAGCCCATAAGGTTAGGGCATTGATAGCTCTTTGTATTTGTTTAGTGGCCACTGTCGCATGTTCTTCCGTGCACCAGGTCGTCAGCATACATTGCCACTTTGATCCCATGTGGTAGTTCAGCAACTAGGTGTAAACCAAGAAAACATTGATGTAAACCAAGAAAAGTGTGGGTGACAGGACTCCTCCCTGGGGGACTCCATGACGCAGTAGAACTTTCTTGCTCTTGCGACCGTCTAATTGTACCCTGGCTCTTCTATTATGCAGGTATGCTTTTACCCATTTGTACATTCATTAAAGTACATAAATTTATCCAAGAGTTGGGCAACTCCCCACATCCACCACACACACACACACAAAATATCAGGACAAAGAAAATGAAGTTTTACATTTGAATGTGTGAATGACTTTTTTTAATGATTGAAAAAAACACACGACCGCCTTCCTTACTGAAGGTATATCTAACGCACTTGTACCAGATCTTCTGGGAGAGTAAAGGTTGTGGTTGCAATACTGACCAGATTGCCAAAGATGGATATGTCTGACCGTGGGTGGAAAAAAAACGGCATCACAATGGATTTCTATTCTCTGGATTCCATCCTGCTGGAAATCTAGTATGACCATTGTCCTGCTACAAGAGAGATCCAATGAAAGTCTGAGAAGGAACACTGATAATGATGATGCTGAGCACATCATCATCATCATGTGCAATTAGTCAATGAGTACTATGGGCTTAACACTGTACCCCTAATAGATGCGGAACAGAAACTTTAATTATACCAATACTAGCATGGTTAAAGAGTACAGATTTCCTCTATCACAGCAAAATAGATTTGTCATTTTCTATTTCCATGTTATTTTTCTATGTTCACAGTTGGTGTTGTTGCAGTAGTCATGAGAAAGTATTGTTTACCTTATGAAAGAGGATTTTTTGAAAATGATCAATCACTTATGTATCCATTTCGACCTTCCACAATAACAAGTACCATGTTGTACACTGTAGGACTTATCGTTCCTGTTGCTACGGTAATGTACATTTTAATTATATTTTATTGTTGTTCTTACATCACAAGTTCATTGTTCTTCAGTCAAATATCAGGTTGCAGCGATTGTATGACTTGTATGTTTTGCTTCAGGTCATTAATGGAACCCCTGAAGTCTGGAAGTAGTGCCGTCTCAGTACGCCGTATTTTCTTTCTTTGTAGAAATGCATGAAGAATGTTCTGCATTCTCTGGGCTCAGTCCACAGTTGCACAGGTCTTTCTCGAGTGCATCACATGATGATGATGGCCATTTGTTACATCCACTTTTGAAATTCAGAGTTATGTCCTTGACTATGAGTTAGTTGATAGCTAATAATCTCTATTCTGGTCACAAATGTCCTTGGATAGTTCGAGCACTGGGTGACCACTGTAGATGGTTTTTAGTCTACCCGTGACTTTCTAGCTACTCTGTGGAGGTGCTGCATTTCTCTTTTCATGAGATGTTGAATCTTATTTGAATGTAGAGCACCATGTAGCTAAATTTTGTGCAAGTTCTTCCCGTATATCTTGGTTTATTTCAAAGGCTTTCAGTGGTCTTTAACGAATCTTTCAAGCGCTTCTTTTGGTCACATTGAGAATGTATGCCCTTTTGCAATTCACCATAGAGAAGTATCTTTGATAAGTGATGATCTGGCATACATACCACGTGACCTGCACAATGATTCTGCACCAGAATAGCATCAATGCAAGGAATTCCAGAATCTTGTCTTGCCATCTGATGTTCATAATTTTAATATATTGTCAAATCAATAGCCTGTAATTTTAAAACTCTAGGTTAGCTGGATATAGACTGGAAAAGTATTATTGGAAAAAAAAAAATCAAGTATTTTCAATCAATCAAGTGCCATGCTAAATGGCGTAGGCTAAATGGTGATCATGTTTCTCCATGACTCTTCTGTTGTCATGTTGTCAATAAGCTCAGTTGGTGACCTTTTCCCATGCCATAATACTAGCCTATCCATCAACTTCTCTTTGTTGTCCTCTGTTTCTTCTCCCCTTGATCTTTCCAGTGGTTAAGTGTTCAAGCTGTGTTCTTCTCAGCACATGTCATAGAAACCTTGACTGTCTGCCCCTATGATTTTTCTTTTTACACCAACATCACTGAGAACATCTACATTAGTTTTTTTTAGCTGTCCATGGTATTTTCATCATTCTTTTCAGAAACCACGTCTCTGTAGCCTCCAGTTAATTAAAAAATTTTGGTGTATAGTCCATACTTCACATCCATAAAAAAGAATAGGTTCAATATAACATCCCAGCATTCAAATTCAGGTCTGCATTGATAGTGTTCCATTACACAAAATGGATATCATTTTTTGGAATGTTTTTTTCGCTTGTGCTGTACAGTTCTTTATCTCCCTTGAACATCTACTTTCTGATGTTAACAGGGTACCAAGATATTTCACTTTAACCTGTTAATTTTATGTCTTTAATCATTGTTGCATCTTGGTGGTGTGTCTCTTTGAGACAACCATTATTTGTCTTTTTCGTGTTTAAACGGAGGACTTTGTTTTCACTTTCTTTCACTACTTTATCAAACAGGGCTTGTAGTTCCTGTTCATTTCCTGCGATCAGTTCTGTGTCATCAGCATATCTCAAGTTATTTATATTGCATTTCCAACTGTTATTCCTGGCATATCTTCTGTATTTCGCATACTGTATTCTGTATACAGGAAGACAAGAACCAGAGACATTACACAACCTTGCCTCACACACATTTCTATCTTTTGAAATATTTCTATAGTGTTGTTAACTCATCGCAGCTGTTTGTTTCCAATGCATATTTCTTACTATTCTTAGATCTTTCCAAAGTATATGTCCAAAGTGTTTTGGACATATTAAAAGGGACAACACCTTGTTGCAAACCTTAGTTGAGTAAAGTTTGGAGTTGAGAAAGAAATAAACAAGTGGTATCACGAGATGGACAGACTAGCCTAGCAGAGTGCACTACCAAATCAAGAGGCAAGATGGTTAATTGCAGCCAAACCTTATTTTGGAGGCAGATCTTGATGAGTCTGGAAAACCATTGCTTACAGCTTGGCTGCAATATTTGTCTTTTCTTCTTCTTCTTCAGCGTTCATTCTCAAACTCCCACTGGATTTCTCTTGTAACAGGACAATGATCTTACAAGATTTCCAGTTGAATGTAGTCCAGAGAATGGAAATGCGTTGTGTTGCCGTTTTATTTGCGCCAATGGCCCAACACATCCGTCTTCGGCGGATATTTGTCTTTTGACCTGGCATATACAAGTTTTCTGAGTTAATTAGACCAATTAGTCCAAGTCAAAAGTCTTGGCCATTGGCACAAATAAAACTGAGAATGGATTTTCTTTCTCTGGACTATATCTTGCTGGAAACATAGTATGGCCATTGTCCTTTCTTATTAGTCTTACAACAGTGTGGTATACTTATAACTAGAGCCTTGACTTGGACCAGGATCTGCACCTCCATTGGCAGTTCTAGTTCATTTACTTGAGGGAGATTCATGGCATAGTGTTTAAACCATGAGCCTCATATTCAAAGGTCACGGTTTGATACCAAGCTATGAGGTCTTGTTTTTACAAGTGAATTTCTGTGAAGATCCAGGGGAGATTATCGCTTGAAACTAGTTATGTGTTATGAGTTGTACTATTGGCTGGTATTATACTGTGTTGCCGAGGCCCAATAAGGGAGCAAAGAATAGCAACAGTTTACTTTCCATGCATATCATAAGAGGCAAATAAGGTTATGGGGTGCAGTCCCATCCCATATATGGTCAAAGTGATCCAGAAGCCATACTGAAGTTGGATGCCAGACCAAAAGGCACATATCGCAGTAAAGCTGTAAATAATAACAATACATTATATTCTTCATACCACTTCTTGCTAATCTGCAGGAGTTTGAAAACAAAAGCAGCAGAACAGATTGACAACAACTGTAATACAGATGGGAAGAGAGTGCTGCGACTGGGCTGCGAACAGAACAGAAGGAATGATCTAAGTACTCATAGTGCAGCACTCGAAGCCACACGACACAATAATTTACACAGACGGCTCAGTAACACAAGAAGCAAACAGGTGTGGTTGGGGTTTCATGGCGTACCAAAATGGCAAGAAATTAGCTGAGAAGTCAGCTGCATACCCCACTACAACATCGAGTATGAGAATGAAAATAGAAGCGGTGACAGCAGCTCTCACTTGGCTGTCACAACCACCAACAGACTCAGTGATTCTATTGGACTCTCAAAGTCTGCTGCACAAGATAGAAAAATGTATGATCAGAACTGAATGAGTCACTCTTAACAATGCGCAGAGCGTTACATGGATCTACTGCCCAGGTCATGCTGGAGTCAAGAGAAACACACAAAAAACCAATGTGTTGGCTAGTAAAGCCTTGGTGAACGGCACTGAGATAAGAAGAGACAGGATTGAATTGATTAGAGCAGCCATGGATACCCTATGAGAAGACAAAGTTGAATGAGACAATGTACATATTCAGAGAATGGTAGAAATGGGAGCGAGTCTAGGTGATGGGAGAAAGTACTCGCTCTCTGGAAAGATCAGAACGTGTAATCAGCAACTGACTGGTACAATGAGCGTATACACTTTTAGATGGCTGATGGAAAGGCAAGCAGAGCATATATTGGAATGCCCCCAGTGCTGTGATGCTTGTTCCTAATCAAGAATCAAACAACAGAATAGATGTAGTCACACATTCGGGGTAAAGGTAGGCAACCTTCAGTCGGGAATGAAGATAACTCATGTACCAAGCCACAGTAACTATTAGGTGGGATGACCAGTTTTCTTCCTTGCTGTGTTTACCTTCGCTAGCTCATAAAGCCTTCAATTAAACATACAAAAAAACTAAGATCATGACAACAGATAAAACCAAAGTAACACAAGATTTAAAATAGATAACATGGAACTGGAAATCATCGACAAGTTTGATTATCTGGAAGCAAATATAAACAGCTTTGGTGATTGTACAATGGAAATTAGAAAAAAGATTAGTGATAGCGATAATGAAATAAAAAGAAATGAAAAATATATGGAAAAACTGTTATAAAGAAAAAAATTATACTCCTTAGATCATACATTTTTCCAGTTGCAACATACGGCTGCGAGACTTGGGCTATAAATAGACCAATGGCAGAAATAATATCTGCTTTCAAATTGAAGTGTTATATGGTAATATTAAACATTTCCTGGACAGAAAAGATAAGTAACAGTGAGGTTTTGAATATGCTGAATATAGAGGAAGGATGGCTGGTGAATACAATTTTACATAGTAAACTAAAATATTTCAGACATATAAAAAGATACAATGGCATAAAGACGCATATTAGAAGGCAGAGTTCCAAGAAGTAGAAGAAGAGGTAGACCAAGAAGGAGATGGACAGATAACATCAAAGACTGTATGAAGATATCATGAGGTCGCAGATTAGCATCGATAGAATCAGGTTCAGGACATCAATTGCAAAGACAACATTCTAGAAATAATGTCACGTGATGATGATGATGATGATGAATTTGTTATAGTAGGTTTTTAAAAAAAAATTGAGGCAAAGAGTAAAAATTGAATTTTGAAGTGTCGTTAAAGAGGGAACTTTGTTAAACCGGATTCGTTATAACAAGATTCTACTGTATCATCTAGACTACCTCGCTCCTCACATTCAGAGTAGATCATGATATGAACTCAGGACTGGAAACGGGTATATCTAACATAGTATATACAGTAATTGTGTTGTAGATTGATCTCTTAATGTATTTAAATCTATGTGTACATCAGATATAACTAAAGCAGACAATATTGATATCTTAATATATTTAAATCTGTGTACATCAGATACAGCTAAGGCAAACAATACTGGTCTCTGTATTTAGTGCAACAATTCAAGTTGAAGAACAAGAGGGATAAGGGAAGACCAAGAGATGCTTGACAACCTGGCTTTGTGATGTTGGAGAACATGAGTATCGGAAATGATTGACAGCATGCAAAATAGGCAGTGGAACGACATAACCAATGCCACATGGCATTGGACATAAGAATGTATTTAGACTTGTGTACATTAGAATCATCTAAGGCAGATGATATATCTTTTGCGCATGCAATCAATTTAGCAACAAATTCTATTTGTCCTTGTCTTTCCTGCTCAGGAGCCTAGGGCAATGGAGTTTTAATGACTAGATAAATAGGAATCAAAGGATCAAACAATGTTAATGATATATATAATTATAG
This sequence comes from Meghimatium bilineatum, assembly GCA_034231615.1. NCBI lineage: Eukaryota > Metazoa > Mollusca > Gastropoda > Stylommatophora > Philomycidae > Meghimatium > Meghimatium bilineatum. Next base: position 41,818,747 of record CM067318.1, on the reverse strand, counting down.
TTAAGAACTTTAACCTTCAATTCTGGAAACTTCCACAGATCACAATCACAGAGATTTATTGCACATATAAATCTATGCACACTGGTCAGTATGCAAAGGCCAGCGAACGGGAGAAGTGGATTATGTCAAACTTCCACATAATTGCCATCTTCTTCTTCGGTGCAGCCTCCACCCATGTTTTAACGGATATTCCAAAATATGCAATTGGTCGTCTGCGGCCACATTTCTTTGATGTTTGCAAGCCAAACTTTACCATGGTGAATGATACTACAGGCTATATCCTTACTGATATTTGCACTGGGCATGATTTGGATTTGATACAGGAAGCCAGGTAATTTCCCTGTCATTTTGTTGTCTATCATCCAACATTTTTATCCTGGAGCAGTGACCAATCAAGCAATGATCATTTACAGGCAACAGTTAAATAACACAGTATAGTATCTTCAGTCATCAAATCGTTAGAGTAAACATTATGAAAAGTATGAAAAAACAAATCAAGTGATCAATTACTATAGTAAACATTATGAAAGGTATGGAAAAAAAATATATGCAAAACTAAAAATAATTAACTCAAATGTTAAATTTACAGTTTTATCATTTCTATGTTCGATCTCAAACTCCTGCAGATCAGCAGGATGTAGTCCTGAGAATGGAATGCGCTGTGTCATGGTTTGCAACTTGACTATGATATCATCGCCTTCCAGCCTGACACATCTACTTACTAGGTCACCTTGTCCCTATATGGGATGGGATAGCTAACTCCACTATAAAAACCTCCTTAGTTGACTCTTATGACATGCTTGGCAGGTAAGTGTTACTATTCTTTGCGTCCATTTTGGGCCTCAGCAATAAACAGGTGTTTTATGACCTAGAACTGTTATATTTTGCTACAGGAGGTGCCATGCCACTGTGGAACACCAGGTTATGAAAAGCAGATATGTTGCAAACAGAAGCAACACAGAAACAAAAATGAACCCTCTACCAAGAAACGAATACCCTCATTAAAGCTGTGACTATCAAAAAGATATCTTGATAAAGCTCAGTGATCATGCTCAGTATCAGGCGCTACACCTACCCAGAATTATCAAAAACACTTTTTGATGCTTAGAAAAACAAGTTACATTTTCATAAACCTCAGTAACTATTTTCTTAGTTTAAATTTTGTATTTATTGGCTATAGTTTGTATGTTACAGCGGGGTGCAAAGGGTACCACACTGCTCTCAGCAGACCCAGGGTTAGCAGATAACCAAGATCCCAAAAGTACCTCCTCGTGGTGCATCCTGGAAACAAAAAAATACAGCTGCTAGTGCTGATTCTGGCTAAGCCTTTTGGGGATCGAGTCTGTGAATGTGGAGGTGGCAGATGAAAAGAGAATTGACTCTGCAAAAGAGTCAATATCTCCAACATCACTGTGCCAACAAATGTAGTGGGACTGTCGACACATAGTGACGCTAGTCAGTCCAGTACAAGCATTCGAGGGGTGGCCAATGAAAAGGACACGCAAAGGTAGATAAATGGCAAGAGACAAAAAGACAACATACTGAGTACAATTAAAGGGCAGCACAGCACCAGAGGGCAGCGCCAAGTGCAAATAGAAAGGACAAATGTTCCAAGGAAATTAGAACTACAAGCTCTTAGCTCGAGACAAGCTTCTAGTTACTGGTTCTCCTTACGGGCAGAAAGAAACCCAATCGTGGGTGCATGCCATAGAAAGCAGCCTGGCCCCACTCTACTGTTGAGCTTTCTTATACCGGAAAAATGCTCGCGGAAATGGTTCAGTATCCAGTGGGCTCAAGCACAAATGGGACAACATCGTTCAGCTCGAGAACACGCCTTGCTCCCAAACACGTGATGGGACTTGGACCGAGGGGTTCACGATGTTGGTGAACGACACCTCGGCTCAGAAGATGAAAGAGTCCGGGTCCAACTCTTCTGTCAAGTTCTTCCTTAACTGGAACCAGGCTCACGGATGAGAAAAGGTTCAGTACCCGATGGGCACAGGTACTTAACGTCTAATTAAACGAGGCAAGTTTACTTACTGTGGAACACTTCGTACAAGATGGACGTGAATGACAATCGTCTCGGCGAAGAGTAATTACATAATGTGCGCGCGTCAACAAATGTTGTTCGTCCATCACAAGTGATGATGACTATTTGTTACATCCACTTTTGAAAATTCAATTTTAGTTATGTCCTTGATTATGAGTTCGTAGATGGCTAATGAGCCCTATTCGAGCTGTAAATTTCCTTGGACAGTTTGGACATGGAATAACGACTGTAGACGGATCTTGGTCTATCCGTGACTTTCTAGCTGCTCTCCGCTTTTGAGCTGCTGCATTTCTCTTCTTTTCACAAGATGATGCGCTTTTTTATTTTAGAACGCCATGTAGATCTATTTTGTGCAAGTTCTTCCCATTTATCGTGGTCTATTTCAAAGGCTTTCAGTGAGTTCTTTAACGTCCTTGTAGCGCTTCCTTTGGCCACCTTGAGATCGTATACCCTTCTGTAGCTCACTATAGAGAAGTATCTTTGGCAGGCAAAACTCATATGCAAAAATCTGCAATTGTTTGGTAATTTTTCAGCATAATAATTCATAAAACTATACTATATCATTTCCAAGGTTCACGATTAAAATCAGCCAGATATAACCCTACTTACTCGATTACTTGAGTCTAGCCAACAGATGTTGGAAACTAAGATTGGTTGGGCCATCCCTGATATCAAACAGGACCACAGTCCTGCCCAAGCAATTACTGGTGCTGAAGACAGAGATAACCAAGCTTAGAGCCACATAAGCAACAATAGGATCATGCAACACTACTAGATGTCTCTGCAGCAAAACAAAAAAATCATACATCCTAACTGATACTAGTCTGAGAAGTTATTACAGAGGATACTGAACTTGACAAATTTGTTTCAATAATTATATTTATTTTCCAGATTGTCATTCCCATCTGGTCACTCCTCCATGGCTATGTACTGTGCACTGTTTTTCATAGTGAGTACAGCACCGTTTAGAATTTGTTTAATATTGATACATGGCACTCACCAATTCTCATTGTTAGAGGTAGGGGAAATAGAGCATGCTGACTTGCCAGCATGGCCAGTGACTAAAGAACCGCAGTAGTGTGGTAAGTCAAGTCATTCGCCCGGAGACCAGCAGAACCGGTTTTCAAGTCCACTCATTATTGGTAGTTTGAATTAGTTATTCAAAGAAAGCCACCAGAAAGTAGGGTTTATGCTCTGGGAAGTTGAAATTGTGCCATCACTACTAGTGAGCGAGTGCAGTAGGCGACGCTTGTCAAACACTGACTAGACAGCTGAGCACTTATGGGAAACCATGTGCTATGACACTGTTCATAATTAGTTTTACTTTTACTGCAGTGATTAGTGGTAGTTCAATGCTCTTATAGCTGGACAATGGTGCACAAGTCCCCCACACCACTCCACATTCTTTAATGGAAATACATGCGGTAATAGTTTTTTAATGAAATAGTTTATTGGTTGAAAGTTCAGGATTGATGTTTCGACCAAAAGAGCTTTGTCAAGAGACTGATGAACAAAAACAAAATTAGAACCATCGAATCAAACGGAGACTACATGCAACAGCAATATTATACATTTACATAAATTTACAGCTTACCAAAGATGGATATGTCAGCCCATTGGTGCAAATAAAAAGGTGACAATAAATTTCAATTCTCTGGACTACGTCCTGCTGGAAATTTAGTATGACCATTGTCCTGCTACAAGAGATCCAGTGGAAATTTTTGTTTTGTGAATGAACATTGAAGAAGAAATACATTTATAGTAGTATACATTTTAAGGTCTACTGTATAACATTGCTGTTACTTGTAGTCTGATTATGTGGTTTCATTCTGAGTTCAATTCTTTCTTGATAAAGAACTTTAGGTAAAAACAAGGATCCTGTGTATTGTTTAATGTAAAACTATTTAAACTTTTTTTTCAATATATAATTACCATGCACAAAGAGCAGAGATGGTGGGTCTGGCCAGATGACACAGGTTTAGCGCCAAAGCTATAGGGCAACCGCTCTAATCTGGAGAAGACTGACTTTGGCCTGGTTACATGCCTGAAAGGTTAGCATGAACGCAGAAGACTTACCATAAGGAGCACAGTATTACTGCAGTCTCCCAATAACCATTGTTGAAAGATCAATAATTTTTCAAATACATAATTATAATAAATATATGAACTTTGAATTTTGTTGACAGCTATACCTGGAGTCCAAGCCAGCATGGAAAGGTGTACCTCTCTTCCGACCCTTGATCCAAGTGATTGCTTTCAGTATGGCCTTCTACACCTGCCTCTCCAGGATCTCTGATTACAAGCATCATTGGAGTGATGTCCTAGCGGGAGGAATATTAGGATTAGCTGTGGCATTTGCAGCTGTAAGATTTCTAATTTTTCAGATATGTCTATTCACCTTTCACTTACTATGGAGCATAGGCTTCCAACAAATTTCACTTTATTCTATCCTTATATTGCAAGTCCTTCTCCAGATAGTCCTGCAGCATATCCCAAACAGCTTATCTTGGCTGACCTGAGTTTTTCAGTGATTTTCATTGGCTGGAGACAAAGTATAAGCAAAGTGACCAATGATGAGTTATCTGATCAGTTGTTTAGGATCTGCAAGAACTGTTCTAGAGATCCATCCATAAACCCACAACTTGTCAGAGTTGTAGGTGTACCACATTGGATATATCAACACAGAGACTGCAGCCATCTTCTATCTTGTACCACATTGGATATATCAGCACAGAGACTGCAGCCATCTTCTATCTTGTACCACATTGGATATATCAGCACAGATATTGCAACCATCTTCTATCTTGTACCACATTGGATATATCAACACAGAGACTGCAGCCATCTTCTATCTTGTACCACATTGGATATATCAACACAGAGACTGCAGCCATCTTCTATCTTGTACCACATTGGATATATCAACACAGAGACTGGAGCCATCTTCTATCTTGTACCACATTGGATATATCAACACAGAGACTGCAGCCATATTCTATCTTGTACCACATTGGATATATCAACACAGAGACTGCAGCCATCTTCTATCTTGTACCACATTGGATATATCAACACAGAGACTGGAGCCATCTTCTATCTTGTACCACATTGGATATATCAACACAGAGACTGGAGCCATCTTCTATCTTGTACCACATTGGATATATCAGCACAGAGACTGCAGCCATATTCTATCTTGTACCACATTGGATATATCAGCACAGAGACTGCAGCCATCTTCTATCTTGTACCACATTGGATATATCAGCACAGAGACTGCAGCCATCTTCTATCTTGTACCACATTGGATATATCAACACAGAGACTGGAGCCATCTTCTATCTTGTACCACATTGGATATATCAGCACAGAGACTGCAGCCATCTTCTATCTTGTACCACATTGGATATATCAGCACAGAGACTGCAGCCATCTTCTATCTTGTACCACATTGGATATATCAACACAGAGACTGGAGCCATCTTCTATCTTGTACCACATTGGATATATCAACACAGAGACTGGAGCCATCTTCTATCTTGTACCATATTGGATATATCAATACAGAGACTGGAGCCATCTTCTATCTTGTACCATATTGGATATATCAACACAGAGACTGGAGCCATCTTCTATCTTGTACCATATTGGATATATCAATATAGAGACTGCATCTATTTCTATCTTCATCAATGTGGATCAGTCTTTGATATCTGACCATGATTTTCTTTGCGCCCCCTCCCAAATCTTCAAATACCCTCACCTGTCTCCAACAAGATCATTTTTTACAAGGAATCATGGTTTAGTTATAGATATCTAAACTATGCAAGTTTTTGTCATTTCATGATTGAAAGTAATTGGGCATGCTCGAGTGTGTGTGTGAGAGAGCGTGCGCGCACAATCACATGGTGAGATCTTATGTCATTTCCCACCAGATTCACATAGTAACAATGAAGCTGGACCGCTTTTGTTTAATATACATAGCTAATCAACTCATTGAAACACTTACCAGAATCTTAGGCTTGGATATTTCCAGGTGCTAATAGGTTGACATAAGTTAAAAATGAGAATTGTAAAATGCTACATCTGTTCTATATTAATGTATGGCTCAGAAACATGGACAATAAATAAATAATTAGAAGACAGAATTGATGCATTTGAGATGTGGGTATATAGAAGAATAGGGAGAACATCATGGAAGGAGAAGAAAACAAAGAGGTTTTAAAAACACTTAATATGAAGAAAGAATTACTAAGAGAAATAAAGATCAGGTAAAATGAAATATTGTGAACACATTAAAAGACATGACACCTTATTGAAGATCTTACTTGAGGGTAAAGTCAAAGGAAGGCGAGCAAGAGGTAGGCAGAGATACAAGTAGGAGATTAACATCACAAGATGGACAGGTTACAGTCTAGCAGAGTGCACCACCAAAACGAGACAGGATGTTGTAGGTCTGTTGCAGCCAACCTTTGTTGCGGAGACTGCACTTGATGATGAATAGGTTGACAGTGCAAGTATTGTCACCAGTGTCTGCAACTGGGACGTTAAAGGGGGGGAGGGGGATAAATATAACAAGACCTGACATCATCATTATTGGTATTTTGTTCATATGAATTATATTATTCACTTGGTCGTTTTATCTGTTTTCAGTTCACCTGTGTCAAGGTCAGCAAGCTCATCCAACGGAGGAAAGTTGATGAAGAAAATCTTTAGACTTGTATTCGCTGCACCTTCTTCACATGTGGATCACAACTATTACCATAACAAGCATGAACAAAACAACTCAACTTCTTTAGTCAAGATGTCTACAAGATCTTACATGTGGGCACATTACTTCCTAGTCATTTCTCAATGTGTTTAGTTACATTGTTCTGAACACTTTGCTGATCAGATTCAACGATCTGCGAATTTGTGTTTTATATCCTTGGATTTCCAGGTTAGAGAACAAAAAAAGAGAACAAACGTTCCAAGAAAAAGAACAAGAGGCAGACCAAGACTATTTTAGACACAGGATATCGAAGACCTTCTGTACATGACACTAGAATGCGCTGGGTAGCTTTCACAGAACTGAGATGCTCACAGAGTGGCAGTGAGGACAACGTTCTGTACAAACACACACACATAGGTAGATAATAGTCACCAATGATTTGTACTTTCATTTTTTTATTGTTTGTTTTTCACGCCATGCTCATCTTCAAAGGAGGAAAAAAGGGGGGGGGGAATCACTAGAACAAATAGAAAGTGATATGTACTATGAATGTAAGACTATGTTCAAAGCAGAATATAAGAAAAAATGGAAGCAGGTGCACCAAATTTTAGAACCAAATAACCCCTACCATCAAATGTCACGCAAGGAACAAACCATCATCTTTAGACTATGAACTGGTCACAACAGACTGAGAAGTCCAATATTCTGAAAGCTGAAGATTGGTGAGACAGAACTGTGGACTGAGCCCAGAGACTTGCAGAACACATTCTTCATGCCTGTCAACTCTACCAAAAAGAGAAGGAGAAAATATTGCCTACTAGACAACACTACTTCCAGACTTGAGGGGTTCCATGGATGACCTGAAGCAAATCACACAATCCATTAAAGCTATTGACATTGTAACCTGATATCTGACTGAAAAAAAAAATACATTTTCTTGTTCTTTGTGATGCTCATAGCCTTTTGGTGCTCCTAGCCATTGTTGATCCCATCTGTTGGTGCTCCCATCTATTTACTCCCAGGCGTTGGTGCTCCTAGTCTCGTCAATCCTTAACTAGTATGATCTTTGTAGTGCATGAAGATTTTAGCACTGGCAAGCAGTGTTCCATCTAAATGAGTACCACACACGAAATCGTAAATTCCATAAATGAAATGTTGAGTTTAACTTCCCACATGTCAACCTTAAGAGAAATGCACATGGTTTTCACAAATGTCAGCTTTAAGAGAAATGCACATGGTTTTGTAACTCTAAAGCTGCTTCTGATCCTCAATTATATGAACAATTTTGAAGGAACAAAGCTGGTGAGGTTTCAGATGCCAGTTCTTTTTATGATAGCGACTTATTTGTATAAATTTAAATGTTGTTTCACTAAAATTATAGCAATATATTTTTTTATTTTTGATAATATACCAGTATGTATAATTAGTGAATTTATAATTTTATATATATATAATTAGTGCATTTATAATTTTATATATGCATAATTAGTGAATATAATTTATATATGCATAATTAGTGAATTTATAATTTTGACATTGACAATTCTTATTTGTGAAATATATTTTTTTATAACTTGCAATAATTAGACATTATAACTAGACATATGTATGATTTTTTGTTTGTATGTTGATGTTCACTTAATAATACTGAAGTTATGGATGTACAACAACCCACTTACATTCAGAGTCTTAACTTATAAATATATGCCTAAGTAATCATTCTTTACTACATTATCACCTGGTGACAGGATGTCACAGGTTAGGGCTGCCCACCCAAAATGCCACGTCATGTTGAAATCTTATGTGCTGGGCCTACAAGGCACATAATGTACTTCACTCTTCTGGTGGAAATTGCACAAATTTTCATGTTGGCTATTATGGCTGCAATAAAAAATTATTCCTGTACATGACATGGCGACAGTTATGACAAAGTGGCTTTTATTTCCACAGCCAAAAAGCCTCCCAGCACCCTTAACAGAAAAACAAACAGTAATGGAAGTTTTTAAAAAAGTTATTGAGCGAACACAAAACAAACTATATTATCAAATCTCTTAAGATTTAGAAAAAAGAATGAGTGACCCTTTCCAGATAACATCAAATGCAAATTTATTAACTTCACATAACAGATGATAATTCTTAAATACACAATATTCTTCATGTACCCCCTGACTTCAAAGTTATTTAATAAAGACAAGGTGATAAGTTATAAAGCCATTTTACTGTGCTTATAACTATATAGCTTATAACTGTTATCTTCTTCTTCTGTTCTCGCTCTCATATAACCACAACGAATATAACGTGTGATTTCCGCCAGGGAGCATGAAGTACATTGTGCTGCAGGTTCCACAGTAAAACTGTTATTTGCACCTCAGTTGGCCACATTGTGGTCTGGACGTCAGATGTCCAGCATATCCGATTTCGTCGTGCCTTTAATTCGGGTAGTAGGCTTCCCTAGTCTGTGACAACCTGCCTATCTGTCGCCGGGCACGCAGGTGTGTAGTGACTCTTCGCCGAGACGATTGTCCTTCACATCTATCTTGCACAAGGTATTCCACCAACTATGAACTTGCCTTGTGTAATTAGATGTACTGTGCCTGTGCCCATCGGGTACTGAACCGTTTCTCATCTGTGAGCCTGGTTCTGTATGAGGAAGAAATCAACAGAAGAGTTGTACCTTGGCTCTTTCGCCTTCTTAGTCGAGGTGCCGTTCACCGACATTGTGAACCCCTTGCCCAAGTTCGAGTCTCACACCGCACGTTTGAGAGCAAGGCGTTCTCGAGCTGAGCGACCTTGTCCCAATAGCTCTTGAGCCCATTGGGTACTGAACCTTTTCTCTCTGCAAGTGTATTTCAGGTATAGGAAGCTTGACAGTAGAGTTGGGCCAGGGCTAAAATCTTTGTCCCATTGTGTGCCTTAGCCCATCGGGTATGGAACCCTTTCTCTTCTCGTGCATGTTTCTGGTATAGGAAGGCTTGACATTAGGTCAGGACTTCTTGTTTTGCCGGGCGCCCATGATTGGATCTGAGTCTCTGTCCATAAGGATCACAGGTAACTAGAAGCTCATCTCAAACTAACAGAGCTTGTAGTTCCAATTTCCTTGGAACTTTTCACTTGCTTGTTGGAAGTTGGCGCTGTTCTGTCCTTTCATTGTACTCAGAATTAAATCTATTCATCTCTCACCATGCATCTACCTTTTCGTGCCTTTTTCATTTGCCGCCCCTCCAATATTCAGACTGGACTGACTAGCGCCACTATGTGTCAACATTACCGCTGCATGTGTTGGTGCTGGTGGTGTCGGAGATATTGTCTGTCTCTTATGCATTCAAATCTCTTTCCATTGCTACCTCCACATACTCGGACATGATGCCCAAATTATTTGGCCAGAATCAACACGAATTGCTGTATTTATATTTCCAGGGTGCACAGAGAGGAGGTACATTTGGGATCTTGGTTATCTGCTAACCCTGGGTCCACCAAGAGCAATGCATTCCTTTTGCACCCCACTGTGTTATTATACTGTGCTTGTCATATTTAGAGTTCTTGGTTTTACAACATAATTTATGAATAACAATTCATTTCTAATATAGCTCCTGACTACATGAAGAAATTGCTGAATATATAAGGAATACTGAAAACAACTAAATTTGTTAACTTAATACGGGCGATCCATTATGATGACCCATTCGAGAATAATGTTCTCGTAGTCTTGAATTTGTAAGATAATTAAAAAACAATTTCATACATTTCTAATATGTCTTCTGTCTTCTTCAGTGTTATATTATACGATATTCTACCTCTCAATCATGTTATTTCTATTAATGTAACAAACACCTGTCTCAATCATGTTATTTCTATTAATGTAACAAACACCTCGTCTCAATCATGTTATTTCTATTAATGTAACAAACACCTCGTCTCACTCATGTTATTTCTATTAATGTAACAAACACCTCGTCTCAATCATGTTATTTCTATTAATGTAACAAACACCTCGTCTCAATCATGTTATTTCTATTAATGTAACAAACACCTCGTCTCAATCATTATTTTTCTATTAATGTAACAAACACCTTCACTCAATCATGTTATTTCTATTAATGTAACAAACACACCGTCTCAATCATGTTGTTTCTATTAATGTAAAAAATACCTCATCTCAATCATGTTTTTTCTATTAATGTAACACTCTGTCTCAATCATGTTATTTGTATTAATTTAACAAACACCCATTTTTTTTCCTTCCCTTTTATTTTTAATTGACCATCACTCCTGAATTCAAATGACATTTGTATACATCAACATATATACATATATACACCACCTCACCATATATATATATATATATATATACAAGATATCTCTATTGTGTGTGCGTGTGCTGTTGGTGCATATTATATATTTAAAATGCACCAATCACAGGCACACACAATAGAGATATACCCCACCAACCAACCTACATGTATAGCCCGCCAACCAACCTACATGTATACCCCACCTTGCCCACCAACCAACCTACCATGTATACCCCACCTTGCCCACCAACCAACCTACCATGTATACCCCAACTTGCCCACCAACCACCCTACATTTATACCCCACCTTGCCCACCAACCAACCTACATGTATAGCCCACCAACCAACCTACATGTATACCCCACCTTGCCCACCAACCAACCTACCATGTATACCCCACCTTGCCCACCAACCAACCTACCATGTATACCCCAACTTGCCCACCAACCACTCTACATGTATAGCCCACCAACCAACCTACATGTATACCCCACCTTGCCCACCAACCAACCTACCATGTATACCCCACCTTGCCAACCAATCTACCATGTATGCCCCAACTTGCCCACCAACCAACCTACATGTATACCCAACCTTGCCCACCAACCACCCTACATGTATACCCCACCTTGCCCACCAACCAACCTACCATGTATACCCCACCTTGCCCACCAACCAACCTACCATGTATACCCCACCTTGCCCACCAACCAACCTACCATGTATACCCCACCTTGCCCACCAACCAACCTACCATGTATAGTCCACCAACCAACCTACGATGTATACCCCACCTTGCCCACCAGCCAACCTACCATGTATAGCCCAACAACCAACCTACATGTATACCCCACCTTGCCCACCAACCAACCTATCATGTATACCCGATCTTTCCCACCAACCAACCTACATGTATACCCCAACTTGCCCACCAACCACCCTACATTTATACCCCACCTTGCCCACCAACCAACCTACATGTATAGCCCACCAACCAACCTACATGTATACCCCACCTTGCCCACCAACCAACCTACCATGTATACCCAACCTTGCCCACCAACCACCCTACATTTATACCCCACCTTGCCCACCAACCAACCTTCCATGTATACCCCACCTTGCCCACCAACCACCCTACATGTATACCCCAACGTGCCCACCAACCCCCCTATATTTATACCCCACCTTGTCCACCAACCAACCTACATGTATAGCCCACCAACCAACCTACCATGTATACCGCACCTTGCCCACCAACCAACCTACTATGTATACCCCACCTTGCCCACCAACCAACCTACCATGTATACCCCACCTTGCCCACCCACCAACCTACCATGTATGCCCCACCGTGCCCACCAACCAACCTACATGTATACCCCACCTTGCCCACCAACCACCCTACATGTATACCCCACCTTGCCCACCAACCAACTTACCATGTATACCCCACCTTGCCCACCAACCAACCTACCATGTATACCCCACCTTGCCCACCAACCAACCTACCATGTATACCCCACCTTGCCCACCAACCAACCTACCATGTATAGTCCACCAACCAACCTACATGTATACCCCACCTTGCCCACCAACCAACCTACCATGTATACCGATCTTCCCCACCAACCAACCTACATGTATACCCCACCTTACCCACCAACCAACCTACCATGTATACCCCACCTTGCCCACCAACCAACCTACCATGTATAGTCCACCAACCAACCTACATGTATACCCCACCTTGCCCACCAACCAACCTACATGTATACCCCATCTTGCCCGCCAACCAACCTACAATGTATACCCCACATTGTCCACAGGCCTACATGTATACTCCAGAATTTATATTACAGAAGTCATGCAGTAGTCGGTTGGTTGAAAAGCTGGATATTACAGCTAATCTGTAAACTATAACAGATTCCATTTTCTGGACTTAGTTTATTCCTTTCGTGCCACAGGCGGAACATATGGCAGAGGTTTTTATTCTGCATGCGTTGCGATCCGCTGCCTGTAATTTTAGTTCTTGTATGGACTTGCAACCTATTATTTCTCCTACTTATATTATAATTTTTAGGGTAATATTGGATCATCCTCATTTTCTTTTACCCTCAGGTGTCCACCATAAGGGCTTACTGGTTCAGTCTCTTTTCATTTAGTCTAAGAACATATCCCAGGTATTTCCATCTGCATTTTCTTATAACATTTGAAATATATTCTTGGTGTGTTTTATTTATTATGTCGCTATTTGTGACGAAATTGCTCCATTTTATGTTCAACAATATTCTGAGACATTTGTATTCAAAGCTGTTTAACTTTTGGTCCATTGCCGGTGTTGATTCTCAAGCTTTCACTACCATAAGTCAATGATGGAATAACCAGTTGAATAGTTTGAACTTGGTGTTTCATCATATGTCTTTGGATTTCCAGATGCTTGTTAGTTTAATTAATTAATGTGCTTGCTTCGACTGCTATGCTTGTATTTATTTCTTTGATTGAGTGAATGCTTGCTGTGACTGCTATTGTGTGTATTTATTTCTTGACTATGTTATTTTAATCTCTAGTTTTGAGAAGAAAAGCTGGAAGACTACTTACCACAGCAAGCATGTCCTAGGTTCAAGGATCTAGCCTACAGGAAAGGTTTTATAAGACAGTTGCACAAACTTAAACTGAGTATGAAGTACAGATACGACATGAGACATTCTCAGATGTCTACACCAGGTGTATATATAGAATATCCACACATGCCTAGAGATACAATCAGAACACCGACAGGAAAATTCTGCAATAATTATGATGCAGAAATCCAGGCAATTAGTGTGGCAGCTAAAAAAACTGCTGAACTCCAACTCTGACCTACAGCCTGTGGTATTCCTGACAGATGCCAGGTCAGTGCTTCAAGCTCTCCAGTCTGAAAAACTAACAGACTTGAAAAAACTACTTAGCGAATTGTCTTACCAGTATAGGGTAACCATGCAGTGGATACCCTCTCACTGTGGAATACCAGGAAATGAAAAAGCAGACCAAATGGCTAAGGAAGGTGCTGCCGAAGACCAACCAGATATGCCAATCACCTACCATCAGAAAAAACAGATGATCAAGTCAATAAGAAAGCCACAAACACCAACACAAGATGACTATCATATTATGAACAGACCAGAACAAGTTATAATTCTACGTCTCAGAACAGGACACAACCGACTCCGCAGTCACATGTATACAAAGTTCAAGATTGGCAACACAGCCATGTGTACATGTACACAGGCAGCACAGAGTGCCAAACATATACTTCAAGTGTGTTCTGAGCATGAAACGCTGAGGCAGACATATTGGCCAGAGGAAACCACACTGGAATCAAAACTCTATGGGACACTGTATGAACTACAAAAGACAGTGAGTTTTATTAAGGAAACAGAATTACAGATATAGACATGTTTCAAGTGAACAAAAGAAGAAGAAGATGTCTACACGTCAATCACAAAAGTGATTAAATTTATCTGACATTGTATCTGTTATATTTCTACGATTAGCTTCCAATGCTCAGCAGTTTATGCAAATAGTAAGCGGCTGTGTGTGTTTAGCAACTGACGCTTTGACAACATAGTATATGCACACTTAGATGTTTAATGAGAAAGCGAGCTAGGTATTTATAGGTATGTCCCCAGGGATGCTTGTTCCTAATTTTCTTCTTCAGCTTTCTTTCTTTAACTCCTGTTGGATCTCTCTTGTAGCAGGACAATGGTTCCTGCTATAAACCATTGTCACAAGGTCCCTCACAGGCGACAGTTTCTTTTCCACTTTGTCCCATGGAGCCAAAGATGAAGATATCTGCAAGATTTGGTCTGGAGATCTGTTTTTCATTTGATTCATCTAACTACCCATGTCAAGTCTTTCATTGAGTTTGCATGGAATATAATATTTTAAAATCTTATTAGTGCCAGGTACGGAATTGATGAGCACTGTAGCCTAGTTGATAGTGAGCTTAATTACTATCACCAGGTTATGCACGCCAGGTTCGAAACCACGTCCGGTCAGGGGAAAATATCAGTGTCATGATTTCTCTTTACACTGCCACTTCTCCGGTTGATTCGGCTGTAAATGGATACAGGTGCCTGATGTATGAGTTAGGGATGGTCAAACTAGCAAAGAAGGGAACTGGCAACCCCATCTAATAGTTTCCACTGCATTGTACATGAATAGTTATCTTCATCGCCGACAGAAGATTGCTGACATGGGATTACTTTTTGTTAAATTGAATTAATGTGAAATGTATAGTTGAAACATCTTATTAACCTTTAGCATGCTGCCGTTCAACAACAGTTTACACTATTTAAAATATCTGCTGTCGAGTGTACAAGTATCACAAAGTTGCTAGGTCCCCTGTAATCAATAAAAGAAACCATAATTTTCAATATTTTGGTGACCAGATTAGATAAATCTCGTATTTTATTCAATTGACTACCTTTTCCTACAGTTTTAGTAGCAACCATGTGCCAAATGTCATTGAAATATCGAAATTTGTTGAACATTTTAAACAAGAGCAGCGCCATGACAGTGAATTGGGTTTTATAGACTTTTGTTTTATCGTATTTTCATTAAAATCATTATGGATTGTGATTCAGATGATAAATTATGGAGAGATACGTTATTTCCACGCGAAAAATGGTTACACCACACTGCTTTATCTAATTTGATATTAAAATAATCAAGTTCGAATGAGAGTTTTGGACTAGATCTAGATTTATAGAAGGATTTTATGACATGCCTGTTGGTTTAGTAATTTTCCTCTGTGAAATTGTGACAATTTGACCATAAATACAGCAGCACTAGGTCTATAAATCACTGTTGCCACTCCAGGACATTTGCAAAATAAAGTCAGTTGCTTCATATTATTTTTCCCCCATTTTAAAAATAATTTCCTTTTTTTTGGATAAAAATCTTTGTGACTGTCTTACATGTCTCACATCACACACAAACAAAACTTACACCAATATATGCAGTTTTCAATGTTTTATTTTTATGTACAAATATGTAAATATCTCCAACAACAAAAAAGTTATAGCGTTTTCAAAACAGTCACCAACTGTTACGTAACATTACCAAAAAATAATAATCCAGTTGCAGTGGCAAAGTTTTTTTTTTTTTGTTTGCAGTGTGCTGAAGGTTAATGATAAGAATATGTTATGTATATTTAAGACAAATTTGTAATCTTTAAAATCAATGTTTTGGTTTTCTATTGCTATATTTTGAAATATTTGGACATGTCCTGCTCTGTGGTGCTATGGTACAGAGTGTGTCAGCGATGGCCAAGGTACCAGCTTCAAATCCCACAATGGGCAATTGTCCATCCAGGCTGTTCAGAAAGCAATGGCAAACTACTGATTTTATTTATTACCTTGAAAATTACTAGTAAAAAAATCTGCGTTGATAATTTTGCCCTGAATAAGATATGCTACCAATCTGTAAAAAAAAATATAAGGATCTATCTTCTGCGTTTTTTTCTTAAATTTCTGCAAAATTAACTTTCATATGTGATCATGGACAGTGCCAGTTTTTATTCACATTTTTCATTGTGATTTTGATATAGACCTTTTGGTCAAAATATTTTGTTTTTCTTTCCAGCAATTATTAAAACTGCATTAACTTGTTTTCAATTGTCTGCACTTTCTTGTCACGATACTGTGCTTTTATTACAAAATCCTACTTGTAAGTAACCCTGTTTTCCAACACCGCATCAATGTCATTTTTCATTCAGAAAACGATGGCTTTTATGGATGTTGCTATGTGAGATCATCTCACACTCCCACAACATTAATAAGTGCAATGGGTTAACTTTAGCACAGATATAACCTTTGCACATGGAGGAGGAAGCATATATTTCTACAGGATAGAGGAGTCCAATTAAGAAATATTAGAGGCAGTAGAATCCATCATTGCTTATATACACTAGTCAAATTAATGGGTTCCAAGAATAGATTGTGCTGTGTTCCTATTTGTATCCTTTATATTTTTTTTTATTGCTTTCCCTTGTATTTTGTATTCTTTTTTATTCCTCTTAGTTATGTTTGTTTGTTTGTTTTTCGTTCGCTCCATTGTAACCATCACGGATATCCGTGCGATTTCCGCCGGGAGCGTGATTACGTTGTGCCACCGTTATGCGCCTTGTAGGCCTAGCACATCCGATTTTGGCATGCCTTGACAATTCGGGTGGGCTACCCTTAGCCTGTGACAGCCTCTATATCTGTCTCCAGGCACGCGTAGTGGAGACTCTTCGCCCAGAAGATTTTTTGCTCTCGTCTGACTCGAACGACGTGTTCCACTGTCTATGAACTTGCCTCGTGTAATTGGACGTGCTGTGCCTGTGCCCATTGGGTACTGAACCGTTTCTCATCCGTGAGCCTGGTTCCTTAAGGGGAAGAACTCAACAGAGGAGTTGGACCCTGGCTCTTTCGCCCTCTTAGCCTAGGTGTAATTTACCGACATCGTGTACCCCTTGTCCAAGTTCGAGTCTCACACCACGCGTTTGAGAGCAAGGCGTTCTCGAGCTGAGCGTCCTTGTCCCAATAGCGCCTGAGCCCATCAGGTACTGAAACTTTCTCTCTTCAAGTGTATTTCCGGTGTAGGAAAACCTGACAGTACAGTTGGACCAGGGCTAAATCGTTGTCCCTTTTGTGCCTGAGCGCATCGAGTACGGAACCATTTCTCTTCGCGAGCATATTTCCGGTTTAGGAAGGCTTGACATTAGAGTTGGATTAGGTCTTCTTGCTTTACCAAACGCCAATGAATGGGTCTGGGTCTCTGCCTGTAAGGAACACAGGTAACTAGAAGCTCGACTCAAGCTGACGGAGCTTGTAGTTCCCCTAACCTAGGGACTTTTCACTTTCTATTTGCAGTTTGCGCTGCCCTCTAGCGCTGTTCTGCCCTTTCATTGTACTCGGTATGAAATCTATGTCTCTCGCCATGCATCTACCTTTACGTGCATTTTACATTGGCCGCCCCTCCAATGTTCGGACTGGACTGACTAGCTTCACTGTATGTCGACAGTGTCGCTATATGTGGTGCTGCTGGTGGTGTCGTAGATATTGTCTGTCTCTTGTGCAGTCAAATCTTTTTTCCATCTGCTACCTCCACATTCTCTGACACGATCCCCAAATGATTTGGCCAGAATCAGCACGAGCTGCTGTATTTCTGTTTCCAGGGTGCACCGCGTGGAGGTACATTTGGGATCTTGGTTATCTGCTAACCCTGGGTCCGCCTAGAGCAATGCGTTCCCTTTGCACCCCCCTCTTAGTTATAATATACAATAAAATCTAACAAATTAGCCTGGACTAACAAAATATTTTTGTAATAAACCAAAATTTGCTGTATACAATTATATGCAATCAATTAAAATGCATTGGGAATTAAGTGTTGTTCAATTGGGAATTTTATTATAAATGTAAGTGGAGTCCCCACTATTTTGTGTCACATTTCAGTTGTTTCATTAAATGTGTGTTTGGTAAACAGGAAAGTACAAAATTTTCACCTGCACATTAGCAGAATCTAGTCTGGAGAATGTAATTCAGAGTTTCTCAACCTGTGGGTTGCGACCTCTTTGGGGTTCCAACAACCCTTTCACAGGGGTCGCCTAAGACCATCAGAAAACATATTAACAACAAAAATAATTTTATGGTTGGTCGCCACATGAGGAAATGTATTAAAGGGTTGCAGCATTAGAAAGGTTGAGAACCACTGATGTAATGACTTGTCATTGTTTACAATTTGCCTGTGATATCTGACTCGTATTCAACTTTTGGGCCACATTTTGTTTACATGGTGGGATAACCAACCCCATTCCCTTAGGCAACTCTTGCAACATGCATGGAAGGTGATAAATGTTACTACTCTTTGCTTCCTTTTAAGGCCATGACCTCACACGGGCAGGCTGTGAGTTCAAATTAAGATGTTATATCCATGCATTGCTGAAGCTCAAACAATAACATTGCCAACTGCCTGACATATGGTTGGCTTCCCTCCAAGATTCATCTTCCAAACGTATGGTTGGCTTCCCTCCAAGATTCATCTTCCGGACATATGGTTGGCTTCCCTCCAAGATTCATCTTCCGGACGTATGGTTGGCTTCCCTCCAAGATTCATCTTCCAGGCGTATGGTTGGCTTCCCTCCAAGATTCATCTTCCAGATGTATAGTTGGCTTCCCTCCAAGATTCATCTTCCAGACGTATGGTTGGCTTCCCTCCAAGATTCATCTTCGAGAGATATGGTTGGCTTCCCTCCAAGATTCATCTTCCAGAGGTATGGTTGGCTTACTTCCAAGATTCACCTTCCAGACGTATGGTTGGCTTCCCTCTAAGATTCATCTTCCGGAGTATGGTTGGCTTCCCTCCAAGATTCATCTTCGAGAGATATGGTTGGCTTCCCTCCAAGATTCATCTTCCAGAGGTATGGTTGGCTTACTTCCAAGATTCACCTTCCAGACGTATGGTTGGCTTCCCTCTAAGATTCATCTTCCGGAGTATGGTTGGCTTCCCTCCAAGATTCATCTTCCAGAGGTATGGTTGGCTTCCCTCCAAGATTCATCTTCTAGACTTATGGTTGGCTTCCCTCCAAGATTCATCTTCCAGACGTATGGTTGGCTTCCCTCCAAGATTCATCTTCCAGAGGTATGGTTGGCTTCCCTCCAAGATTCATCTTCCAGAGGTATGGTTGGCTTCCCTCCAAGATTCATCTTCCAGAGGTATGGTTGGCTTCCCTCCAAGATTCATCTTTGTAGTTTTGTGCTGTATGTTCTGTTGTCCCCCACTCAAGCGTTAGATGCATGTCTTGTCTTCATTTCATATAATGTATCAAATAATTCTCAGGGATGATGGAGATACAGTCCAGCGGACAGTGCACCATTGTCCTCCTGTGGTGGGCTCCTGGAATGCTAAATATACCATCACTGCAGATGGATCAAAACAGCTGATGAAAGAATACAATAGTTGGCTGAGAGTATGATACTCCTGCAGAACATGATGATATTGCCATGCCTCTTTTCAGGATCTTCTCATTTGCAGTTGAACATGTCTGCACAGCAAGTCTGAATTTCTAGATAGATGTTGTATTTGAAAGCTTCTCCAGACTCCCATACAGCTTTCTGTGGGCCACTGTTTCTCATGTAACTGATTTAGTGTAATGCAGTTTTACAAAATATGTTCCATGGTTTGTCCTGCCTGCCCACAGTAGTGATGAAACTAGTCTTACATGAGTTCAGATGTTACCTCAGTTACTCAACTGAAGATTTTTGCCAGAAAGGTTATGCTGTCACAAATTATTTACTCTTGGCTAAAGAGATTTTATGCTCAAACCATATAAACAATCAGATACGTGCACTGTTGCCAGGAGACACACGGGAAGCATTGAATAGCAACACTGATCTGTCATGCATGTCAGAGACGACGACGAAGGGTTTAGGGGGTGGAGTTGGTTGTTTCATACAGTCAGTCAAAGTGTCAGAAAACTATGAAGTTAGATGTGCCTGGCATAAGGCCCTGATACCTCATCAATCTATAAACTGACAATACATTCCGTTGTCATGATTACATCTTGGTAACCAGCAGGAGTTTGAGAACGATCACAGAAGACTAGACAAAACATAATATACAGACTAACAATCTCAGACTAGTCAAAACATTAATATACAAACGACACAAGTCCCAACTCAAATTACTCTGCTGAAGTTAATATTTTTTATTTCTGAACAGAAAAATATCAAAATGAAAAATGTATGTACAAATAATTTCATATAATTTTGTTCCCGTTTACAGTGTATACATTTCCAAATTTATTCATAAACTATTTACATTTATAAATGAATGCCTAAATAGAACGAAGATCACCGTGTTTTGCGAGAACACGAAGGGCTGATTACGTGAATATCGTAAGAAGCAACTAAAGAGGTCATGTCGTAGAGTTAGCTGTCCCATCCCATATACAACCAAAATGGCCCAGAAGCCATTCTAAAGTCTGGTGTGTCAGGAAAAGAGATGCAGATATTGCAGCAAAGCTGTAAACCATGACACAATGCATGCCATTCTTCGGACAACATCCAGTTACTTTACATGAGTTTTAGAATGAACACAGAAGATTACACATATGAAAAAGTGCTCGTATATGACCCCCCCCCCCTATGTTACATGACATTAGTCTGTGCTACCTGTACTCATGGTTATGCTGTGTCATTCCATGACATTAGTTTGTGCTACCTGTACTCATGGTTATGCTGTGTCGCTATGCTGTGTGTCGTTACATGACATTAGTCTGTGATACCTGTACTCATGGTTATGCTGTGTGTCGCTACATGACAGTCTGTGCTACCTGTACTCATGGTTATGCTGTGTGTCGTTATGTGACATTAGTTTGGAAGTCATCTTGTGCTGATGACTTTTGATTTGATACTCTTTTGTTGGGGATGAATAGGATAACATTAAGAAGATCAGTGTCGACCTCTGTGGTAAAGAGGTGAGTGAGTCTGTCTCACAATACCAAGTTATCAACTATGTCGTACTTTCGAAGTGCGCAGATTGAACATCCACTGTAGAGGCTAAAAATTCATTATAGTTGAATAATATTTTGCCTGGGGTCTAAAAAAAGGGAGCAAAGTATAGCAATATTATTTACCTGCCATGCATTCTGTAAGAGATGATTAAGGAGGTTATACATTGGCCTCATCTCATAGAGGGCCAAAATGACCTAGAAGCCATGCTTAAAGTTGGATGCGTCAGACTGAAAGGCGCAGTATTGTAGCAAATCTGTAAACCATGACAACACATTCTGGTCTCAGGACTACATCCAGCCAATCTTCAGCAGTTTGAGAATCAAGACCTACTACTCAGGACTACATCCAGCCAATCTTCAGCAGTTTGAGAATCAAGACCTATTACTTTACATTTTCCAATCATCAAAAAATGATGGCAGTGAAATGGAAATTAAAAGGGAATAGAGGGATGGCTAAAAACTTTTCAATGACAACTAAAACTGAGAATTATAAAATGCAACATTTATTTTACATTAATGTATCATATGGACTACTTATAAACAAAGATTTGGCTTTCATAAATGAATATTTCTACCAACCATATATTACCAGGGCCCAAATGGGGAACACAGAATAGCAATATTGGAACCTGTATGAAGTTATATTCAATGCCCCATTTATTCATTTGATCACTCAGGATCATAGGAGTACCACATTGGATGCAACAACACACAGAATCCTCCAGCCATTTCTATCTTCAATGATGGGAATGACTGAGAATAAACCTGACTAGTCCAGTCCCTAATGTTCAATGTTCATGATTTTCTTTATCATCTGCTTCTTCTACTTTAACTGTTACATGTAGTCACATTTTGTTTACATGGAATCATATCCAAAACATGCAATATTTATCGTTTCACTATTGAAATAAATATGGTACTTGTGAACCAGTATACATCTATTTTATTTAGAATTATAGAGGATAGAATAGGATTTTAAAGGATAGAATTTGCTGCAGGACTCTGTGTGCTGAAGCATGTGGTACCCCTACGACCCTGAAGGGTTACAGGTTTATTGATTGATCTAAACATGTGAACCTGCTAAATAAACCATCTAAAAGTGGGGGTAAATGATATATATATGTTGTATGTATATAATCTGAGACTTCAGGAAATATTAAAATCACTGACACTAGCACACAAATATATTTTTGTAAAACTAGACCCACATTGCATTATTTAAAAGAAATAAACACGATCTCAACAAGAAAATAGAATGGCAAAGACA
This sequence comes from Meghimatium bilineatum, assembly GCA_034231615.1. NCBI lineage: Eukaryota > Metazoa > Mollusca > Gastropoda > Stylommatophora > Philomycidae > Meghimatium > Meghimatium bilineatum. The sequence continues at coordinate 41,795,886 of CM067318.1, read as the reverse complement.
TTCCAAGTCATAATTGAAAGCATATAGAAATCTGTTCATAATGTGTTCTGGAATATGATTAGAAACTGTATGAATATGGTGTTACAGTTGACAAATGTACACTTTCTAGAAATGTATAGTGTATGTTCTGTGTAGCCACTACACTTTGTGAAGCATCATGGGAAATTAAATGGCCAGTGTGGTGTTTTGATTGAATTGTGTAAATCAAGGATAGAACTCGCAGTAAAGTCAAAATATTGCTTCACCTCATCGTGGAGTATCATATTGACAGAATTGTCCAGTCAACGATGTGAGAATCAACATAATCTCTGCTCTGGTGAAGCATGCTGAGGGCCCATGGCTGGACTACTTAACTCATGGACCAAGCGACAGTCTGTCATTTTTTTCTTGTTTGCTGGTTTGTTTCAGGTTCACTTAGAGTTAAGAGCCAACCTTTTATTTGTAGCATGTTTGTTGATGCTACAAGACAAGGGATAATGGTCATTCAGAGGTACTTGTTTCAGGTTTCATTCTCAAACTCCCGCTGGATCTCTCTTGTAGCAGGATGATCACCGTACTAGAATTCCAGCAGAATGTAGAAGTGTTGTCACCATTTCATTTGCACCAATAGCTAGACACATCCATCTTCTGCGAGTTTCAAGGATACAAGAACTCTGATAGCTGTTCTGCAAGAATGACATGTGAATGTTGTTCCATATTTAATGACTAATCATGGATGATTGAGTGAAGGAATGTATAACTGCAGCACTGAGAGAGTGCCTAAGATAAGTATCACAGCCTGGATTAGATGGATCTGAGATGCAACTCTCAAAACACCTGGGGAAAAATTAAAAACAAAAATTTATTAAACATCTTTTGGCAGAATACATTACAAAAACAAAACAAAATATATGGCGTCAATGACATTTCTCTGAAGTTTTTATGTCAATATTTGACAAATTTATTCTCTGGACTACATCCTGCTGGTTATCATGGTGTCTTTTCCTTTGAAAGGGAATACTCAGCCCACGACAAATGTGTCGGGCCATTGGCGCAAATAAAATGGCAGCACAACGCATTTCCATTCTCTGGACTACATCCTGTTGGAAATCTAATAGGACTATGGACCTGCTACAAGAGAGATCCAGTGGGAGTTTGAGAATGAACGCTGAAGAAGAAGAAAGGGAATAGAGGATTGACATAGTTCGTCCCTCTACTGATAGTAATACTCATAGCATGTAGCTTCAAGAGATAATCCCAAGGGATCTCAGCAAAAAATCTACTTTGCAATCAAGATGTTGCAAGCAGGATTCAAACCTGTGACCTCTTGTGAAGAAAGTAAGCCGATTGCTTTACCACTACACTATGGAAGACCCTTTTTCCTCTTTTGCAGTTGTAACTTATGTATATACAAAAAGTCTGGTGTTCTTGATAAATGTTACTGTATTTTAGAATTCTTCAAGACTACAATACAGTTATCTAACTTATGTCTAAACAGCAAGTACAAATAGATTGCATTTGAGGACAGTGGTTTTAGGCAATCGAGAGATCAAAGTTGAAATGTGGCGCATTCATTTTTGTGTCTGGCCATGTGGGAGTTTAGAGCAACAAAAGAGTGAATCAGCTGGCTTGCAATGCTACTGTGTCCAGCGGTGGAACAATGAATCGAGTAGATATTTTGAACTCTTTACTCAGAAACAAGAAATGAAATTAAAGAGAGTAATGATTCTATCATGTTCAGAATAGAGGAACTAGGCTTGAAATGTGACGTTTTCAGAAATGAGCAATTTGTGAGCTTAGGTGAATGCTTGTCAACCAACAAAGAACTTGAACTAACAGTCATTGTGTAATGGTGGATACACTCCATTGGAGATCGGAGTAACTATGGATGTATCCAGTTCAATGATGATGATCCGACTAACTAACTGACACAAGGTCTAGTTTTATTTATAAATGTTGATGTAAATGAATGTTCTTCAAGACTGCATTTCTCTGTGCATGTCTGTCAATGTAAGCCACAGCTCAGTCTATAATTGGTGTTTAGTGCACTGCAGTCTTGCACGATATAATTCAGGCTGTGCTACCTGCCCACATGGAAATCTACTAGGGAAATTGTTCTGCTACAACAGAAATCTAGTTTGGGGTTTGAGAATGAAACGCTAAACAATAAGCAGAATATAACCAAACAATATGAAGAAATGAAATACCTAAATTTTTCTTCTCTTTTTCAAGAGGAAACTTGGCTGACTTTTCTGCTTTTCAAAAGTGCTGGGTGAGTGTCGAACCAAAGGTGCAATAGTATCACTATGGTGGTCTGGGAGGGTAGTAGAACTAGATGTTTGACTCATCATTCTACTAACAAATGTTCTGACTGTCTCCTGTGCTTTATCTTCAGCCATGTTACCTGTTAGAATCAAACAGAGAGCCTACTTTAGACATAGTATTGTATAATCTATACAGTTTTAACAGAGTATCAATTTCAAGAAATTAAGTTGATACAAATTGAAACAGATTTAAGTTTACACAAAGTGGCAATGAAAACTTAAGTGAGCACAAAATACGTAAAGGATTGACTTAAGTGTACCTGGGTTACCCTATATGTACTCGATCCATCTCAATGAAGCGGCATGCTGGGAGTACCACTCATTGCACGTAATGCCATAGTTTCAAATGATAATTCCCAGGGATCCACTTTATAAACAAGACACAGCGAGTGGGATTTGAACCTGCAGCCTCTAGAGCACAAATCAATCGGATTAACCACTTCGCCAGGGATATTCCCCCACTTGGTGAGGCGAATATATAATGTGGTAAGAGTTTAACAATGAATGTAATATTGTGTTTTAAGATAGTATTCAAAATAGGTACAACTGGGCTTTGCCAATGAAGCCTTGCGAATATAACAGCAGAACATATCTTACAAGAATGTCACCAGTATGCAGACATGAGAAAAAAAGACATGGCCTACTCCAATCAGCGTCGAAGAGAAACTGTATGGTAAAGTGGAAACTTTAAAGCAGACAGCAGCCTATATCATAGTCCGGAGTCCCGACCTGACTGACTGATGATCTATATCACAGAATCTGGAGTCACAACCTGACTGAGTGATGATCTATATCACAGAATCTGGAGTCACAACCTGACTGATGATCTATATCACAGAATCTGGAGTCACAACCTGACTGATGATCTATATCACAGAATCTGGAGTAACAACCTGACTGAGTGATGATCTATATCACAGAATCTGGAGTCACAACCTGACTGATGATCTATATCACAGAATCTGGAGTCACAACCTGACTGAGTGATGATCTATATCACAGAATCTGGAGTCACAACCTGACTGAGTGATGATCTATATCACAGAATCTGGAGTAACAACCTGACTGAGTGATGATCTATATCACAGAATCTGGAGTAACAACCTGACTGAGTGATGATCTATATCACAGAATCTGGAGTCACAACCTGACCGAGCGATGATCACCTAAGAAGTTTTAAGAAGGTAACTTTATACATGAAATACACGATGTCTACCAAGTCGCTGTGCACTCATTGACATAGGTGGTCACACTACGTCATATCAATTATCCATGTATTTAGTGTGGATCTCTCTGTGTTTCGTCGATGCACAACTTTATACAGACACCCTATACCTGTTATCAGAATGAGTACACTTCAGAAATATTTAATTCTGCCGATATCGATTACTTTCTTCTCTTCATCTCGATGTAGAGGTTAGATTGTGTAGAGGCTCTTTCTTTATCTTCCCCCCCCCCCCAACCACGGTTAAAAATTGCCTCCAAAACTTATTTAAAAATGAGAGAATTGATCTCGAAGAGGGAAAAAATTTGCTCCTTTTTAAAAACAATAGACCCTCTTACTTACAGAAGACGTATCTAAGTATCTGCCTTTATATAAAGTATCGCATTACTTTTGTATTGTCAATGTATGACATCAATTTGTTGAAACCCAAGACAGCATTAATAACCGCCATCCAATAATTGTTTAGTCTGGTTGGGAATGCAATTAATCACAGACGAAAAGATTGTACCATGTCCTAGAATAATTTCCCTGGACTCACATGACCTCCTGGGAACGCACTTCTATATCCCCGGCGCCCCTCCCCACACAGAATCAGACCAGAACTAATCACCTGTACAGGTGTTGTGTTTCCACACGGACCCGCAAGTTGTGCATCTTGTCCAGATGACAGGTAATTCCCACGCACCGTTTCCTTGTAGTGACAGATTTCTCTAACGTTACAGTTACTCTCTCTCCTACAAAGATTGCCATATTGGCCATCTCATTGCTAAATTTCACAAATGTTGGCTATTATGAAATGTCGCTTACGTGAAATTTATGTTTTGGTGTATTTGAAAATATATTAATTTGTATATATTGCAATGTTTACATTGAGTCTTAGGACACAAGAAAGTAATGTTGTCGGTAAAGTTGTTTGAAAGCTATTGTCAAAACAAAGAAAAAGAATGCATCTTCTACGTGCAGTTATTCGAATCAGCACTTTGTAGATGTATTTCTGCACAATAAACAATTAGAAGACAGAACTGATGCCTTTGAGATGTGGATATATAGAAGAATAGGGAGAAACATCATGCAAATTGAAAAAAAAACCAATAGAGATATTATAACAACACTTTGTATGAAAACTATTAAAGATCAAACAAATAAAGTATTTTATACATAATAAAGATATGACACCTTGTTGATGACCCTACTTGAGGGTAAAGTCAAGGCGAGGCGAGCAAGAGAGAGGCAGAGATACAAGTGGGAGAGTTACATCGCGAGATGGACAGGTTAGTCTAGCACAGTGCACCACTAATGCAAGAGACAGGGTATGGAGGACCATTACAGCCAACCTTAATTGCGGAGACGACACTTGCTGATGATGACGATATACACGGCAGGTAAGCAGTGTTCTTATATTTGCTCCCCTTCGGATACCGGCGACACGTGGTTTCAACTCGAGACCTCATGGTTATGAGCCCTGTGTTCTAGTCGTGCATCGTCATCATCAAGTGCCGTGCCGAATGGCGATCATATCCCTCCCGCCCGTGTGTTGCCGGGCCCGAAAGGGGAGCAAAGAATAGTACAACTGTTTACCTTCCACGCATGTCGTAAAAGGCGACTAAGGAGGTTATTGGATGAAGTTGGCTGTCCCATCCCATATGGGGCCAGTGACTCAAAGCCATGCTGAAGTCGGATGTGTCAGGCCGAAAGGCGCAGATATCGCAGCACTGCTGTAAACCATGATACAACGCTCTCCGGACTACATCCTGCTAATCTGCAGGAGTTTGAGAACGAACGCAGAAGAAGAATATCCCTCCATGTACATCGATCTCTCCATCTCTGTCGGTCTCGTCAATCGAAGTCATTTAGTCAAACTGTCCAATATCTTTTCTCTAGGTCTTCCCCGTTATCTTTTCCCTTCTATTTTTTCTGTTGTCACTATATTCTCAATGCCTCCTCTTCTCATTATGTGCCCAATAAATGTTGACTGTCTTTTTCTTATATTATCAATAATACATCTTTTCACATCCATCCTTCTAAGACATTCTTCATTAGTAATCTTTGCTGTCCAAGGAATGCGTAACATTCTTCTAATAAACCGCATTTCCGCTGCCTCCAATGATTTTTGTGATGTCTTATTTATTGTCCATGTTTCACTTCCATAGAGTAGCACTGGTTCAATTTAGCATTTGAGGACACGTTTTCTAGTATCCATCGATATAGACTTGTTGCATAGGATATTTTTCATTTTTGGAATGTTGCTTTTGCTTGTCCTATTCAGCTTATAATTTTGGTCTTGCATTTACCATCTGAAGTTATTAACGTTCCTAAATATTTGAAACTATTCACTTGCTTTAAATTTTTCTCATTTAATACTATTTTCTATTTGGTTGGATACTATTTCCTTATTTTATCATTGTCTGTCTTTTTTATGTTTAAACTAAGACTTTGTTTACTTTCTATCACCGTCCTGTTTAACAGATCTTGGAGGTGTTCTTGACTTTCTGCTATCAACACAGTATCATCTGCATATCGTAGATTATTAATATTGTGTCCTCCTATTTTAATGTCTGGCATATTCTTAATTGATCTAAGATATTCTCGCTGTAAAGAGAAAATAAAACCACCAGGGATGATATATTATAGGCATTATGTAACGTTCTAGCCGTTTCATAAAATACATGTCAGAAATTGTCTTGTACCTATAGGGATTATTCTACACATAAAAGATGCACTTGTGCTACCACAGAAGTCATCCTGTATTTATTTTCTCACGATCGTTGGGACATCAATTGTTGGATGTTTTGCTTGTGACGAGTCAGCCTTTGACACACCAGCTGTTGATAGTTCTATCACATTGTGGTCTTCCTTTTTTTAAACAAGAGATACCAGCTGTGTCTCTTTCATAGGGCCAGATAGGATAGAGATACCAGATGTGTCTCTTTCATAGGGCCAGATAGGATACAATGGAATTCCGTTATAGCGAATAAGTTTATATTTCCCTATTTGCCAACACTTTTCGAAATCCTCAATTATTTTTATTCTTTATTTCATATATTGTATATTGCGTTTCTCTGTGACTACATACACATGTCATGGGCCCGGACAAAGTTGTTATAACGGGATTCTACTATAACTATGTACAAGATAGGAGATTCCACAAATGATGGCAGATGAGAAACAACAATTAAAAGGAAAATATCAATGGCTAAAAGTACTTTCAGTGACATGAGAAAAATAATGACATCTAAACAAATTACAAACAAGTTAAAAGTGAGAATTATTAAATACTACCTACATCTAATTTATATTAATGTATTGCTCAGAAACACAGACAATGAGCAAATAACTAGAAGACAGAATTAATGCCTTTGGGATGTGGATATATAGAAGAATAGGGAGAACATCATGGATAGAGAATAAAACAAACACAGAGATTCTAACAACACTTTGTATAGAGAACTATTAAAGGAAATTCACATCAAACACGATAAAGTTGAAGACCTTACTAGAACACATCCAACGCCTTCCATATTATATATGCCTGCTCAAACCTAACCGTCCTTAGCCGTTTCTTATGACACTCATTCAAGATCATGATGTTCTGATTCTTTACTTTTATTTCTGATTCTGTCAACACATCGGATCGGATTCTGTCAACATATCGGATCGGATTTGGTGATCGCACAGAATATTCAATTCGAAATGTAGATTACAGAAAATATTCCATGCAGTGTTTACCCGAGCTAGAGAATAGATTTAATAAAGCATACACCTGAACTATAGAACTATATTCTCCATAGTACACGCGAGTTAGAGAATATATTTTCTCCATAGTACACGCGAGTTAGAGAATAGATTTTCTCCATAGTACACGCGAGTTAGAGAATAGATTTTCTCCATAGTACACGCGAGTTAGAGAATATATTTCATCCTTAGTATGCGCGAGTTAGAGAATAGATTTCATCAAAAGTGCACCTGAGCTCTGCTTTTTCTAATTAATCTCAAATTCTTGCATCTTTCATTCAATGAATAAAATCCGGTCCTGAGAAAACTCAAATATGCTCCACTTCGATGTTGAGGAACATGTGCTTGGTTTTAACGTCAGACTGCCAGCGACAAAGGATAGGACATGCAAAGCTCCACACACACGGCGAATTTACTCCATGGGAAAATGCACGGATGGCTGGAAGCGAATCAAGCTGGGGATATGTTTCTTTGTAGTGGTCTTTGCCGTCAGGAGTGCTCACTTCAAACTCAACAACTATTGTATTCGGATTATTTCCTTCTTACGGCGATCTCCGGTGATTTGTGTCATGTTCGGTGTTTTCAAAAGCAATACAACATATGTCTTAAGTACATGTCATTTTTGTGTTACGTCTGACCTGATTTACAGCTTGGGTGTAATAACTGCACTAGGACCGCATATATTACATTACTAAGAATAAGGAGTCGGGGAGTTATCTTCAAGTTTTTCTTTTTAAATCGCTTTTTGTGTGATTTGTTTTGGAGAAAAAGATTATATATATCCTACTATTAGCCAACTCAGTATTGACTTTCTACGCAAAATAAGTACGTTCTATAATTTGTCATTGCTTCCTGAACGGTCCGGGTTCATAATTGCCTCTGGTGGAATATGAACCCGGTACCCCTGGCCGTCACAGACTAGATCTGTACATTGTTGCCATAGAGCCGCACACTTTTTGAGAAAACATTACAACAAAAAGGGGCGGTAGTGTCCTATTAAGTATACAGTAGACACAAACCTCACTGACTCACAGAGAAATATCCACGGGTAGCTGTATGGGGACACTGAGAAGCTTTCAAATACAACATTTCACAAGAAAATCCAGACTTACTGTGTAGACCATGTGAACAAGAACAAGATACAAAGCTTTCCAACTAATCACTCCCGTTCGTATATCCGTACTTTTCATTGGTCCCTGCGTATATATTTTTGTGACTCTCCAATCAAAATCACGAATCAATCAACGGGAGCTCTCCACTCGACGTTCTTATCTCTCTTGTTGGTTGTGCTTAAACCAGAGATGTGTCAAATCCGGCCCGTCAAGCCATTTTTGTATGGCCCGTTGATATAAAATTACTATATGCAATGACCCACTAACTCATAAAACACTACTTTTCATATATCATACACGTCGGCCCAAAAATGCTGCATACCAACTCTTGTACTAGTTTTATCATACTCAAGTCGGATTTGTTATTTCAGCAGATGCAGATATCGCCGCAGTTAATCTGCAAACAGTGACGCAGCGTTCCGCAGTACTGGGTAAACCCTGCAAAGTAGCAGGATTGTGAGCACGGACGATGACTTAATGTACAGTTTATATTCACGGTCACAATTTTCATATTTCAATTTAGAAGGGAGTGAGTGCACGTATCCTCTACCCCCCCCCCCCAAGAATCCACCTCAAGCAGGCCCTCATTGATGTTTTGCAAGTGAAACATAAAAAATTCAAAAGAAACACCACATCAACAAAACAATGTAACTTCACCACTTACACGAGTTCTGGGTTGAAGAATCGCTCACGTACATAAACATTTTAAGGGTGAAAACTAATTACGATTCCGATGCGTTTTTAATGGTCGTTAGTATAATATCAAACGTGCACGACATCTGTACATATATCAATATTAAACATTTCACACACGCGCGCGCGCGCCACCATACCACACGTCGCCCTCCCACAGATACATGTTGTCAACAACAACAACACGCCTATCTTCTCTATCGAAATGATTACACAACAATAGCCACATTTTCAAACGTATAAAGTTGATAAGTGCGCTCAATGAAGTCAAGAGAAAGTGAAGACGATGTCACTGTATGTCACTGGACAATAATACAGTCATGTGCACCCATCAGAATCATCCTTCTAGAATGTATTTATTTCTTTTCTCCTGATATCCATTGGTCACTATGTGAGATTGAAATGTTTTTAAGAATGTACACTTATTGGTCAGCTGCAAGAGCATGCAACATGAAAATGATTACACCAAGATAGAGAGGAAGACCAAGACGAGGGTGGATTGAAGGAGCTACCAACATTCTGAGACATCATAATATTACTGCATATTAAGATAAAATATGAGTTCTGAACCAGCACATCACGTGTTTAGATAAGTACTCAGCTGCCTGGTCCGTGCTTGACTAGAGACTGACTGACTAACACCATCTACAGCACTTGCTCAGTAGCATGGCACAATTCCTCGTTCTTCCCAGAGCATGAGTCCTGGTTTCCTACTTCCTGTTGTCTAGGTGAACCACGGGAATAATTTTAAACCACGAATAACGAGTGGTTCGAAATCCTAGTTTGCTAGTCAGCGAGCGAATGTACCGAGGTCACGTGTACTGAAATCGCCCCTCAATCATGAGACGCCTTTCACCAAAAGCAGAGACAAGATAACAGACATAAACTGTGTAAACACTTTATATCAATATCCAGTGAATATTCGGGAAAAGTCAAAGAGTATCACTTTAGATGTATTATTCTCAGTGTCTACATGGTTGTACTGTCCAAGGGACTCACCCTGATAATTAAAAAGCACGTGCAAATATACTGAGATCATATCGTTGCGTTTTCACTGGTCAATTCGGGCAACCATAAGATGTTCTGCAAGGCTGACAAATAATATCGCGTGAAACAACGGAGTAGGACAAGAATAAATGCTTCTAAGGAAAAGAAAACAGACTTAAAAGGTCCTGGGAAGGTTTCAAGGAGGTCAAAAATGCTTCCATCCAATGGGTGTTATTTTGTTGTTGGGCGTGTGATGAACTTGGCAGACGATCGTTTGGTTTAGCTACAAAGGCGGTTTGAGTGAGTGTGCATGCGCGCTTGCGTATGTGACTGCACGCCGCTTATTTGTCAGTATGTGTTCGTGCGTGCGCACAGATGCATGTCTGTGGGAAATACCCTCTGCTAAATTCCCGTCTGGTGTGCACTCTCCCACGAGAATCAAAGCAGCGGCAATCATGATTGTTTTTAATAGTGTTAGGTGGATGGTTTCTCAGATAATCATACACGAAATGTGAATTGAGCGGTGATTTGCAAGACAATAAGAAATGTCATCTTGATATAAATGGACGGCGGGAGGGGAAAGGGGAGGAGATCTGTTTAGATCCTCAGCAGGAATTACGAGCAATTTAGCTAGTGTAACCTTTGTAAATAAATTTTGGGCTGCATTATTCAGAAATGTTTTTTAATATTACCAAAAAAACCACGATAGTCATAGATAGGTCATCAGTTTCCAAAAAAACAACAACCGAAAAAAACGAACAAGGCAGATGAATAATAGAATATAGAATCATCATGGATTTATTACAGAACAATAATAATGCAGCAAATTGGATTTCTTCTTCTGCAGTCATTCTCAAACTCCTGCAGATTAGCAGGATGTAGTCATGAGAAAGGAATGCGTTTTTTTTATGGTTCACTGAATTGCTGCTATATCTGCGCCTTTTGATCCAACACATCTTTTGTGTCCCTGCGGTGCCTTAAAAACTAATCATTGATTTGTTTTAAACATCATAAAGTATTTTTACAGATTATATATATATATATATATATCCAGACAAAAATTTGTAATCCGGGTGGAGATGTCTTGCCCGACACAACCGCTGCTCTCAGAAGACCCAGCTGTAAATGGATGCCTGACAAATGAATTGGGGAAGGCAAGGAAGGGAGCTGGCCACCCCACCTAATTGTTTCTGCGACATTAAAAATTAGCTTCATCACAGGTGGCAGGTTGCTGCCATGGTACATACCTCTACCTTTGTATTGTGCCATTTATCACTCATAGAGTTCATTTTCTGTGACTACCCTAAGCAATTCTATTCCCCAATTTCATAGTTCTTCTTCACGGCCCTTCAAATCTATGTGCCCCACTTCCCTGGTGTACCAGATGGCCTATGTTAGATCCACTGATATAGATTGTGTGGTTAAAAAAAGTGGCCACAGTTGTTACCACCAATTGGTTACAGACTTTCGTTTGATTAGATGCGGCAATAAAATGGCGGAGTACCAGTATGCCTTCTACTTACAGACTCATTTGAAAAGGAGGACATTTCAAAGCATTGAGTTCCGCTGAGAATTGGAAGACTTCTAGGGATCAAAATATAACCTCTAAAGGAAACCCAGCTTCATCACATATTATTTCTGAGGATCGGAAAAAACACAACAGAAACAATAACGAGCACACACAACAAACACAACACAAATATAAACAGTGGTGAAGACTATGGAGATTAGCAGGGGAAAAAAACAACCCAGACACAACCAACTCACCATGCTTCTGTCTGAACCTCTCCAACAGGGTAGCATGTAGTTCTTCTATATATCTAACAGCTTCTTCAATGACTTGAACCTAGGACAACACAAGAGGCAATTATGTTAGATATAGAATACTTGAGCGATACATGTTGTGTAAACTTCTTCTTCTTCAGCGTTCAATTCTCAAACTCCCGTTGGATCTCTCATGTAGCAGGACCATGGTTCTATTAGATTTCAAGCAGGATGTAGTCTAGAGAATGGAAATGCGTTGTGTCGCCGTTTTATTTGCGCCAATGGCCCGACACGTCCGTCTTCGGCGGTTTGTGTAAACAATACAGGGAGGAGAAAACAAGGACATCAATGAAAGAAGTATAGAAACGTCAACTCCATTCCTCAAACCACCGTAGTGCCATCCTACGGCATGCGTAACTGGTAAAGTGTCGCTATTCTTAGCTCCGCTTTCGGACACCTCCATCAATACATGCGCCATGTCACTTTGTTTTGTTGTAATTTAAGGATGAGTCCATCTTTCCACACACAATCAAAGGCCTTTTCCATGTCAACCCACACCACTGATGTCTGCTTCTTTTTTCTGGAAAGCAACCTCTACTTCCTGGGCAATTAGTGTGATGCTGGTGTTCCGCTGATCTACACTTTCTGAAACCAGCATGCTGGTTTAGCAAGATTATTTTTTTCTAGGAACCACGTTCTCTGGACTATATCCTGATAATCTGTAGGAGTTTGAGAACGAAGCAGAATAAGAGAAACACTGTATTAGAAGTTTACTGTTGCGTGGCAGTTAGTCTGGTTGACCGCGGGTCAAACTTTCAAACATTACGCACGGGGATAAACTGTTAGGCATTACAATAATACGGGTGTTTACTGTAATCATAGTACAATTCTCACCTTTGTCACTTTTTTCTTGGAGGCTACAGATGGCACAAGGGCCCTCAGCTTGGAATACTCTCTCTCACGAATCTTTCTCAAATGCATCCGGACTTGTCGCCTAGCAACCACTTGTGCGACAGAAACGCCATGGTGTCGATGTGACGTCATAGTAACCATCTGTAATTGAAAATTATGTACAACAATTGTGAATGAAGTTTGGATAATTTCATGATAAATTATTACATTCTTCCTTTTTCAGAGTTTATTCTCATATTTCCGTTGGATCTCTCTCGTAGCATGACAATGGTCCTTATTAGATTTCCAGCAGGATGTAGTCTAGAGAATGGAAATGTGTTGTGTCGCCGTTTTATTTGCGCCGATGGTCCAATACATCAGTCTTCGGTGGCTATTACATTCAAAGTGGCATTTAGCAAGTGTGAAGCTGTGTCCTTAAATACGGGGGGGGGGGGGGGTAGTTGCACATATCAAGACCTCCTTTATAGGAAAATTGAACATAATTACTACTAAAAACAAGTTTAAAAATTGGACAACCCCAATAGAAACCCCATGCTGTCCCAATTTCTACATTTTGTATGAATTATGATATTGTTAAAGATAAATTTAAAAAAGAAATAAAAAACTCCTTCTTTTATAATAGTCGAATCAACGATGCACCCCGTGTTGTCGGGACCCGAGAGGGGAGGAAAGAGCTGTTTACCATCTATGTATGTCGTATGAGGCGACTAAGGGCGTTATGTGGTGGAGTTGGCTGTCCCATCCCATATAGGATCATATTACATAAAATACATGCTGAAGTCGGATGTGTTCGAAAGGTGCATATACAGCAGCAATGATATAAAGCATGGTACAGCGCATTCAGTTCTCCAGATTGGGTCGAAGAGGGGGGAGGGGAGTGTTTTTACCGATCCTATATTTAAGTTCCTAGCACTAAAATGTATGTTCAGATGTGCTAGGAGGGGTTGAACTCCCCATCCCTTCCATCTACGGTTCTGAACGCCAACTCCTTTTCTTAATAACAAAGATATATGTATTGTCCTGCACAACATTTTCGGTTTAAATGGCGCGCGATAACAGCTGTGTTTTTCTGTGGACATTTCATTGCGGTAGTTTCGGAGCGTAGTTTACTGTCATTTTGTGACATTAAGTAAAAACAAATGTAATCCCAGGTAGGGTGGAAGTTTGAAGAAGACGAGGTGGAAAGAAAGTGACATGGTTAGATAATATGAAGGACGTGACAGGATGTGAAGTATTCAAACTTATCAGGATGGTAGAAGATAGAGAGATCTTTTCTGCACCAAATGTCTTAATGTGACACCCCTACACCACAACTGTGTATTTCTTCTCACCAAATAACACCGGGCCCGTAGATAGCAGATTGTATGGTTCAAACTGCCTCCCTTGTTTAAAATAGCAAAGATGTATTGTATGGTTCAAACTGCCTCCCTTGTTTAAAATAGCAAAGATGTATTGTATCTACTGCCCCTGAATAAGATTTCATCAACTTCTACACCAACGCCGTATTTCTTCTCACTTTATTTTACTTTTCAACATGCAATCTCTATATTCACACGGTGATAAGAAATACCAATCTTATTCAGGTGTCACAGGTGTTTCAAGCAAAAACACGTGGGGTCACACAAATACCTTGCTTCAAAATCGCAATGAAACTGTGAATATCTCAGCACCTGCTACCTACCTCCACAGAAGGAGGGTTTTATCGTACATTAACATCACAATATCTCCTTAGTTAAAAGCCCTTCCTATGGGCGCCCCATAAACCAAGACGCAAGCGGTTTCACGTTTTATCTAACATATTCGAACTGGTAGAATCAACTAAAGAAAAACCCCACACAAATACATATATATTTCTGGTCAAAAAACTCCAACATATCATATTTCTTTTAATTGTCTTTTAATGAAGGAAGAGAAGAAATTCAATGAACACAAGAGAGCTTAAGCACAACAAATAAAAATGTAAATGGAGACATGATGTAATGTGATAAAACATGTGAACGCTATCTCCTGGTGTAACATTAACATAATAATCAGATGGGCGGTAGTCGAGGGTGTGTTTTTACTTCACAATACTTGTCACTCTCGATAATAAGTCATTTGGGCTCATGAGGAACCATCCCTCTAAAATGATGTCATTCGGCTTTTCCTGCAGGGGTTTGAGAATAAACACAGAATAAGTATAGACCTGACGTTACCCGCGATTTTCATTGGTTAAATTATGTATACAACCAATACAAATCACGGGACCTGATAAATAACGTCATTTTAGAAGGATGACTCCTCATGTGTACACAAGACAGTAATTTACAAGGGACACGTATGAATCTTCAAGGAGCGAAGTTAAATAAATATAGATTACCCCTGAACATAAGGTATTTTTCCCACTTGAGCACTACGCTCTTAACATGAAAGACATTGAGTGGTAGCAAGACCTCCTTCATAGTATGTGTCCTGTCAGCGAGTTTTTTAAATAAGAAGTACCTTCTATAGTGAAGGTGAGGAAAATATTCACATCTAAACAAATTATAAACTAAAAATGGCAATTATAAAATGCTAAATCTATTCTATATTGATGTATGGCTCAAAAACATGGACAAAAAAAACAACAATTAGAAGACAATTGATGCCTTTGAGATGTGGATATATAGAAGAATATGCAGAATTTCGTGAAAACATACAAAGAGGTTCTAACAACACTTCGTATGAAAAAAATAATAAAGATAAATCAAGGTATTATATACATATTAAAAGATATGACATCTTATTGAAGACATTACTTGAGGGTGGAGTCGAGGGGAGGCAAGTAAGAGGTAGGCAGGATTACAAGCGAGAAAGTAACATCACAAGATGGGGAGGTTACAGTCTAGCAGAGTGCACCACTAAGGAAAGACACGGGAGATGTTGGAGGCCCATTGCAGCCAACGTTCGTTGTCGAGACGGCATGTTGATGATGATAATTGTGAAGTATACCCACTTTTTCAATCGTGGACTCTTTTTTCCGTGCTCTTCGAATTGAGACAAAGTATACGTAATGATCAATATTCAGAAAAAGATGAATGAAGTTTGTGGGATCAGCACGCAAAACCTATATTCTGGGGCAGGACTTTAATATTCCGGGTTAAAAAAAAGAGTTGCCGGATAGTTAGGACTGATTCTGGTAAAATATATTCCACAAATAGCCAAACTCCTAAACCGTGTACAAAAAAAGTACAGACAATATTGCCGGGTTATGGGGCCCGAAAGGGGAGCAATGAATATCGACATTATTGCCTGTCATAGGAGGCGTCTAGATGTTTTTGTGATGGCTGTCCCATCCCATAGATGATCAAAGTAACACAGAAGCCTGAATTCGGATGCTTCAGTTTCATAGGCGTAGATACTGCAATCAGGTTGGAAATCATAACACGTTCTGTTCTATGTACGTAGTAATAGAGAATCGGTTTAGTGTACCAGCATCACAAACATAACACGGGCGAATTTGCGCAATGTTTCGACTAAAACAGGTGATTAAAATGTTTTTATCTTGCACAGTAAAACAAACCACATGGCTTATTTATCCTAAGGCGACATTCCCTGCAGCCCTCGACACATCTCGGTTGATGATTCCTATCTACACGAGTTTCTGCAACATATGTCCTTTCTTTTGTCTCTATTCTCTATTAAAAACAAAACTCTCAAATCTTTATTGAAATCTACAGGTTGCCCATAAATTATCAATCACTTTATACATGAATACATTCGTTATTTCAGAAGCAATCTTAAGAGCAAAAATATAGACTATTATTTATATTCGAATTATAAAAAACTATAAAACATTAACAGACGAAAAATCAATATTATTCTAAATATACATAAGACAGATACAAAATACTGAATATTTTAAAGCTAATAAATGGGTGATTGATGTATGGTAATCCTGTGTAACTTAGACGTTCTTATTGAAAAATATAACTCCGAGTGTCATTTTTTCTTTGAGTGGCTCGAAGTGACAATAACAAACATAGAGGTGTAACAGGTGGAGAGATTATGTCTTTCTATATCTGGGTTTTTTGTGTGAAGATCAATATCATTGATAATTATACACAACAGCTTTCAGGATGTGAAATTGGATGTGTGGGGTTTGTACATGCAGGGAGAGCTGAACATACGAAGTGAGCGTGAGATATCGTAGAATATGGAGTGAAGAAGATGAGTGGGTTATGAGATCTGAACAGATATTAAATAACAGATAGGAAGCTAGTGACGACGTGGGCGAGGGCTTCTAAAACTGGGTATTATCACTGAACAATATACCTAGTTATAAATATGGGTACTTATCCTCAAAGCAGTCACATTTATTATAGTTTGTTCCATAATTCATGTTACTCAATTGGTATTATTTTTCTCCAAAACTACTTGTTAGATCGAAAATATCATTTGGATCCAACTTAAATTTCTCCATGACCCTATTTTTGCCCCTTAAAAATGTAACAGGTTTAAAACATTTTCTCCATAAATGAAGCATTTTCCAAGGATTTGAATGTACGTAATTTGTCAGTTTTTTAACAGTATTACACACGAGTCTTTCGGCAGTCCCGGTTGATGACGGGGAAATACGCTGTATTTGTTTATTGTTTTTTTTCTCTCTCCAACTCTTCATTGGTTGTGACGCAAAGTATAAATATACTGATCAATTAAAAGCATGATAAAATAAGAAGTTATGAGTGATTTAATTATACTGCTGCGAAATGCAACTGATTTCGTTTTCCAAGCGCATCAAGTTGAACCGCTGGTATACGGAAATCACGTTTTCCATGAGTGCGAAAAGTTCCGTGGTTTATCGTTTATTTAGATTTCCATGTTATTGACAGACTTCGTAAATTTATTTGACATGAATATCTTCGTGATTTTCATTGGTCATTTTGATGTGTTGTCAAGAATGTCACCAATAAGAGCACGGAAATATTGGAGTATGCTTTAGAAGAGACAATGTTATGAAATTTAATGTCAGTTTCGCTGTATTTTTGGTTGGATGACCTAATTGTAATGTATTACGGTAAAATGTAAATACCATTTCTTCGCTGCTATGCAAAACATATAGCAGAATCCGTTTCGTGCATTTTCCAATCTACCTAGCAATGTGTAAAACACGAATGCCTAATGTCGTGATGTGTAAAAGACTAACTACGAAATATGGTTGCTTTAAATCAGGTAGTATTCGTGAAAATTGAGCTCACGTGAGAAACATCAATTATGGAATCTCCATTTGTGCCCAATACAATTTTCCGAAATAGCAAATATAGTTTTTCCAAGTAACATCGCATCCAAAATAGAATAGTGGCATTCAAAATTTTTTTTTATGTTTGGAGACCAAATATTTAGATGTGTAACATAATTGAATACTTACGAATTAAAAAAAACAAACTTCATAACCGCCATGTTCTCGGCGTGGAACGTGCTCTACTGTCGGAAATTTCGGCTAAATATATTATTGGATTGCTTGTTGATGCTTCTCATTCCTTTCTTCTCACACCACTGATAGTGGTAGGATTAGTTCGAAGATCAGGATATAGTTACATCGTAGTTTTCATTTTCGCTGTGATATATGCGCCTTTTAGCACAATACAATTCAATGTCAGCATATTATTTTGCATTATGTTGACCGTCAGAGTGTAGCAGTCATTTCCACATATGTAACCACCTCAAGAGAATGGTTAACGTATTGTCTGCAACATTTGCACCTTTCGGCATGACACATAGAACGTCAGCATGTCTTTTTGCGTCAATTTCATCATCATCTATGAGATGGGGCAGCTCCACCCCTTACGACATGCATGGTAGGATACAATGGTATAATGCACAGGTCCCGCTCCAGGCAGGAAATAGTCCCTTAACAATTATGTATAAAAGAGGAATAATCATCATTTATAAATTGTTTGTACGAATCTCTCGCGAATATACAGTCTTGTGGACTCGTCAAGACCATCCTTCAAAAGTTACGATATTTTTCTTTACCTGTTATTTTCATTGGTCACTTTGTGTCGACGACCAATGAAAATAAGAATAAAAGGCAAATAGTGTCCCTATTTCAGGATGATACCGATGAGCCAACTGAACTGTATCTTTGACGACTAGTTTATAATTTAATTAACAGGAAATTATCTTAAAACACCTCACTTTTATTACCCACACACGTAAGCAGCACCCACACCACACACGCGAAATGTAGGGCTATAATAACACCAGCACCCAGTATCAACAATTAAATATAGATGATTGTATTGATGACATGTTTGTCACATCTTCCAGGTGTGCGTACTTACTACCTGCATTGTTAAATTTATCATCAATATAGGTAACCAGATATGCTGGTTCAAGAAAGTTCTTTTTATCATCATTTATAATTAGTAATTCGGACCAGAGGACAGGTCATTCTTCATAATGTTGGTGTCTGTGGAGATTTCGATAGGTTACCAGCGTACAGTAAGAGTACAGGTTGAAACATACGTAGGATATGCTTATTCAATGAAATTATTTTAAGGTGAATTCTGTTGGTAGGTCATCTATTGAATTATGTTTGCGAGTCACTGTGGATACCACACTTTCCGAGGGGAGGGGGACTAGATTGTGATTGGTGATCATGATATAAAACTTCCATGTCAGAAAACTACCCGATACTGGAAAGCGACGGCTGGGGAAACACAGGGCAAATGTAAAAATGAACGGAAATTGGTACAATTGTTAGCATATTTGTCAATGAAAAATGTTAGCAAAGAGATACGGGTGGCTAACACTAGACGGGGGGGGGGGGGGGGGGGGGAGGGGAATAAAGCAGATGCTTCATCTGATTCGACTCCACAAGAGTCGATCACGTCACAAGAGCACTAACCCAATTTCTTCTAGAGAATAACTGAAAACCAACAATAATAAATATATATCCATTTCTTTGACGCATTTCAAATTGTGCCCAATCAATGTCTGAATAAGGCCCTTCGTATAAAACGTCCCTTTGTCTTTTTTGTTGTTATGGAATTGATCATTCTTATTATTTTCAATGTGTATATTATAACACGTTAGTGCCTTCTTTATCCTACAACACACACACACAAACACATAAGTAAACATCACGCCATTCATTGCAAACATCGTGAGAATTTGTCACCGATTTGCTACTGGCTGAAGTCATATCAATTCCTCGTAGATATCGCCAAGTGGATGCGTCCTGTGTACTTATAACGACAGGAAGTGAACTCCCACCAGGTCAACGTGGACTTAGGAAAAATTACAATGTATAGGTAGCATTATGTCTATCATTAGTATTCATTCGTAAGCAACCATCTTGTCAAATGTGGTAATATCCAGCACTAGACACGCCCCTTACACTCAACCCTTCACCGCTAATAAATGTGTATTACTTCTGATGTATTCTATCGCAGTTCATCACAAATGACAAAGATATTGCTCGCTCCAATGCAGCTTTTGGTGGTCTTCATAGAAGGTGGTACTGCTAGTAGAACATAATGGTCTTCATACAAGTGTCTGGATCCGGCGTGGTCTTAGAATGGAAATCAAATTATGTGTAGCTGATCTGCATTTGTTGCTATGTAGATGATAGTCATGAACTGCCTATGTTAGGCATGCAAGTAGTACTAAACCGTGGACAACCCAGCTCTTCTTTGAGATTGATTTTTCCTTTACAAACTACAAAAGACTATTTTCCTCTAGTGATGAACACCAAATATGACTGATTCATAAACAGCGCTCACCTATACGATTCAGTGGTGAGACATAAACCGCGCTCACATATACGATTCAATGGTGTGAAACAGGCTTTCCATCATTTAACTTTTTCTTAAAATCGTGCAGCATACAGCCTGACTCTGGAGACGTAGTACAGAGTGTTTCTGTCAAGGTACCTAGTTCGAAACCCGCCTCAGACAATTGTGCATCCATATCGTTCAGAAAGCAATGGCACAATGCTGTATGTAAATACTGTCAATAAAATATGGCTGTAATAGGATATGCTACCAACTGTATTTATTTTGTTCATGCAGCCTGAACATAAGGTGATTGTGATGTAACCATTGTAATTAATGTAGTATTTACCAAATATTGGTTTGGTTACTGCTACACTCTCCATTGTGTCGGACATCCCCTGACATTTGGGTTATTTATTTTCTCCTTCAACTGGTTTAGTGTAATATTGTAGAATATGTCCCATGAACACTGAGGTGATGGGACAAGTCTGCTTGATTTATAGGTAATTTATACGTCTACCAGGTTGAACAAGTTTACACCTCCAATTTCTAAATATCACATCATTACCAGGTCACATAATAACGAATAGCTAAATATTTATCTATCATCAATTCTACTTGTGCCGATGTAGTTCTTGTGTGAAGTTGGAGTTGTCTTCCTTGGGTCATTTGCTTCGCATTGGCCATGGTCGGTCTGTGTCTCTTTAAGGTTTCTTTGATTGTCTCCGCCCATTTAATTCTTGGTCTTCTTCATGCCTTGTAGCCTGATTGTTGTATGCACGAAGGGCTTTTTGCGTTGGTCTCATTCTCATTACCTGACCAAACCACGTGGCTTACTGTCTCTGGATGTAGTAGATGCTGTTTATTTCTTTCCTGAAATCTTCATTTCTGCAGCGGTCTCTTCTGGTGACATTTATATCTTTTCTCCAACATCTCATTTCATCACCACTGTGATCTTTTTCGCTAGTATTTTTGTCAAGAGCCATGTTTGACATTGGTAAAACACAGAGAAAATACTGCTTATCAATTGTCGTTTTGTAGCCATGCAGATTGATGTGTGTTTAAGTATTGGCAACAGCTGAAAGTAACAGCACTGGTTTTCTGACATTTTGTCTCGATCTATCTATCTCGTTTGCAATCCTCTGTAAAGACGCTTCCTAAATATTTGAACTCTGAGACCTGCTTTAGTTTTGTACGATTGACACATACATTTAACGGGCCTTGTGCTCTCTTAACTTCATATGCTCTTTAGAGGTGTTAAATATATCATCATCAGCTGGCATATCCTGAACAGGATGTAGCAGTCATCACAGACTTTCGAAACTTCTGCCAATCTTGAGCGAGTTTTCCTGCTTCTGTTACTGTCATATTCAGGTTGTTTTTGATGTCTTGCATCCATCTTCTTCTTGGTCTGCCTTTTGTTTGTCTCCCTGGCATCATCCCTTCCAATATGGTTTTCTCTAGGCTGTCATCACGTTTGATAAGGCCAAAATAGTGTAGTCTTCTGGAAAAAACCATGCTGTTTAGCCAGTTTTCTTTTACATTCATTTCCCTCAAGATGGCTACATTGGTGATATTTTTCCATATATGATACCTCAGCCATATGATTTTCATTTGTATCAGTTTCTTTGACGTGATAGCCAACCTCCTGGCTTATTCATAGCAATCACCGTTACTATTGATAAGAGAACCAAGGTATTCAAAACTTCCTTATTCGCTGTTGTTGATACTTATTGAGAACTTGCCAGTAGTTTTGTCTTTTATCATAATCTTGGTCTTGTTTCCATTTAGAAATAAGTTTTGTTTTTCACTATGTTCTTTAAATGAAGTCTATGAGGTGTTGGGAGATCTGCTTGACTATGTATCAACAATGTTGTATCATCAGAATATCTTAGTTCTGGAATCTCGTGACCACCGATGCTGAGTGGGTCGAAGTTATTTCTCTGTTGTTGATTTCTTACATTCCTCATTACGTTCTCTGTATAAATGTTGAAGAGATATGGTGATATGACACATCCTTGTCTGACTTCTTTTTCCACGCTGAACCAATCAGATGTTTCACTATTTACTCTCACGATTGCTTGCTGGTCTTGATATAATGGTTTTATTAGGCGGATTACGTGTATCAGGAAACCCATGCCCTTCATGATAAACATAAATATGTATAAATAAAATAGCCTCTACATCTTCCTATATAAAAGTCAAATCAGTGTTCTACACTTCTAGATCATTCTATATGCCTAATAAATTTTCTACACTTCTAGATCATTCTATATGCCTAATCAGTGTTCTACACTTCTAGATCATTCTATATGCCTAATCAGTGTTCTACACTTCTAGATCTTCCGCCCACAGGATCATAGATACATCCTTGGTTAAAAACGGGGGGAGAAACAGTTAACTTAAAATGAAACACACAAAAAACTACTTTGCTTGTTTCATTGTGATTTTTTATGATACTTTTGTGGAGGAATTATTTTTTTTAAGTGGGCTGCATTTAATTCCTTCACCCCTCACTTAATTAACCATGGATATATCCTACTCTATATGGCTGCCCTCTACAGTGCAATCCCATTATAACAACTTGATCTGGTATATGTGAATGATATATATGTATGTAATAACAGATATAAAGTACACACAATATAGAATAAATATATTTTGAGTTTTATTGTTATATAGGGAAATATATTATAAAAGGATGCCACTATAAAGGGATTCCACAGTACCAGTACTTAATTGTAAATATTTCCTCTTGGTGAATGAATGGATGGACATCTGCATGTGAACAAAGGTTAAGATCTGCCTGATGCATCAGGTCAAGGGGCACATCAGGTCAAAGGTCATGACAGGTGATAAAGTGTAAGGACATTTTTCAGATTGAAGAACTTCTCTGCATGCACAGCTATGCTGGGTGGACAGTTGTTTTCTAAAGTTGACACTTGAACCATGCAGAATAGTGGTGTGGTATATAATACTCAGCTTTAAACAAGTTATATCCCATGGAAGAAGGTGTGTCTGGCCACTGGCGCAAATAACATGGTGATACAACACATTGCCATTTGCTGGACTACATCCTGCCACAAATCTAGTATATGACCATTGTCCTGCTACAAGATATATCCAGTGACGTTTGAGAATGAACGTTGAAGAAGAAACAGTTTACATGATAAACAATGGCCCATAAAAGGGAGCAGAGAATTATTAAAACTACAATCTGCCATACAGGTCATAGGAGATAACTAGGGGCTTGGGGTTTAGTGAGCATTCACTCAACACCCCTTGATTTCTGCTGTGCTGTGAAGCCTGCTGATGGTAGGAATCAACCATTTTATCTCCAGAATACCTTACGCTTGCAAAATAAGTCATAGAAAAGTCCCATCCAGAGCAGAAGACTGCAGCTTGTTGCATCCTACATCTACAGACAAACAATCATCTAGGACTTTTAAAAGCTCTAGAAAATCTTCCCATAAAATAGAGTATCAGACAAAAACTAATCTGGAGCTGTAAGGAAAACTACCTTGGATTAAAAAAAATAAACTCCACCACTGGAATAAAAAAAAACAAAGACACTAGCTGGGATAAAAAACAAAAATTTCACCACCTGGGATTAAAACTCCACCACTTGGAATAAAAAAGAAGAGTGACAAACGCATACTCCATGTGGGCTCTATGATCATCAGGATATTTTAAAATGTAAACATACTCAGAAAATGGTTTTATGAAGTCACAGCCTTCTACAACATATATTGGAAGGCATTTATCAAGGCCTACTGGCCTGTGTGTATCAAGACCTGAATGAAGAGAAATAGATAAAAATGCTGTTTCATCCACTGTTGTGCTATAAATAGTGCACCTTTCCCTTGAAAAACCAATCATATTGATTCACGATTAGATGAAAATTCTTAAAGAAAAAATTATTAACTCTAAACACTGATTCTAACCCTTCTCTCCCCCCCTCCCAAAATAATCTATGAACTAAATCTAAACCTTTTAACCCCCTGCCTTTACCAAAATCTATAATTTTACGCAACTTATCTGATGATGTTCGTCCGTCGTGATCGACGATGACCAAAAACTCAACCATAATAATAATAACAATAAATAATAAAATAATAAAGTTAATAGTGCGTTTTTAAATGACTAGCAAGTCCAATGCGCGCACAAAATGTTCTTTTACAGAATTGACAACAATAGAAGGTATCTGTGTGAGGTTGAGATGTTTTTTCTTTTCTACGTGTCCGCTTCTGTCTTGCAGTTTCTTGTCTGAATTCTTCTGCCGCTAGTGCTCCCATTCTAATGCTGTAACGCCATGCTGTTCTATCCTGAGCGAGGCTCTCCCAAGCGCCTACGTCAATGTTAAGATGTTTCAAGGATGACTTGAGCGTGTCTTTGAAACGCTTTTTCTGTCCACCAGCTTTTCGAAATCCTGCCTTGAGTTCTCCATAATATATTTGTTTTGGCAAACGAGAGTTCTCCATACGCACAAGATGGCCTGCCCAGCATGCCTGCGCCTTCATAAGTATTGTGTGGATGCTTATTGATGTTGATTTTTCCAACACCTCGTAGTCTGGTACTTTGTCCCACCAATGGATGTTTAGTAATTTACGTAGGCAGGTAAGATGGAAATGATTTAACTTTCTTGCATGTCTAGCATACACTGTCCACGTTTCGCAGGCGTATAGTAAGGTTGGTATAAAATAACAGCAGCATGATATACTTGTAGTTTGGTGGTTGTTCTTATACCTCTTCTGTCCCATACATTTTTGCGTAATCTGCCAAATACAGCACTAGCTTTTGCCAGTCTATTGTTAATTTCAACATCAATGTTGACATCGCGAGAGAGAGCGCTCCCAAGGTAACTTATCTAACACTTCACAGTAATAACGGTGGACGAAACGGCAGATGCACTGAGAAATGAATGGCAACTGAAACTGTCTGCCTTCTTCAATGCATGTTGTAAGCAATGATTAAGTAGGTTATAGGGTGAATTTAGTTGTCACATCCTATATTGGGTTAAACTGAGAGAAGCCATGGTTAACTTGGATGTCTCGAATCAAAAGTTGTAAACCATGACATAACACATTCTATTCTCTAGGCTACATCAGCTGATCTGTAGGAGTTTGATGATGAACGCAGAAGATCAAATACTCAACCACAACAGGTTCTGAACAAACGAATCAAAAAAACTCTCCCTGTTCCCAACAGAACAAAAGTTGGTATGCCCAAAAGTTTAATACGTTTAGTTTTGAAGATAGAAAATCAAAATATTTAGGTACTTCAGATAGTTTAATTTAAATGTAATATAAACTCTCCCTTCAATTAAATAATTCACAATGTATGAGAAACCTTGGTATTAAGTTTATTAGCAAAATTCAGAGAATGTAGCTACAAACCCAGACTTTTCTGGCTGTAGTGATTTTATAACCTACATTCAGTAGCTTGCCATTGCTTTCTGAACGGTCCGGATTCGCAAGTGCCCGCAGTTTGAACCTGATAACTTGGCGACCCAAGAAGCACTGTGTTAGCCTGTACCTCTCCACCACAGAGCTGGTAGACAGCTGATTAAGGAGGGACTAGGTTGAACTAGATAAAGCAAAACAATTTGAGAAAAGTTATGAATTACTTCGCACATTTTAATTAACTTTATGAATTTTTTTTCCCTACATTATTCTGTGTTTTCCTATTAATATAAATTAGTTTTATAAATATGTGTCTGAGTTCCGACGAAGGCTATCTTCTTAGATCGAAACGTTATAATAATCGATTTCGTCCGGCTCTAAAAGTAGCTATTATGTTTTTATTAGGCCTAGTGGATTTTTGTTAACATATTTATTGTAAGCACCACATTGAAGGTATCATCTCCGAAAATAATAAAATAGTGCATTAAAGTAGGCCATAATTGCAGGAAATGTTTTAAGTGTTCCACTCACCACCGATTCATTATTCTCATTCATGAATCATACATTCTATTCAAACTGAATCAAACTTGTACTGTACTTACGATTGTGTGTCAATGTCCGTAGGTTGACTCCTACAAGAATTATCCTTATAAATTGCTTTCTCTTCACGATACAGTTGTGGTATGTCGTTTTTCCAGGTCTAAATGACCAAGCTCACCGAAAAATCTCTAAAAAATAAATTTGCACTCGTATTTACAAAAATCAAGTAAACAGCGTAAATGAAATTGAAATGTTTTGATCAACTGCTCCGCCTATCTATTCTCAACTCAATGTAAATTAAATCAACATAACATGAAATAAATCACACGCAGATATATATCGATATGACGGTTTCAGTGTTAAAATGATATCGGCTTATGACTACCAACGAAGGATTTCAGCTGTCGTTCGTCTCATCGACAGTTTTGCTGCAAGCACTCCAAACTGTTCCCATATTTAATCTGGTGTCGCAAAAATTGATGTGTCGCGTCTGCCATTTTCCCCACTACATTGTGGTATTCACGAAAGCTGATTGGTCGCCGAGGTTGACACCGCGTGCAAGCGATCCGTAACGATGTGTGTGATTGGTCGGATAGTCTGATGGTGATACGGATAGCCAGATTTATACGTCAAGCGAGGCCAAGTGACAGTTTGTTAACACGGTGAAACCTCAATTATCAACGGCTATGATTTTTAATTAGACAAAGATGGATTAATTGAAACTCCCAGGGCAGCGATGATGGAGTGAATAGTGAACTAAAAGATGTGAGCTGAAGGGTTGTTGTTGTCACTGTAATAGTAACAGCAATAACGGGGAGGGGTCAGGAATAAAATATGCAATGTACAAATAGAATCACAAAATTTCGTCCACTTACTACTTGTGCGGCGTGGGAATTCGCTGTTGTGCCAAATGTGTTGTAGTATATGATGATATTTTGAGCCCATGACACTGTAGAATTTCTTTGAGTTCCACTTGAATTTTGACCTTCCTTGTGCTCTTGAGTCATATTTTATTGCAGTAGTTGTGACCGACTTTACTTTATGAATTCAAGACATGTCCAAAAATGGCAGATGATGGGAAGACCTTCATAAATGTCTCAAGTCCCTTATATAAACCGCTAAAATTGAAGATGAACTATTCTCTTATTTCTGCGTTCGCTCTGAAACTCTTATTTATCTGGATGTAGCATAGAAAAATGAATTCGTTAGATTCTGGTAAAATGAAGAACACTGGCACACAGAGATGGATATCTACAGAAAGATGTATGGGAGCAATGAGGAGCTTTCAAATACAGCAACATTTATTAAGACAACAGGACTTGCTGTGTAGACATGTCAAACTGCGAACGATAAGAAGAAAGAGACATTTTTTTCCCTACCAGGACAAGATTCTAGATTGGATAACATGTATCATGGGTGCTTCCTATTTAATAAATAAGCCATATACCATCAAGTAAGCAAGTCAAATCTGTTCTAGTCGCGCTGTAGAAATGTAGAAGAGTGAATAAACAAATGTAACGTTATTTATGTCATATTCTGAATGACGAACATACCAGTGGAGACATACCCGATGACTTGATGAGATCCATATTTATAGCCTTACCAAAGAAGCCAGGGACCAGCGAATATGAAAGAACACCGTATAATCAATCAAATAACCAAAATACTTCTCAGAATCATCATGAAGAGAGTGGGGAACAAAATAAAAACAAAAATAAGTTCAGAAAAATGTGTTTCGTAGAACAATATGTACCAACAATGTTATATATATTTTGAGAGCAATAATGAAGAGGTATATAAGATTAAAAACAGAAATGTACTTCTGTTTTATAGACTACACAACAGCATTTGATAAAGTTAAACATAGTGAAGTTATACACATGCTAGATGATTTGAACATTGATAGTAAGAATTTAATAATCATCAAGAACATGTACTGGCAACAAACAGCAGCAATAAGAGTAGGAAATCAATTTGGCTTTTTTCGACAAATAAAGAAAGGAGTTGGCAGGGTTGTGCACTTTCACCAAACTTGTTCTCTTTATATAGTGAAAACATAATGCATGCAATGGGTGATATCCCAGGAATATGAGTGGGAGGACAAAACATAAATAATTTGAGATATGCGGATGGCACTGTTCTGATTGTTAAAAGTGAGGAAGACCTTCAAGAATTAACGAATGTAGTAGTCACATATATTAAAGAGAAAGGTCTCTTCTAAAATATCAAGAAGTATAATGTGTAATATAACCTGTCATTAGAATAACACTCTTATCCATTCCACAAATATAAATAACCTAACTGTTAAAAGATATCCGACAAGATGGAAAATACTACAGTAACAAAACCAAGAAAGGATAACTGGGATAATGTAACTATTGTTACTGATTTAACTAATAACTAACAAATAATAAAACTAATGTTTAAAAAATTATTCAGAAAACAAATAAACAAGAAATTTTTCCACGTTACGGTCCAACTGTGACCTCTTTCAAGAAACAAACACAAACAAAATAAACACATAAAATCAAATAAAAATACAGAGATGTTTTCACCCGTTCCATTTCCCTTGTACTAGAGACTTCAACACATGGAGACAGATGTCACAATTTGAATGACGCACGTCTATCCATACTTTCCTATTGCTAGCCTACTTCCTTTCCCTTGCTGAATTTCAGAATGTTTTTGATGTTAGTTGCAATCTGTGATTTGAAGTTACTCGTAACTAAATATATTGCATAAAATGAGCAGATATCGCAGCAAATCTGTAAACTATGACATGTCCCATTCAGTTTCCTGACTACAACCTGCTATTCTGCTAAAGTGAGAGAGCAGAAGCAGAACTTCTACAAAAGTGTGCATGCGGTTGTGTCTGTGGGTCTCACCAATGGCTCACTAGACAAACCAACCATGCAACAGAAAACCTTAGTAGATGACATGCCTTTATATTGAGGTTATCTTCTTATAGAATCTTTATGGCACGTCATCTATACAATCCCGTAGTCGTAACCTTCGATAACAGTTACCATGTTATTCCGACAGGCCGACGTTGTGTTTGAACTAGTTACGGGCACGGCGTGGGTGGGCGGAAACACAAAGAAACATGTCGCACGGGCCAGAGTTGTGCCCTGATGTCGACGTCTGTTTCGGCGGTATTGGACTCGAAACACCATCGAGTCGAATGGCTGCTGGAACAGAGGGCAGATCACTTATGGGAATGCCCCACGTGCTGTGAGGCCAGTTTTCTAATGAAGAATGAAGAAGAATGAAGTAGAATTCTGCAAAAGTTTGAGAACAAACATAGAAGGGGAGAAAGAATAAGATTAATCAGTTGTAGCAGGGTAATTATTGAACAGCCTTACACCAAAAGCTGATTTCTTGATGAAATCTTCAATGAAATAGGAAAGGAGAAGCAGAAAGAAAGTGTAGCGTAAGTGTTGCATTATTATTTCCTACACTACTGCCGGCTTGTGTTTTTGTAGAAGTAGTAGTTGTTGTAGTAGCAGAAGTAGTAACAGTAGCAGTCGTCGTAGCAGCAGAAGAAGAGGCAGCAGCATTAGCAGTAGTACCGTTACCATTACTACAACAACAACAATAACTACTACTACTACTACTACTACGTTTAGTATTACTGCTGATACTACTATTACTTCTTATATTACTACTACTAATGTAATACTGCTATTACTACTGCTGCTGCTATTACTATTACTGCTGCTGCAGCTGCTGCTACTACTACTACTACTACTACTATTACTACATCTCTACTGCTACTACAATTACTACTACTTCTACTACTAATATTGCTACTTCTAATATTACTACTACCACTGCTGCTGCTCTTACTACTACTACTACTACTACTACTACTACTACTACTACTATTACTACTACTACTACTACTACCACTACAATAAACCACATCAAGGATTAATCCTCAATATTATAAACCACATCTTTTTATGTGAGTTTAGATCATAAACCATGATAAATCACATCGTGTAACATCTTCAGAAGATGAAGGAATAATACTTTTATATAATCCCTTACCACGGCCAGAAGCAAGAGAGGGTAAAGGTTATATAACAACTGATATTAGTTGGCTAGAAATCGGTAAACGTTGATAAAATTCTCAGGAAAAAAAGTCACGGAGAAAAGTCACAAATTTGACTAGGAAAAAAGTAACAAGAAAAAAAGTCACAGTTTATAGGGGTAGGTAATAAAGACACAGAAAAAAGTATTTCTGTAGGGGGGAAAAAATACAGGAAAGTCACAATTTCGACTAGGAAAGATGGTGAAACATAATGTGTACATATTTAAAACAGCGTAGACGATATTTTGACATTACATTTCGTGAGGTGGGACTAGCTAACCACTCTATCACAGAGCCAACACAACATATTAATTTAATTATTTTTATTATGTATATGCCTTTGAGACCTGAACTACTTTCCATACATCTCCAGTAAACCCCTGCAGATTAGCTGAACTACTTTTCTCCAGTAAAACCCTGCGGATTAGCTGAACTACTTTTCTCCAGTAAACTCCTGCGGATTAGCTGAACTACTTCTACACTTCTAAAGTAAACTCCTGCAGATTAGCTGAACTACTTTTCTCCAGTAAACCCCTGCGAATTAGCCGAACTATTTCCCATACTTCTCCAGTAAACTCCTGCAAATTATGGAATAAAAGTTACAGTGCCGGGTAACACCACTAAACAAGAAATATGTGGCTGTGGTAACACAATGCTTATATCAAAATGAACAAAAATAGGTATAAATGTTACCAAACTAAGAATAAAACAACACAACAGCGAGACACAGTGACAGACGGCGTTTCGACTAAAAATCCCTTATCAGGACAAACAAAAGACCACAGTAAACTCATTTTACATAAGAGACAAACATGGTTTGTGATAGGAAGGAAAGAGAAGGGCAATACTTACACTATCTTCTCACACCCGCGTCTTCCCTGTCATCCTGCAGATTTGCAGGTTTCAGTACAGAGAACGGAATTCATTGTGCCTGAGTAACAGCCTGGCTGCGGTGTTTGCGCCTTTCAGCCTGACACATCCGACTTCAGCATCTCTTAAAAGACACTATGACCTTTTTTTGTGTGACGGAACAAACAATTCCATTATTAAAAACCTCTTTAGTTGCCTTTTACCACATACATGAAAAGCTGCAGTGTGTCTATCATTTGCTTTCATTTCTACATCGGCAAGAAAATAATGACTCAAAGAATGGACTAATATGGTTTTTATTCTTCTGACTTTTTTTTCTGTGTTTGTTCTTTGAACTGTTACTTATTTTTAACCACAGAAAAAAATGACTATTTTATTTGTGACTTTTTTTCCTGTTACATTTTACATGTGACTTTTTTTTCTCTTGACTTTTTTC
This sequence comes from Meghimatium bilineatum, assembly GCA_034231615.1. Taxonomy (NCBI): domain Eukaryota; kingdom Metazoa; phylum Mollusca; class Gastropoda; order Stylommatophora; family Philomycidae; genus Meghimatium; species Meghimatium bilineatum. The sequence goes on along the minus strand of CM067318.1, from coordinate 41,764,081 downwards.
CTACAATCGAGAGATCAGATTGGATCTATTTGTAAAGGGATCAATTAAACGTGGTCATTTAAAGCCACAACAATGAAAGTTAGAGGAAAATATCTTGTCCAACTCTGTATAGAAATACATTGAATAATTGAACAAGTTGAAATACTTTCATTTGTGCTTTCTCAACATATTGAGGGGGGCCGATACGAGAACAAAGAACAGTGGCATCTTTACCTGATATTGGAAGGGGGAGGGGATTTGGTTGTCTCACACATCCCAGAGAGGGCCAAAGTGACCCATAGTTAGTTTGCTATTTGGTACATAGGACAGAAGCTATGTTTCTCCATGTCCTGCCGTTCGCTGCAAGTTGTTGTGTGGTGCTAATACTCATTGTCATTGCCTCGTTCTGGATTGTTCTTTGTAGTGTTGTCCTGGGTCTTCTACATTTTCATTTTCCTGTTTCAAACCATGTCAGAGTTTGGTGGGTAAGTCTATTCTTGTCTGATCTAAGCACATGACATAAATACTGCCAACGTCGTCTTCTAAAAATGTTGACATAGGGTCTATTCTTAAGCCACGCTGAGTTCGAATGGGTCAGATCGGAAGGGGTTACCGCAGCCAAGCTGTAAACCATGACACAGTGAATTCTGATCTCCGGACTACATTCGATAATCTGCAGGAGTTTGAGAACGAACGTAGCAGAAGAAGAAGGTGAGGAACACTTGTCCACTGGCTTCCACAACTCAAGGCTTAAAGTGTGAGCGTGGGAAACATTTTTGTGAACGCCACCCACGCCAATCTGGCAAGCTGTCGCTCCGGGGGACCGGTGCGACCATTGTTTCCCAGATTATCACGTGACACTAATGTCAATGTTAAAGGGAACAAGGTGTAACTGCCATTTGCGCTTGTTTGAGACACTTATCCCGTTTGCTCTCAGGAAGGACGAAAATCGCGGTTTACATTTAGTGACGTTCTAAATCTTACAAGCAAAACATCTCTAATGATGTATATATTCAAGTCTATAAATAGGATGGGGGGAGGGCGCTTGACACAAATCACCCCCCCCCCACTTTACAAAGTCATAAAATACTTTTAGTACTATATAGGAACTTAGCCAGAAAGTAGATAAACACCATCGCCCCTTTAACGATGGGTGATAACCACAAAAAAATCATCAAAAATATACCGGGGTAATGAAAAATTTGGATTTACTCCACCAATCTATAAATTATTCCAGTGTCTGGCAATTACAAGTATAGTAGTGTGTATCTTTCCATCTCTACACACGATATTATTATTGTTGTGCTATTAGAAATATATGTCACCATCAATGGCGATGATGACGTACAACACACAATTTACGTAGCAGACACTTTTTCATCTTTCTAGATGCTTGTATTATTGTTGTGTTATGAACATAATATAAGCTACGTTCCATGGTGATGGTGGATGTGCCTCACAAGACCTATCTTAGTCACAAAAGATTATTCCACCTTATGTACAGGAAAACACAGGCCAACTTGCACCGTCGTGTACAGTTATGTGTCTTCCTATATATGCAGCCCTTGAACTAACTGCTATCATTTTCTCCTTTATTTTTATACCATTTCTGATCATTCCCATCCATGCACAACGATCCATGGCATGCCGTTCCCATGATTCCGTGTCAATTTCAGAATCATGCATATCGTATTTGCACACGTCTTTGTACAGAAGTATAGTCGACACTTAAATTTAATTTTTTTCAAACTATAATTCTCCATAAAGTTGATATTTTAGTATTCAGCCATTTTCCATCCTCCTAGTGTGTCCCAGCCATCTGAGTCTGTGCGGACTGCGCATAGAGAATAATGTGGTATTGCCTGTTTCTTTTAATACGTTAATATTAGTGAATGAACACATAGACCGCTGTGTCAGCAACCATCTCATGGACAACCATATTAAGAAGAGAAGATGCATATGGATTGGGAACTCGCTTAGAAAACTAGTATAAGATGTAGCTAGAAGATCAATGACAGAGGGATACATGAAGCAAGGACGGTCTAGGAACGCATAGAGACCGAAAAAAATGACTTCACAGAGATGAGACTAACATGGGATAAGACTGAGAACATATTCAAGGACAAAAATAAAAATAAAATATGACCGTGGCATATGCATTCGATGATGTACATCGTCCTAAATATCCCACGGTCGTGATTGATTGATGGATTGGCCAATTGATTAATTGATTCTCAAACTCCTGCAAATTGCCAGAATGTAGTCCAGAGAAGGAATGCATCATGCTTTGGTGTACATCTTAGCACGATAAATTCGCCTTTCGGGCTGACACATCCGATTTCAGCATGATTTCTTGGCTGCTTCGACATTATATGGGATTGGACTTCCAAATTCACCCATAACCTTCTTAAGCGCCTCTTACGACATGCATGAAAGGGTAAACAATATTGTTATTCTTTGTTCCACTTTCAGACCCCGGCAATAAACGGGTGACTTATTGATTAAAATCCTTCTCCAAACAGCTCTTCTCGCTGAGCCCAGTGTCACTTACCGTAGCTTGCACAACGTTTCGAGTGGTTATCATTGGCTGGCAAAAACATACAAATATATGCAAAATGACCATTGGTCAATCGAATGTGGGTCAAAGTGCATAAGTCCATGAACATACCATCAGCCGTATCAGCCAAAAAGTGACACTGGTTTGAGACCAGCACGCATGATTTGACTAGAGATGGGCCTTGTGCAGTCATATTTAAGGCCCTGATAAGGAGTCATATGAGAATTCTTAGCTCTCGGGCCGTACTTGCCAATGTCTCAGAGCTGACGGCTAGCGGCAGTCAGTCTTGCCAGGACCCGACTCCACAGCCAAGTAGTGATCATGGACATGTTGCAACAGGACAGTCTGGACAAGAAGTTGGTATTCACAAATGTATTTTTTTTTGTGCAAATGGAATTTAATGCGATCACGTGCATTATATTTGGAATTAGTATAAGTATGGGAAATATTCAGTTCAGAGGGTTAGTCGGAGTCAGTTGGGATCAGTCGGGATTCGGCTGTCGGCTGTGGAGGTCGACAGTCACACAGTGTGTAGGACAGCTGCCGAATTACCAAAGTCAAATAGATAAATTTGAAACATAGAGAAAACATCTCGAATTCTAAGTGTTAGGAGTAGTTTATGGACTCCGAAATACGTTTAGGATTCGTCTTCTTCTTCTGCATTTGATCTGAAACTCCTGCAGATTCGCAGGTTGTAGTCCGGAGAACGAAATGCGTTGTGTCATGGTTTATTGCATTTCTGCGATATCTGTTCCTGTCGGCCTGAAACATCTGATTTCAGCGTGGCTTTGGATCACTGACCCTATATGGGATGGGACAGGACAGCCAACACCATCCCATGACCTCCTAAGTCGCCTCTTACTTACTTGCCTCTTTCTTTACGCATGGAAGGTAAACAGTGTTGCTATTCTTTGTCCCCTCTCGGGCCCTTGCAACACATGGGCGGTCTAGGATTCTAAGTGTGAAGATTAGTTAATAGTGTTTTCCGATGGTAATAGTAAATACAAGTGTAAGAGATACGGCGAAACGAAGTCGAATAGCATACATTTGAGAAGGAAACTCAATGTCTTCTGAGAACGAAACATGTGGGTTGCCAGCTTGTGTAGAAAATCCTTCTAGATACCTCCACTATGTGTTGCTGGGCCCACAATAACCGCAATGGATTATGATTAATGCTGATAGTTCAGATGACTAGAATTGATTTTTGTTTAAAGTGTGGAAGAGTTGCGCCATTCACCGACCACACTCTATCTATTCGAGATCAACCCCGTTCTAGTGACAAGATTAATCAAGACGACTAGAGATGTACCAGGATTCAGATGACCAGAGTGTTCTACGTATCTCATTAAAAACCTTGACGTTCCACAACGATCCGCTGGAAAGTGGTTTCCAGTTTGTTGAACATTAGACGTTTCATCGGCGCTGTCAGCCATATTCAGGCTGCACATGCTTGAGCAGACATGCTCTGCGTTTACTTCAGGACCTAAGCCCTTCAGTTATCCTCACCTGGTTTGGTCAGGTTGTCAACGTCGTTACCAAGGTGGACTCGCTGCCGCATGCTGGCAACTACTGGGAGCCATAGGTGAGAACTGAGTGTTGGGTGGGGGATGAAGGACGTGAGAACAACTCAAAAGGAATATGACAGCATCAACGCCAGAGGTACTACCCCTCCCTAACACCTCCCAGCAACACTGTTATCTACTATGTATGTCGTAAAGGTAACTAAGAAGATTTGAGCGTGGAACTAACTATCCCACTGCAGAAATGAAAGTGACCCACATGCCATGCTGAAATTGGATGTTCCAAACCGAATGACGCAGATATCGCAACTTAGCTGTAAACCATGACACTGCCCAATCTGTTTTAATGTCTGCTAATTAGTAGAAATTTGAAAAAACACATACAAACCAGAACTTTGATAGCAAAGTCAATAAAAGTTGAAAATTATAGACAAATGAATAATATAATATAGAATCCTCGGGGATTTATTATTGTAGAATATGGAATCTTAAGAATTTATTTTTGTAGAATATAGAAACTTGAGACTTTATTATTGTAGAATATAGAAACCTCGGGGTTTTATTATTGTAGAATATAGAAACCTCGGGGTTTTATTATTGTAGAATATAGAAACCTCGGGGTTTTATTATTGTAGAATATAGAAACCTCGGAGATTTATTATTGTAGAATATAGAAACTTGGGACTTTATTATTGTAGGAAAAAATCATAATGTCGAAAACGGAATGTAAAATAACTCCATCCAGCTGACACCTATTCGCCTAGCAACTTGTGTCAATACATTCATAGTAGCTTGAGAATATACACGATTAAGTCTTGGCTAAAATCGCATCTTTTTTAAAGGGATTTTCTGTAGTCCAATACAGAAAACGAGTTGACTCAAGTTGTGAGGCGAATAGGTGCCAGCTGAACAGATCTGGTTCAAATTCCGTTTGCTGGCTACTAATATTTATGCTAAATATTGCACGTTATATTCCGTTCTACCTGACTACAGTCTACTATCTGTCAGTAGTAGTTATTTTTCCGATGATGGCCATTTGCTACATCCACCTTTGAATGTCAGTTTTATATATTTCCTTGACTATGAGTTTGTAGATGGCTAATAAGCCACATTCGGACCGTAAATGTCCTTGTATAGTTTAGGTTAGGTTTGGCATGACCATTGTAGATGGTTTTTGGTCTACCCGTGACGTTCTAGCTAGTCTTGCCTATTGAACTGCTGTAATTCTGTCGGTATTATGAGAACTCACGCTACAGAAGAAAACAACATAAAAAATGCGTGAGAACTAAAGTGAACACAACATTCAGCTTAAGCAGATTGGTTAATATTGTTGTTGTTGTGTAGATTAGCACGTGCTGATGACATAACACTTTTTCTGTCATTTGTGATTCCTGAATTGGGTTACCTATAACAATAGATATACACAGGAGCTCTTCGATCTTTAGAAAGTTTAAATGTCCATGACAACGAACGCGCGTCACCGGTTGCCTTTATTTTGCTCACTAAAGAACGTGCCGTCACGCGGGTATGTATTCATCCGCACGGTTTGCTCGTGTGCCGGATAAGAGAAATTATGAGTGACGAAGTTGTAGATTTCAAGTTGGGAGAAGAAGTGCAAGTTCATCACCTGTGATTGACAAGTTGCAGAAAACATGGAAACCCGCATGCACAGCCTTGTCCCATATCCAAGTCACCTGTGAGAGATTGCCAGTGGCTCGAATCTCATGGAACTCATTTGCATATGTTCGATCTGGTGCCATAAAGACATGCGCACACAGTAAAAAATCTGTGAATTCTCACGAACAAAACTATGTTATAATTTGCAAAGTGAACTCTCCAAAACTCACTATTATTTAAAAGAAAAGAAAATAATCTCTTGTGTTTTTCTTCTTGAGTTCGATGTGAAACACCCTGCATAAAAACAGAATGTTATCTTCTCAATGCCATTAACGAAAAGACATTTTTTTTAACTAATCATCTTGGGAGATACAGCGAAACAAATAGTGCAAAAGAAAGCCAACCTGGTATATACTACTTCAAATATTGCAGAATATCTTACATTCTGCTTCTTCAGGAAAATATGGTATGTTGGGGTGAATTTGATCGGTCGGTGTATTTTGCCCATCCTTTTCTAACAATAAGTACTTAAGTAAACACGAGGTTTATTCATTAGACTATAGGTTATGGGTATACTAACAACATCTTACAAGACAAGTTATATGTTTCAACCTTAAGGTCTTTTTCAAGAAAACTCATGGCAAAAAGTGAAGTCTACTGTAAATACTGCATTTTTTGTTCCAGTTGTGAAGTTGTAGGGAGGTTTAAAGCGGCGTATTTGATCTTCCAAATTTTTATTCCAAATCTGTTAATACTATTGTTTTTTTTATTCTGCATGTGTGAGTTGAGTTCCATGTCAAGTTAATACAGCTTTTGATGATGGACTTAATTTCTGGAAATGTTACTGAATCTGCTATCTGTTGCTGTTGTCTGTTACTTGCAGTTTTTGCTGGTTGGTTTTCTCTCTCATTTCCCCTGATTTGTGAGTGGCCTGGAATCCACTGCGGAACCTCTTCTTGTGCTTGGTTGTTTAGTTGAGATAGTAGTGATTAGGTGGAAGATGATATTGTGGTCGCACAAAGAGTCAAAATTTCTAGATCGTCTGGCGAGCGTTTGCCATCTCGTACTTCCTGGAAGTTGCGTCATCACCATCATCTGTGCATGACATTAATTATAGAGATCTAGTTTTTCTGAAGTGAGTGTAAATGATGTTACTGTTTCTTCCTCCCTCGTGATGGGAAAGGGGACGAAGATGGAACAAAGAATAGCGACACTGTTACCTGTAATGTATGCCGGCGATGCGACTAAGGAGGTTTAATTTTGGGGTCGGCCGTCCTATCGCATATAGGGTCAAAGTGACACAGAAGTCATGCAGAAGTCGGATGTTTATATCATAACTAAGCTGTAAACTATGACACTACGCACTCCGTTCTCTGGATTACATCCTGCTGATCTACAGGAGTGTGAGAAGAAAAAACATCCAGCCCGTTCATAAGGTGGAATTGTATGTGAGGCGAGGAACTCTGAGGGATTTAAATCTTAACCTTAGAAAATAGGATATGGCTTTTAGACTAGGAAATGATCAAACATGTGGTTAACTCGCCACCCCCCCCCCCTTTAACCAGTTTTTTAAATTCACATAAATGGTCATCAAAATATAATGAAAAAGTGGGCGTGTCAATGAAAATCGGCTAATGACTTTTATTAAGGTAACACCTCCCCCAGCTTACTGAAGACTTATCTACGGTTCTGAGTAATATTATATTCCCGAGGTAGCCATCTTGCAGGTCCTCGTCCATGGTTCACAGACCTCATCAGAAAAATAACGAACGGCACGTGACCACACTCGCGACCATCCAAACAAGACAGTGTGCGCAGCGCATGCTCAGTGGACACGCATTATAAGTTCCTGCTCATTATGAAATTTGGTCTCGTGGTCTGTTCAAATAAAACGTGTAACTTGAATCTTGACATGACTCCCCTGTTTAATGAAAATTTTGTCTAAATCAAATCTCTGCACTTGTTCTTGAAATTCTGCTGGCTAGCAGGACGCTATCTGAGCAGGACGCTGTCGGAGCAGGGCGCTGTCGCAGGGGCAGGACGGTGTCGGAGCAGGACGTTGTATGAGAACTGAATGTGTTCTGCTTTCATTTACAACATGAACGTGATAAACTGCGCTTTTTTAGACTGACACCGCGGCATTCTCGAATATCTTTTCTATCACCAATCTACGAACAGACAGTATTCTTGGTATCCAGTGTCGAGGGAAGAGGACGGTCAATGCAGTGCTAATTCATTTATATCAGTCCAACCAAGAACGTCTACGATATAGAAGGTCTATTTGCTGAATTAATTAGGCTTTCATTCGTTCCTTTTCTCGATTATTCTCGAGTTTTTCGTTTCTTACTATTTCTATATTTAGATAACATACCAAACATAGCCAAGTCGATTCCAAGTATATAAATAATACCCAACCGAATGTACGACAATAATACAAAACGTTACGAATGAATGCCTAATTAATTCTGTTGAAATGTCTTTATTGAAGAAGATCGTTGTCCTTTTATTGATAGATAAATATATAGAAGTCCAAAAACGTATCTATATTTGCTTCATAGACTACACCTATGACAGAGTCTAACATGAAAAATTAATCCACAGAGTAGAAATATATATAGGAACAAACTGCAGCAATAAGGTGTGAAAACAACTACTCACCATACATAGAAATAAAAAGAGGGATAAGACAAGGATGCATTTTATCACTCAGCCTGTTTAATATCTACACAGAGAATATCTTTAAAAATATAGAAGAAATACCAAGACTCAAGATCAGTGGGAAAATAATATTCAACCTGAGATATGCAGATGACACCGTTGTTATAGCAGAAAGTGAACAGGAACTGCAAAGACTAATAGATCAGGTCGATAAATCAAGTAATGAATATGGACTGGAAATAAATATTTAAAAAAACCAAAAACCACTATAATCAGTAAAGTCACAGAAGAACAGATGCAAAACATAAACATACATGGAGAAAAAATACAAGTAGAACACTATCAATATCTTGGACACATAATCACAAATGATGGCAGATGTGAAACAGACGTTAAAAGGAGAATAGGAATTACTAAAAGTACTTTCAATGACATGAGAATAATATCAACATCTTTATATAGAATAGATGTAGCATTAATAAAATGCTACATATATTCTATATTAATCTATGGCTCAGAAACATGGACAAAAACACACAATTAGAAAACAGAATTGATGCCTCTGAGATGTGAATATATAGACAAATAAGGAAACATCATGGAAAGAGAAAAAATAAAGAGGTTCTAACCACATTTAGAGCAATTCAACTATCCACTGTCATATGGTGAGGCCAAAACACTATTCCACAACTCTTATACATCACAGTGGAAGAAGAATATGAATATTGACTCGAAACTAGACCCAATACACCAACTTCATAGGCAACAACAGACCACCATCTTTCGACTTAGAACTGACCACTGCAGGCTACAGAGTCACATGTACCGGGTCGGGGTGGCCCACACAAATGAATGTCCATACGGAAAATGAATACAAACCCTGAACACATACTTCAAGACTGCCCAGAATACAAAGAGCTGCGAGGCAAGACAAGGTCATATTGGACCGAGCTGAGGCAGAAACTTTGGAGCAGCCGCTCTGACCTGGAAAATACTGGGAGTTTCGTCCTGGCGACTGGCCTGAAGATCTAGCAAGACCAAAAGATTCATGAACGCGGAAGAAGAAGAAGAAAAATAACAACACTTGATATGAAGAAAGACTTATTAAAGGAAATAAAGATCAAGCAAATACAATAATTTGGACATATTAAAAAACATGACACCTTGTTGAAGACCTTACTTGAGGATAAAGTCGAGGGGAGTCGAGCAAGATGTAGGCAGAGATATAATTAAGAGAGTAACATCACGAGATAGATAGGCTACAGTCTAGCAGAGTGCACCGCCAAGACAAGAGATAGGTCTGTTACAGCCAACTTTCGTTGTGGAGACGGCACTTGCTTATGATGACGTAGTCCAACTTGGCAGTACCATCACTATAGCAACACCATCTCCAATATAAGACCCACTGGCTAATTGAAACTTCAGCTTTTAAAATGACAATTTGAATATTCCCGTGATTTTAATTTGCTGTAACACACACAAAGTATAATCACAGTGACCAATGAAAATAACGGGAATAGTCAAGTGAGTCATTAAGAAGGGTTGAGTCAGTAAGTCTTATATAGCCAAGGATCAATGTTGAAGCCGAACAGTTATATGAACTATGCGGAAAAAGTGTCAAAATTAATACCACCTAATGGCTGTAGATTTTAATATTGTTGTATACAACAGTGTTGAACCATGACCGATCTCAGACAGTATAAAGACCTGTGTATGGGAAATGTAAACATGACACGAAAGGCCGTTTTTGATTATTTCCGTGAATTTCGTTGGTCGTTGGTGTCAGCTATTTTTGGCATGCGATTCAACGTACATAAATAGTGACCAAGGAAACACGACAATAATTTAAAACGTAACGAATGAAGTCCTAATTAATTATGTACAGAGGTCTTGTATCAGCGACGGTGTGGGTTGAATATACCTTCTGTATATATAGACTACTCATTAAACAGGGACTAACATTTAAAAAATTGCATACCGCTCAGATGTAAAATCGTCTGGGTCTGAAATATAGTTCTGGAGAAATCTGGCCCTGATGAACGGGAGAGTGCCTTTTTATTTTAAAGGTAACACCCCCCCCCCCACCCACCCACTACTCACGGAAGACTTACCTACTGACCTGATAATTATTATGTTACAGAGGTGGACATGCTCCAGGTCATTATCCGCGGTTCGCAGACCTCATCAGGAACAAAAAAATTTCTCGTGCTTTTTGTCCCTTATGTTCACCCCCAAAAATAAACTGTACTTGATGATTATAGTGATTATAGCGATGATTATAGTGATATTGATGACGATTAAATAGTCCCTTTAACTATGAGTAGGTAGCCTTGGGGACCTTATTCAACATCATCATCAAGGGCCGTCTCGTGATGTTTCTCTCCCACTTTCTACCTACCTGTTTCTCGCTTCCTTTTCGACTGTAACCTCAGGTAAGGTATTCACAAACATTTCAACAATACTACAAGAATCCTTAAATCATGTCCTCAATATTTTATTTATTTCCCTTTAGTAGTTCTTTTTTCAAACGAAGTGTTATTAGAACCTCTTTGTTAGTTTTCTTCTTTTACCATGAAGTTCTCACTATTTTTCTAAATATCCACACCCCAATGTAATCAATTATGTCTTCAAGTTGATTATTCATTGTCCATGTTTCTGAGCACTACATTAATATAGAATAGATGTAGCATTTTATAAATTTCATGTTTAGTTAGTTTGTAATTTGTTTGGATGTTAATATTGTGGCATTGAAAGTACGCTTAACCATTCCTATTTTGTCTATGAAAGTACGTTTAACCATTCGTATTTTGCCATTAAAAATACATTTAACCATTCCTATTCTCCTTTTCATTTCTGTTTCACATCTGTCATCATTTGTGATTATGTGTCTCCGGTATTGGTTGTAGTTTCTCTTCGTTCCTTTCATGTATTTTTCTCTCCCTCTTCTATATTCGGTTCTCAAACTCCTGCAGGGATGTACAAGGATGTAAAACAGAGGAATGTGTTTACGATATCTGTTCTTTTCGGCTGACATATCCGACTTCAGCATCGACCGTGCACTTTTATGTTTAGCGTTTGTACCACCTAATGGCTTTTACGATTTTACTGATTATCATTGGTTTTTTTTTCTAGGTGCTAATATATATTATGTCGAAACGGATGTGCTGAGCCGGAATGTGTAAAATAATGTATCTCTGATGTGAAGCTAACAGCACAAATACCTCACGTTCCCAGGCGGAATAAATCAATGCAACTCTCGTGTTGTTTATCAGAAAGCGATCGCAGGAGAAGAATAATATATGTTTTGTGATAGTACGTAAGTAGTAAAGTTACCCATAAGATTTAAATGTCGTAGAGGTGTGAAATGTTAGCGATCTCACATTTCATTTGTTCTGCTATATGAGGGCGATAGCCATCTCCTCTTCCTCGAATTCTTTACTTCCTGGATTAATCCGGTACCCATTTAAGGCTTGGTCGACCCGGGTGTCGTTGCGATCTGAAAAACATTTCCGCATCAACTGGGGAATGAACCCAGACCACTTATATGTGAAGCCAGTGCGCTAACCAACTTATTTTGTGATACTAACTAAAGAACAAATAAAAAAAGCTTACAATGTCTAAAAAAAACAGCAAACAGACCAAGAAGATACAATGTGAGGAATGAGATTACAAGAAGTGTTGGAACAACATCACTGGTCAAGTATATTAAACAACTGAATTGGTTCAGCCATCTAAAGACAATGAACCCGTATTGTCCAACTGCAAGAGCAAAATGAATATGAAAACAGCAAGATGCACAGGAAGACCAAGAAGAAGGTGGATTGAAGGTGGATTGGACATTCTGACTCGTCACATTATTAATACATATCAAGCGACCAAACTTGTCACATCCCAAAAATCGATCGTGATTCAACCCATGATCCCTCATAGCAAAAGCAGAGAAAAGACAATAGACTTATAGAATGAATTAGGCACCCACTTATTTTTCTTTAGATCACTGTATGTTATAACTGTATATACAAAACGTTTTTAAAGTGTTTTTTAAATCAAATTTAAGTCTCTTTTGTAGAAAATTCGCTTTCGCAGTGAAGAAAAAAGTAGATAAACCAGGGCCGTAGACAATGTTCTGCTTGGGTTGGGATGTCTAAAAAATAAATAATTTTATCGTATTTGAGAGTATTTTCTGCTTTTAAAAACAATTTAAAGTCATAGGGGGGGGGGGATCGGTTTACCAACTATTTGGCTTTCTTTCTATACCCTTCTCATCTACGCGCATGAACTAAATTTTTTTTTTTTATAGTAAATAGGTCTGAGTACCGATAAGGGTCATCATAGTCATCATCATGTGCCGTCTCCGCAGCGAAGGTTTACTGCAACAGACTTCCAACATTCCCTGTCTCTTGTCTTGGTGGTGCACTCTGCTAGACTGTAACCTGTCCATCTTATAATGTTACTCTCCCACTTGTATCTCTGCCTATCTTTTGTTCGCTTCCCTTTGACTTTACCTTCAAGTAAGGTATTTAATAAGGTGTCATGTCTTTTGTGTTTAAAATATTTTATTTGCCTGACCTTCATTTCTTAGTAATTCTTTCTTCATATTAAGTGTCTTTGAACCTCTTTGTTTTCTGTCCTTCCATGATGTTCTCCCTATTCTTCTATATACCCACATCTCAAAGGCATCAATTCTGTCTTCTAATTGTTCATTTAGTATCCATGTTTCTGATCCATACATTACTATAGGATAGATGTAGCATTTTATAATTCTCATTTTTAACTTGTTTGTAGTTTGTTTAGATGTTACTATTTTCCTCATGTCATTGAAAGTACTTTTAACCATTTCTATTCTCCTAACTTCTGTTTCACGTCTGCCCTCATTTGTGACTATGTGTCCAAGGTATTGATAATGTTTTACTTGTTGTAGTTGCTCTCCATGTATGTTTATGTTTAGCTCCTGTTCTTCTGTGTCTTTGCTGATTATCATGGTTTTTGGTTTTTTTAAATATTTATATTCATTACTCATATTCATATTCATTACTTGATTTATTGACTTGGTCTATTAGTCTTTGTAGTTCATGTTCACTTTCTGATTTAAAAAAACAGTGTCATCTGCATATCTCATGTTGTTTATTATTTTCCCATTGATCTTTAGTCCTGGCACTTCTTCTATATTTTTAAAGATATTCTTTGTGCAGATATTAAATAGGTTTGGTGATAAAATGCATCCTTGTCTTGCCCCTATTTCTATGTATGGAGAGTAGCTGTTTTCACATCTTATTGATGAAGTTTGTTCCCAATATACATTTCTAATTAGTCTGATGTCTTTTCCATCTATGCCTATTTCTTGAAGACATTTTATTAATTTTTCATGTTGGACTCTGTCAAAGGCCTTGCTGTAGTCTATGAAGCAAATATAGATACTTTTTTTGGACTTCTATATATTTATCTATCACTAGTCGGATACTAAGTATAACTTATCTGATTCCTATGTTTTTCCTAAAACCGAATTGTTCTTCACCGACCTCCGTGTCTCTCTTGTTTTTAATTCTTTCATGTATTACCTGGAGGAGTATTTTAGTTAAGTGACCAATGAGGGTACAATGATTTTTTAGGCGTATTGTATTAGTACATATAATTGTTTAAGTGCTTTAGAAATTCAATTAATAACAGGTTTACATGTAGATTATGTTCTGTCCACTTTGCTCCCTGGCTGCATCTTTATGTGGAACACCTGTCGGTAACACTGACCACTCATGTCAGCGCAGACTTCACCAGTAATCAAACATGTGTGTGAGACATGCGCACACCGACATTTGGCCCGCCATGTTTGACACGTGACAAAACAGTCAGATATGACCTGCTGTGGAACTGGCAGGGATGATGCCATTGTCTTGAACCAGATTCTACGCGTGTGTACCGGTGATTACTGTTGGATTTTGTCTCAAGCATCGTTTGTATTTGACCATTGAGCATTGGTTCATGTTGAGGGATATCGTTTCGTGTGCTCAGTCCGGAAAATCACGAAGAACTCAACATTTACGGAATACCGTTCTGGTCAGTGTATTGCAGGATAAGACGATCTCAAACTCCTGCATATTAGCAATGAGTAAAACTGAAAGAGAAACTGCAGTAAAACTTTCTTCCCACGTAACACATTAACATTTGTAAAACAAACAGACGATGGTTAAATATCAGTTTACAAATATGACGAATACACAGATTCAACGTTTCGACCAACAGACCTGTTTTATTTTGAAGCAAAGCCTGATCGAAACGAATCTGCAGATTAGAAGGATGTAGTAAGAAAAACTAAATATGTTGTGTCATGGTTAACAGTTTTGCTGCGATATCTGATCGTTTTGGTCTGACACATCAGATATCCACATGGTTTTTTTTGGGACCAGTTTTACTCTTTGATGATAGGGCACTTGATGGTACGGAAGATCTCCAGACCTTATACAAGTTCCATGTGATTGTCTGACTCATAGCGGCTGTAGACTGCAATGCCACGGACTGAAAAGTCTTCTCTACCGAAGATTTATGTGTCAGACCATTGGTGAAAATAAAAGGCGATACAACTGGACTACATCCTGCTGGAAATTTAGTAGCACTGTTGTTTTGCAACAAGATAGATACAACGGAAGTTGGAGAACGAATGTTGAAGAAGAACATAGTCTTCTACTCAGATGGTGGCATTACCGTGAATCTCTGAGAATCATAATGCAAGGGTAGATAATAAGGTTGATTCCCTCCCAGTTGTCAAGAAATGGGCCTTCAACATCCGTGACAACAGTTGAGGTCATGTCGCGGGGAACATTCCCAACCTCCATAGTTGTGTCTTACTCAATGCACAGCAAGTGACAGAGAACGTCTATGCTGGACCATGGCCATTTAACAAATGTGCATATGAATAGTGATACTGTTATCTGACAGGCACGTCGTTAAAAGCAGCTAAGGTGGTTTGGGGGATGGAGCTGGCTGCCCCATGATGTTGTACACGCTGCAGCGCATTCCACTCTGTGGACCACATCCTGTCAATCTGCAGGAGTTTGAGAATTAACTCAGAAAATAAAGACCGTATTGTACTTGTACGACGTATAACCTACGTGACGGAATGAATACTCTCTTTCTCGTTAATGATGGCGGCAGGATTCTGAATAACTGTTGTACTTTTCTCAACTTTGCGAGTCAGATACTCTTCATGATGATGATGACGATGAAATAATGTCTTTAGCTGTCAGCAAGTAGCTGGTGACAGCCTATAGCCTTCCTGACAAAACACAGGTTTTTTTTCCAGTTGTGTAACTAATATGACACCCGGACACATCTATGGTTGTCTTATGGGCATGGTTGTGTAAAGGCACGGTTGTGTAAAGGAGGGTTTATTGATGCATAATTAGCTTACGAGGAGAGTCATTCCAGTACGCCAGTATACCAGGTTTTCTACGTACTATCAGGATTACCACGTACTGCCAAGGGTGCAGTGTAGACTAAACTTTTGAGTCACCTAGTTCATTCTTCTGGCAGATTTGTTGACTCATCCGCATGGCACATCTAACTTTCCCCGTTACTTAGAAGTATGTCACATTACCTAGAAGTATGTCATATTACCTAGAAGTATGTCACCTTACCTAGAAGTATGTCACATTACCTAGAAGTATGTCATATTACCTACAAGTATGTCACATTACCTAGAAGTATGTCACATTATCTAGAAGTATGTCACGTTACCTAGAAGTATGTCACATTACCTATAAGTATGTCACATTACCTAGAAGTATAACACATTACCTAGAAGTATGTCACATTACCTAGAAGTATGTCACGTTACCTAGAAGTATGTCACATTACCTAGAAGTATGTCACGTTATCTAGAAGTATGTCACATTACCTAGAAGTATGTCACACAAGAACAAAGCACGTGCCCGCCGGCCTGTATCTCTTCGTCATCCATGGCATTGTTTGACAGCAGACAAAAGTCAGAAATTAAGATAAGATAAAGCAATTATAGCAGACAAAAGTCAGAAATTAAGATAAGATATATCAATTATAGCAGACAAAAGTCAGAAATTAAGATAAGATATAGCAATTATAGCAGACAAAATTCAGAAATTAAGATAATATATAGCAATTATAGCAGACAAAAGTCAGAAATTAAGATAAGATATAGCAATTATAGCAGACAAAAGTCAGAAATTAAGATAAGATAGCAATTATAGCAGACAAAAGTCAGAAAATAAGATAAGAAGTGACAATGATAGCAGACAAAAGTCAGAAATTAAGATAAGATATAGCAATTATAGCCGACAAAAGTCAGAAATTAAGATAAGATATAGCAATTATAGCAGACAAAAGTCAGAAATTAAGATAAGATATAGCAATTATAGCAGACAAAAGTCAGAAATTAAGATAAGAAGTGACAATGATAGCAGACAAAAGTCAGAAATTAAGATAAGATATAGCAATTATAGCAGACAAAAGTCAGAAATTAAGATAAGATATAGCAATTATAGCAGACAAGTCAGAAATTAAGATAAGATATAGCAATTATAGCAGACAAAAGTCAGAAATTAAGATAAGATGTGACAATGACAGCAGACAACAGTCAAAATTAAGATAAGATGTAACAATGATGTTTTTGACAATTTACAGGTTCTCAGCTTACCCCCCCCCCCTCCCCCCAATTTATTTCCTTAATCGCTTCATACGGCATGCCTGGACAGAAGACAGTGACCCTATTCTGTTCACGATAAACTAACAAGTCCAGACTCATGTTGCTACACTGGCGATCTATATCTAACATTTCTTCTTCTCCTGTGTCCGATCTCAAACTGCTAAAGATGAACAGGATGCAGCACTCAGAACGGAATATAGTGTGCAATGGTTTTTGTTGTGATGTATTGGATTCGGCCTGACACATCCGACATCAGAATGACTTCTGCGCCACTGTTACTCTCTGTGTGATGGAACAGCCAACTCCACCCCAAAACCTCCTTAGTCGTTTCCTATATAATGCATGATAGATAACAGTGTGGCTGTTCTTTGCTCCCCTCTCACGTCTGGAAACGCACATGTGATAAAACGTACTTAAGATATAACTATTTCAGCTCTATTTGTCTGGCTCTGTGGCAGCATTGTATACAATACACGTCTGTGACGGCCAAGGTACCGGGTTCGAATTCCTTTTTTTAAATTGATTGCAATTGTGCATCCAGACCATTAGGAGATCAATGGCCAACTACTGAACTTATTTATATTGCATATAATATCACTACAGCAAAACAAAATGCAGGTTGAACGCTGCCTCCTGTAAAGGATACGATGCCATTTTATTATTTTAAGCTATATGTGGTTGTGAATCTCAGTTAATAATGTATTATCGAACATGAGGATGGAGATAGAGGGAGTTACAGCAGGGCTTAATTGGTTGATAACTGATACATCAACACACTCGGTAATACTCACATACTCTCAAAGCATTCTGCGCAAGATAGAAAAGTTCATGCCAAGAAAAGAATAGTGGGACTTATTAAACAACTCAATTGTCCAGAGAATTAGATGGATATACTGCCTTGGTCGTGCTTGGGTCAGAGGAAACGAGAGAGCCGACTTATTGGCAGGTAATGCGGCGATAGATGGCACATTGCTGAGAAGAGATAAAGCAGACTTAAAGAAGGCAGTAATAAATTAATTTCAAGATAAAGATGATGTCAATGATTCTGAGATCGTTAACATACGGGAAATTTTAGAAATGGGAATATCTAGAGGTGAGGGAAGGAAAAGTATATTTTTGGAAGTCCCGAAGATCACGCAATCAACACCTGACCAGGACTCTAGTCTACATATACTGGGATGGCTGCTGGAACGGAGGGCGGAGCACTTTTGGGAATGTCCCGCGTGCTGTGAAGCCAGTTTCTAATCAAGAATCAAGAGAATCAAGTTAATTATGTGTGCTGAAAATCACGAAGCTCCTATATTTGGTTGTGAATTTCAATCTTCGTCTTCTGCGTTCAGCCTCTGTGGTCATGTTATATTGTCAGGCCTCGTCAGAACGAAGTCTCCTGTCTTCTCCAGGTCAGAGCGACTGCCTCATATCTTTTGCATCAAATCTGTATCCTCTGGCCAGATCTGCTGTTTCTGCTCTTTCTAAGTTAAGCAATCCTGAAGTATATGACTTTTAGTTAATTTAAGTGTGCTGAACATCGCTAAGCTGCTATATTTTGTTGTGACTCAGTTAATTAAGTATGCTGAAAATAATTAAGCGCCTATATTTTCGCAGAAGACCAAATGAAAGATGAATCTACTTAAGTATAGTTCTTTTCTTTTTTTTTTAGTTGGGAAAAAAATAGTAGTGCTTTTGCGGTGTTCCATAAGTTGAAAACTCTAAATCGCGTTCAACGGTTCTTTGGCTTCCATAGCCATATTGCACTGGGATGTCACGTGTCACAGCGGTCCAGATTAATACGCGACACGCACATAACATCACCCTTCAACGGTTCTGAGCATTCACGAATAGACAATCTATTTTTCATTGTCTTGATGGGGCACGGTCTTCGGATCCACCTCGTGACTTAATTGGAGTCCACACCCGCTTGTCACACACGTTTAAATGTACCAATGACTTTTACACAAGTGTTAGTACTTCAGTCGAACGCGTGTTGTTAGAGCCTGGAAGGGCAGTAAAGAATAGCAATGATTTGACCGGTCATGCATAGGAGGCTAAGGAGGACTGAGGGTGAAACTGGTCGTTGCGTACAATAGGTCAATGTAAATCTCAGACAGGAAATCACAAGTTCTTCTCCCCCCCCCCTCTCTAACAAATCAGAACATGACTTGAGCAGTGTTTCCCAACGTAGGTCGCATGCCCAACTAGGGAGGGGGGGGGGGGGCATTTTGATTGTTCATGGTGTCAATTAAAAAATTTTTTTAGGGAATAATTCCAATTTTGCAGTTTTTTAAAATGTGTACATTGTACATGGGGGGAGGGGGGCAATCAGATATTTAGAATGCCTTAGGTGGGGCACAGTAAAAAAAAATGTTGGGAAACACTGACTTACAACATTAGGTACTTGTCCAAATGTTGGACCGAATACTCCCCTTTTTTCAACCCTACCCCCCTTCTCCCGTACCTATTTTTCACAAAAAGTTCATAAAATTCTCCATCAAATAGAATTCTAACACATGAAAACACACCGATTACCCTATTTCTTCTTTTTATTTTTTAAGGTAACAGCCCCTCCCCCACCACATTTGAGGAGAACGTATCTACGATCCTGAATTCACAAGTCAGTTCATGCTAAATTCACAAGCCATACTGAATTCACAAGCCATGCTGAATTCACAAGCCATGCTGAATTCACAAGCCATGCTGAATTCACAAGTCATGCTGAATTCGAATGTGTCAGGACGAAATATGCAGTTATCATATTATCATCATACGGTTGGCTTAATCTTACATCTAAACTTTGACTGCAAATGACTTCCGGTATCTTTTTTTCTTGCCTTGGTGGTGCACTCTACTATACTCTATCCTGATTATCTTAAGACCTCTCCCCCCCCCCCAAATTTATACCAAGATATAAGCTGTTATTAAATCTTCGTTTTTCTTCTTCTTTCTGTCCTCATGTACCTTTCGGTTTTCAGGGGAGAGTGAGTGTACGGTCTTTTGCCCTTTTATTTGCCTCTCCCGCTGTTATATTAAATCTTGAACTTAAATATTTAATTGACATGGGCATGCTCTTTATATTCAGTGTTTGGCCTTTCATCTGCTCATCCCCCATCAGGTCGATTGTTTTATACTTCTGGACATCAAGAATGATGTGAAATGAATCACACAATTCTTAACAGCCCTCTTGAATTACAGTTCTTTTAGCACTTTCGTTTTTGTGTTTTACGTGGCACCAACAGGAGCCATTAAAGAAGTCATTTGATTTACGAAAACAAACATCTCAGACAGGACCATATTGTCACAGCTTGCCGGAAGATAACTCGTACAGTTCCCAACAATTTACATGAGAATTACCTCCACTTAAAGAGTTACGTGTATCCTGTCACACGCCAGGTGTCCTTACAGAATGAAACAGGATATGCTTAAGGAAACTTTCACCGTGGAACCTGATTTGCATAGAAATATCTTCGTGAGAAATTAACGCGGATAATATATCAAGAGACAGACCATGACACTGACAGAAACGTCTCTGTCACGTCATTTGATGTCATATTTATGGTTGGTGCACTTTCTTTGTGGTTGATTTACTTTGCTGCACTGAGAAAATGTTTTGGACAGTACAAACAGGCAATGCAACCTTCCTATTGTTTATCTTAGAAACGGAAACAAAAGTTATTTCTGTTTTATCTCTCTGTGACAGTGCTATGTGGCGGAGAGATACATGTCTCTCGGCGTCAAAGCTACCATTTTCAAACCTCACCGAGTTTAGTTGTGCATCTTAGTTGTGGCTCACAGCTTTGCTGCGATATCTGCGCCCTATGGCTGATACATTCGACTTCATCATTGCTTCTGGGTTATATGGAATGGGACAGGCATCTCCGACCCCATAACCGCCTCAGTCGCCTCTAACGACATGCATGGAAGGTAAACAGTATTGCTATTGTTTGCTCCCCTTTCGGGCCCGTCAACAAACACCCTAATACTTATTGAAATTACGTAGTTCTAGGTGACTGGATTACCAGAACCTGTTTGTCCAGAAACGTCTACTAATTCTATGGTTAAAAAGTTCTGATATAACCACATGTAACTAGCGGACGCGGCTGAGAGTAACATACGTCACAATGAGAGGCTTATTTTACTTAACAAAACATCAGTTTTGAGAAGGAACAGGAACGAGAAAATGCTGACACCTTTAATGTGCGCACTATAATCTGTTCCCTCTAAGAATGAAGTGGGTCAGTGCTTCTGATTGGTTGTTGGACACAGAACGCATTAATCGATTGTTAAGTGCCCAATAATATTGTTTTCAATTTTTTTTAAATATTGTTTTTATACAATTGTTTTTAAATGTTTTAAGTAATATTGTTTTTACGTGTCATCAGCTGTTAAAAATTACCCGTTGTCGCGTAGTAATATGTGGGTGTGTTTTGACCCACTTCATTCTTAGAGTGAACAGAGTATATCTACATTTTGTTTGAGTAATGAAGTCACGCTTGACTTGATCCACTGACTTT
Source organism: Meghimatium bilineatum (assembly GCA_034231615.1). Lineage (NCBI taxonomy): Eukaryota > Metazoa > Mollusca > Gastropoda > Stylommatophora > Philomycidae > Meghimatium > Meghimatium bilineatum. The sequence goes on along the minus strand of CM067318.1, from coordinate 41,742,571 downwards.
CACCAACAGGAGACCTACCGACAGAATTCAATCAAGCATTTTAAGTCATGTTTTCGATTAATCTCGTGCATTTTGTTGGTCGGAGTCTGCAGGCGACATTGGAGCTTTAAATGCAAGTTCTATTCATTAATCAAGCACATAAGTTGTGAACCCATCTATGCCACAGTTAGGCGTGCTGTGAACCTATTTATGCCACAGTTAGGCGTGATGTGAACCCATCTATACCACAGTTAGACCGTGACCGTCTGCTGTATAGAAGACTGTACAAAAAGTAAACAAGCCTTCATTGGTTACGTTTTTGAATATTGTCGTGTTTTCATTGGTCACTATTTATTTATATACTTGGAATCGCCTTTTCTATTTTTGGCATGCGATTCCAAGTATATAAATAGTGACCAACTGAAACCCAAACAATAATCAAAAACGTAACGAATGAAGACTGGTCTACTTTCTGTAAAAGGTCTTCTATAATGTAGAGGGTCATAGTTTGACCTGCTTCTTACCCATGTCTGGACCGCTGGAAGAGATCCAGCTAGTTTATAGGTTGCCTCCAAGTTTTGTAAGAGAATGGTTGGATTATAAGTCTGCACACCAAGCAGAACCGTAGATACGTTTTCAGTAGTGGTAGTGTGAGGTTTACCTAATAAAAGATCATTCGCCCGTCTCCATCTGTAATTTCCTATTTTTAAGATAGTTGACCTTTTTATAAAATGTGAAAACTAATTTGGAAAAGGGGGGGGGGGGTGTTACCCATATTTTGATGAAATTGCTATTACTTAAAGTCATGTTTTTCTTCTGATTTCTTCTGTAGGGATGGGGGTTCATCCGTGACCAATCGACAAATAAGACCTAAAAGCGGAATCAAAACAAAACATAATCAGCCATCTTACGTGATGTTTTTGATGATTGTTGTGATTTTAGTTGGTCACTATTTATATACTTTGTATCGTCCTGGTTACTCCTGCCAACACCAACCAAAGAAATTCACGGAAATAATCGAATAATAATCTACCCAAAAAGCTTAATTCAATTCTGTTGAAAGGTCTTATATTGTTGAAAGGCATGCATTGAGTCCGCCTGTGTGATGTTAGGTCCGAAAAAAGAGCAATGTATACGAGGAAGTATCAAGAATAGTCTCGATAGAAACCTTTTGGTCGAAACGTCGATTTGTGTGTTTCCAGCGATTAGCACAACTTCAGTACCCTGATCCAAGCTTTGTTCAATGTATATGAACAATACTGTGTCCATGCTATGCATTTAGCAGGAGTCGGCACATGAAGTTTATTGGGACGGAGTTGACAGCCGTGTACCATACCGGATCAGTCAACTAGAAGCTATGCCGAAGTCGTAGATGTCTTCCTCTAATATTTCACAACAAACTGTTTTAATATTTCACAACAAACTGTTTTAATATTTCACAACAAACTGTTTTAATATTTCACAACAAACTGTTTTAATATTTCACAACAAACTGTTTTAATATTTCACAACAAACTGTTTTAATATTTCACAACAAACTGTTTTAATATTTCACAACAAACTGTTTTAATATTTCACAACAAACTGTTTTAATATTTCACAACAAACTGTTTTAATATTTCACAACAAACTGTTTTAATATTTCACAACAAACTGTTTTAATATTTCACAACAAACTGTTTTAATATTTCACAAAATATTCCTTAACCACAATACTCCACAACTACTTTATAAGGACCCCCCCCCCCCATACCTCGAACTCCAATTTTATTTGCATTCACTCTAAAAACACTTCGTCAATTATACGACTATTGAGTTATCACCAGTTACGTCGAAACATCCTTCAAACGTAAAATACTTCAACAAAAGTAAAATCCTTAAAAAGTAAACTTCTTCAAAGGTAAAATCCTTCCAAAAGTAAAATCCTTCCAAAGTAAAATACTCCAACAAATGTAACATCCTTCAAAAGTATCATCATTCAAAAACAACCCTTTTTCACATTTTTTAATGATTGTTTTCTATGATTTGAAGGATGATTCTCAGTGCGTCCACATGTGTGTATAAGACCAGGGACTTGCTAGAGATGACAGAACGTTTTGAAGGTCACCAGTGAATTGTTGAAATAAATTAGCACAATGGAGCCTGCCAGATGTTTTCTTTCTGTCCTTGGATGTTCCACCCTATCATTGAGTGAGACCTTGAACTAGGAAAATCAGTTTTCGTTCCTTGGGGCAGTTGGCCTGGCTACATTTATATAACAATCATTGAAGGCATGATTACATGCATATAATTGATGAGGTAGCTAAATTTATATAACAATCATTGATGGTGAACTAGAGTTATATAACAATCATTGATGGTGAACTAGAGTTGTATAACAATCAGTGATGGTGAACTAGAGTTATATAACAATCAGTGATGGGGAATTAGAGTTATATAGCAATCATTGATGGTGAACTAGAGTTATATAACAATCAGTGATGGTGAATTAGAGTTATATAACAATCATTGCTGGTGAACTAGAGTTATATAACAATCATTGATGGTGAACTAGAGTTATATAACAATCATTGATGGTGAACTAGAGTTATATAACAATCATTGATGGTGAACTAGAGTTATATAACAATCAGTGATGGTGAACTAGAGTTATATAACAATCAGTGATGATGGACTCGTTATGTAACAATTTTTTAAAGACGCTTTAACTGACTTACTGAGTAACTTTTGGACTAATAACCTGACTCTTACCTCACTCACTAACTTGAATTATATAATAGGAACAGTACCAATGTAAGATTGAATGATCAGTGAATGTAATTGGTTAGATCGAGTCGTGAAAGAACGTTATGATAGTAGTGTGACGAAATTTCATCATCAATTAGAGAGTCAGACAATAAAGAATTTAGTAGTTGGTACATTCGATATACGGGTAAAGTTATGCACTGTTATCACTTTTACCTATACAAGTAAAGTTATACACTGTTATCACTTGTGCGATAATTACATGCGACTTCAGTTCACTGCAATAAATCAACACCCTGTCCGTGCTCGTAGATAAGTGGGGATGGGGGGTTGGGGTTTAGCATACGAGTATGGCCAGTTGCAGAATCGTATACGATCTCAAGGTGGCCACAGGAAGCGCTACAAGAACTTGTTAAAGATATCAATGGAAGCGCTACAAGGACTTGTTAAAGATATCACTGGAAGCCTTTCTAGACCACGATACATGGGAAGAACCTGCACATAATAGACCTACATGTCAGAAACCTACTGTACAGTCAGAAAAGGCGCGACAGCTTGTAAAAAAAAATATTAAAAAATTCAACAGCTCAACAGCAGAGAGTAGGTAGAAAGTCACAGGGAGACCAAAAACCATCTACGGTGACCATTCCATGCCTGAATTATCCACTGACATTTGCGGTTTTTATAGGTAATCATATTCAAGGACATAACTCTGAATTTGACAAGGGGATGTAACAAATTGTCATCATCCTTTGTAATGGACGAACAACAAATAGTGACCAAAGAAAATCACAGCAATAATCGATAACATCACGTAAATATGCTGATGCTGCTCTATTTTGATTCTGCTGTTAAACACAAATCATATCGTTTTATCCCCCTTTTCTCTCATTTTCATTTCTCATTATACTTGTGTCCAAGCGTCTTTTGTTTAGAAATTAACGCACAGACTAAGTGGGTGATTCTTTAACTGACTCATTTGTGGTGTCTGTACCGGAGTGGGGAGCAAAGAATAACAATACTGTTACCTACTAAACATATAGCAATAGGCGATTAAGAAGGTTTTAAAGTAGAGTTTGCTGTCGCATTAGGTTGAGTCAAAGTGACCCACTTGTCTTGCTAAAGTCTGATTTGTCATGCTAAAAGGCGCAGATGTTGCAACTAATCTGTAAACCATGACACAAAGCATTCTATTCTCCGGACTACATCCTGTTGATCTGATAACAAATGCAGAAGAATAAGAAGAACTGACTCATTAACTGATTAACTGAGTGACTCTCGTACTTATTTTTTGACTAACTGACTCACTTATTAACTTCTTGACTAACTTCCTGACCTCTCTGTCTCAAGTTATCTAAATTACGTTACATGAAATCTAACTTCCTGATTAACTAACTAACTTATTAACTCCCTGACTAACTAACTAACTAGCCCACGTATTAACTTCCTGACTAGCTAACTGACTGACTCACTAATTATCTTTCCAACAAACTGATCAATTAACTGACTGATTCACTAATTAATATCATGACTAACTTTCTAAATGACTCACTAAATACCTAACTGCCCAACATACTGACTCACTAATTAACTTCCTTACTAACTGACTAACATACCAACTATCAAAATTTGAAACCATAATTTCTCCCAATAAAGCAAAGGATTAGCCGAAAATCCAAACATAATGTTGGTTTTAGAAATCCTCACTTCGGGTATTCTTTGAATTATTTTGACGCAAGCAAGCCGTTGTGTGGACATAATGGTTATTAGATCGTCCAACGTGAATCTATTCTTCCAACAGATTTCATAACGGGGTGGTTAATATTAAATTTTAACGGAATTAATTCGAGCAGCTTAACAAAGAGTTCTCCGGATGTCGTTATCTTGTTGGTTGGTGTAGCGTGGTTAACCAATTGCGGTAAGGTTGGATGGAGACCGGGAGTTCAAACCCACAGAGTAATCGTGTGACAGACGCAAAGACCTTTAAAAGTGAAGAGTTTCTTTGACCTTTATTCAAATTGTCTGAAAATCTTGGTGCAATTTTCTCTGCTTGTGTCATCATCTCACGGGTTGACCGCAGTGAAATCATTCCAAGCAAACATCATTTAAAGACTTCAAGCTCATTACGTGTCAGCTGCAAAGCTTTAAATTATCAGGTTGAACAAGGAAAGGCTTGGAGCATTGAGGGAACGGGGGTAACAATATGTCCACGGTCATGTCACCATCTGGGCATTGGTCAGACGGGACCAGAAAGGGCTTTGTAAATTCTCCACATGTCATCAGGTTTTTCTCATCATTGACCAGGACGAGAAGATTGGAAACAGATGACCAGTTGGCCACGTTGTACATTCCCTGATGGAGACCTTTTAACACGGGTTCGGTTTTGTTCCAACTCGAACCAGGGAACCAATTTTGCTATCCTTTTAACAGTATTTGTCTCCCCTTTCCGAAGCTTTTATTGGTTTTTACCTCCCCTTATCTCATTCATTTTTAAAAGACTTTTAAAGACCGTAGTTTGCAAGCTGACCTGTCCCCATTTTCTTCGGTTTGGGTTTCTCTTTATCTTGTTGGTCTTTTCTATCATTGTCCTCCTTTTGAAAGACAGTCCCTGATCAGGAGGGTGCATCCTCAACAAGCTACCGCTCCATCGTTTCACTGCAGCCATTCAACTCGGGAAAGGGTAAACAATTTGTTAACGGTTACGACTACCGCCATGAAAGAAAGTCTCTGGTATTGAGATAGTGATGACTCCATGAGAAGGACACAAGTGAAGATTTGATAACTCTAGGGGGTCCAGGCAAATTAAAAATGAAAAGCCCACAGCCTCCAGTTGACCACTGGTGTTTTCACAGTATATTGAAATTGAGGTGGAAAAGTTGTGACTCTCATTATAGCACTCGACCGCGTGTTGCCGAGACCCGACAGATGAGCAAATAATAGCACTGTTTAACTCCCATGTCATAGGACGCGACTAAGGTACGCCGAGATCAGATGTGTCGGGTCGCCCATGTGCTGCCGTGGCCCGAGAGTGGGGCAAAGAATAGCAACACTGTTACTTTCCATGTATGTCTTAAGAGGCGACTAAGGAAGTTATGGTATGGAGTTGGCTGTCCCATCACATATAGGGTCAGTGACCCAAAGCCATGCTGAAGTCGGATGTGTCAGGCCGAAATGCGCAGATATCGCAGCAATGATATAAACCATGACGCAGCGTATTCCGTTGTCCAGATTACATCCTGCTAATCTGCAGGACTTTGAGATCGAACGCAGAAGAAGAAGATGTGTCGGGTTATTGGCGCAAATAAAACAGCGATACAAAGTATTTTCATTCTCTGAACTACATCCTGCTGGGTTGTCTTGGTACAAGAGAGAATCAGGGGGAGTTTGAGAATACATTCTAAAGAAGAAGAAGAAGAAGAGGAAGGCGACTAAGAAAGTTATGAAGTAGAGTTGGCTGCACGATCATGTATTTTATCAAAGTGACACAGAAGAAGAAGAATTAATTTTGTACCACGAAAACAATAATCAAAAACAATAATCAAAAACAATAACCAAAAACAATAATCAAAAAGAATAATCAATCCCATATTTGTCGTAAGAGGCAACTAAGGATGTTATGTGGTGGTATTGGCTGTCTCATCCCACACAGGGCTAAAGTGATCTAGAAACCACGCTGAAGCCGGATGTGTCAAGCCGAGAACGCAGATATCGCAGAAAATCTGTAAACCATGATATAGCACATTCAGTTCTCCGGACTACATCCTGCTAGTCTGCAGGAGTTTGAGAAGGAAGCAGAAAACGAAGTGAAAAAACATTCTCCCCCCCCCCTTCTCCAGTAGAAGAGATAATTCACCTGTAGAAGAGATAACATCTGTAGAAGAGAACATCTGTAGAAGAGATAACTCACCCGTAGAAGAGATAACTCACCTGTAGAAGAGATAACTCACCCGTAGAAGAGATAACTCACCCGTAGAAGAGATAACTCACCTGTATAAGATATAACATCTGTAGAAGAGATAACTAACAGGTAGAAGAGATAACTCACATGTAGAAGAGATAACTCACCTGTAGAAGAGATAACTCACCTGTAGAAGAGATAACTCACCTGTAGAAGAGATAACTCACCTGTAGAAGAGATCTCACCTGTAGAAGAGATAACTCATCTGTAGAAGAGATAACTCACATGTAAAAGAGATAACTCACCTGTAGAAGAGATATCTCACCTGTAGAAGAGATAACTCACCTGTAGAAGAGACAACTCACCTGTAGAAGACAAAGACGGAAAAGTAGATGCATAATCTACACTTCTTAATTAATTTTACTCAAGAATTTCTTCTTCTTTAGTGTTCATTCTCAAACTCCCACCTGATCTCTCTTGTAGCAGGACAATAGTCCCACCAGATCTCTCTTGTAGCAGGACAATAGTCCCACCAGATCTCTCTTGTAGCAGGACAATAGTCCCACCAGATCTCTCTTGTAGCAGGACAATAGTCCCACCTGATCTCTCTTGTAGCAGGACGATGTTCCTACTAGATCTCTCTTGTAGCAGGACAATGGTCCTACTAGATTTCTCTTGTAGCAGGACAATAGGCCTACTTGATCTCTCTTGTAGCAGGACAATGGTCCTACTAGATCTCTCTTGTAGCAGGACAATAGGCCTACTAGATTTTATGCAGCACGTAGTCCAGAGATTGCAAATACGTTGTGTAGCCGTTTTATTTGCCCAAATCGCCCGACACATCCGTCTTCGGTGGTGTACTCGAGAAAAATCAACAGGAGGAAACATAATCCACGTTATTTAGTATCTTCAACGTCCAGAATAATAACCAAATTACTGTTCTTTTCCTCTCAATTGACCCGACCTTTGGATGGCAAATGTGTCCAACACAAAACCTTTTGTCCAATTGTTAATCCACATGCCACTATTTGCAGCACGGACACGGTCCTTGTTTGTTCTCGAGACGTACGAGTCACGTAGTGTGGTCTAACGGATTGTTGGAGAATTGGTACATGACAAACCATTCTCTGGCTAGTAACTAGGTACTACTCGCCGATAACAAAGAGCTAATGATTGTACACAGTTTGTTACTGCTTAGCTCCCTACTTTAGCGAAGCAGACTCACACCTGTAGTTTAGAACTACAAAGCAGTATACACTGAAATATGATAAGTGCGATATTAACAAGACCGAAGTCTCAAAAGTCGATATTAACAAGACCGAAGTCTCAAAAGTCGATATTAACAAGACCCAAGTCTCAAAAGTCGATATTAACAAGACCGAAGTCTCAAAAGTCGATATTAACAAGACCGAAGTCTCAAAAGTCGATATTAACAAGACCGAAGTCTCAAAAGTCGATATTAACAAGACCGAAGTCTCAAAAGTCGATATTAACAAGACCGAAGTCTCAAAAGTCGATATTAACAAGACCGAAGTCTCAAAAGTCGTGTTAGATGAAAATGAATTAATTGTATGCTGAAACATCCAATGTGGTACCCCTGCGACCCTGACTGTGTGTGAATGCATCCAATGCAGTGCTCCTACGATCCTCAAGGGTTATGAAGTTGCAGATATAGATAGAAAGTGCATTTTGTTTATTTGCGATAGCAGGTAACACAAAGTATATAAATTGTGACCAATGAAAATCACGACAATAAAAGATAATATAACAGCAAATTAGATACTTTTATTAATTCTTGTATTGACGATTGGTCAGAGTAACACCCATCTGCCAGGCAGAGTAAACAAGACTTACTAGTACTCTTTCCATGATCTATCTTCATAATCGTTATCATCGCCTCTTACATTTTTCTATCTTCACAATCGGTATCGTTATCACTTGCATTTTTCATATGTGCTGCGATTACCTCTGGTGTTTTGGAAATGTATAAATTTTTTTTTTTACAGTAAGCACTTACATTTGCAATCGTTACTAAATTTACAATGAGCATTAAATTTTCTATGGGCAATAAAGTTGCAAAGGAGCATTAAATTCACAATGAATACTAATTGTACATTGAGCACTAAAGTTGTAGGAAAGGAGTGTTCAGAGATAGTACCTCACAGTGTGTGGCAGTCACTACCCCTCGGATAGGTCAGGATTCTATTTGGTTTCCTCACTCCTGTCTTGCTCACTATTTGGTTTCCCCACTCCTGTCTTCCTCACTATTTGGTTTCCCCACTCCTGTCTTGCTCACGTATGGCTTCACGAGTCTGCTGTGCAGCAGTGCCCCCTTCCCCCCGGGAAATGAACTACGTGAATCTACTCAACAAGAGAAATATCACCTCCCTACTGTATACATACACACAACTGCTGACGGAGACGGTGAAAGATCGTATTGTCGACAACGGCTTCGAAGGTCGGAGTTGGAAAAGCCCCGTATTGGGCAGAGGACGCACCAAGTACGGTAACTGATAAGCGACCAGAACCGGTTCCGAAAGCAATGGCAAACTACTGAGATGTATACAATGCCAAGAAACTGATGACGAGACAGAGCTGCATTCTCTCACCACATCTGTTCAACAAATACGCAGAAAACATCACGCGAAATGTGCCAGAGGATCCACATTTAACAGCAGTATCAACCATTTAACATCCGAGGACACGAGATCCCAGAAATTAATTAATCATGCATGCAGATGATATCAATAAGCAACTTTGAATATCTTGGGCTACCATCAACACCACTGAAGATTGTCTGCAGAGATCAGAAAGAGATTAGCAATGGCCCCACAAAAACATCACAGATGAAAAATCTATGGCAAGGAGCAAACAGAAAAACAAAGTTACAACTATTAAGAAGCTATATCATTCCATTGGAAACATACGGTTGTCAGACGTTGGTAATGATATCTACGATGGAATCGAAAATATTGGCATTCGAAATCTACTTTTTCTTCTGCGATCAGATTCCTATGCTCATAAATATATACCTGAAGGTGGACCTCCGCCATGAATTCAGTCATCAGCAGTAGGTCCTCACGGTTGCCCCACAACTTAACCTTCAGAACTGTCTCTTGGAGTCATATTTTAGTTCTCAAAGTCATCGAAGAGTGGGCATATCTGCAGAATGTGTTATGGAGTCTGAGTATCCTTTTGATATGGGCATTGTTCAGTTTGGAAAACCTTTATTTTGTGGAGATATGCTTGTAGTCTACAGTATCCTGTGCGGAGTCTAAAAATTTTGGTTTGTTATGACCTGCTTAGCTTTAGAATAGGGTTCTGTGGAAAGTTGATATCTGTTCTATGACTCCATGTATGTTTGTATTTTCTTTTGATGAAAGTTTTTGTTTCAGTTAGTGATATTCTGTGTTGGCATTGTTCCTTTTTTGAACCTGCTTTGCCAGCTGCCTCATTTCTTGTAATTTCAGTGTACAGAGATCCACTGCAGCATAACTTTATTGTAAGCAGACAGTCGATTTAAAAGTCCTACATTTATTTTTATTAGGAGACCTTTCGATTCATTTTTGATGATCTGAAGTATTGACATGCAGTCCACAAGAAGACTATATTAACTCCTTTGAACCTCTGTTCCTCTAGAGCCTTTGATGCTTCTAAGATTGCTTGTAGCTCTGCCCTATAGTCTGTTGATAATTTGCCAGTAGCGATTGAGAGTTCTAGTTTTCGGGTTTTTGGTATGAATATTAGTATCCCAGGTCCTCCTTTCTTTATTGCATCCTCTGATGATCCATCTTAATTCGAAATTAAACGTTATAGAAAGGTCCTTAGAATATCATGGACACAAAGACGAACCGACGCAGATGTCCGCAAAATCTGAAACATAGAAGAGTAATGGCTCCTCAAAAATATTAAATAACGAAAACTAAGATATTTCGGTCATATAAAGAGACAATATGGTTTAGAGAGATTAATCATGGAGGGAAAGTTCCAAGAAAAAAAGAGAGAAAAAGAGGCAGACTAAGACTATGATGGACACATGATATCTAAGACCTCAACATAACACTGGAAGAAGCTGGGTAGCAACGAGCAGAACCGAGAGGCCTACAGAGTTGCAGTGAGGACAACGTTATGTAAAGGAAATCTAGCTGCAAATCTAGAAGGATCACTGTCCTGAAACAAAAGAAATGAAGGGGGATTTTGAGAACGAACACAGTGTCATTGTAATGCCGTAAACAGAATATAGTCTAGAAAATGGAATGTGTTGTTTCAGGGTTTAGTGTGACAGCGATATCTGCTCTTTACAGCTTGGCACGTCGGACTTCAGCACGGCTTTTAGAGCACTTCGATCTTTGGGATGGAACAGTCAACACCTTCATCCAGAACAACTACCGTAGTCGCTTCTTACGACATGAATGTTAGGTTGACTGTCTGTCTGTACTACATGAACGGTAGGTGATAGTCTGGCTATACGACATGAATAGTAGGTGACTCGGTCTATACGACATGAATGGTAGATGACTCGGTCTATACGACATGAATGGTAGGTTGATTCGGCCTATACAACATGAATGGTAGGTTGATTCAGTCTATACGACATGAATGGTAGGTGACTGACAGTCTAGCTATTCTTTATTTCCAGTTTTTGACCACACTCGGGAATTACACTTGGGCATTACACTCGGTCATTACACTCGGGCATTGCATTCAGGCATTACACTCGGGCATCCCACTCGGGTATCACACTCAGGCATCACACTCGGACATTACACTCGGGTGAACATAAAACTAAACTGAAGTCAAATTTATCAGACCGAAATACGTAGATATAGCTGTCACGCAGTAAACCCTGACAAAACGCATTCCGTGCTCTTGACAACATCGCACCTGGACAACATCGAAACTTGACAACATCGCACCTTGACAACATCACACTTTGACAATATCTCACCTTGACAACATCTCACATTGACAACATTGCACCTTGTCAACATCGCACGAGTCTAAACGAGGAAGAATCGTCTTCTTCTTCTGCGTTCAGTCTCAAACTCCTACAAATTAACAGGATGTAGTCCGGAGAACGGAATTCTTTGTGTCATGGCTCACAGCTTTACTGCAATATCTGAGTATTTCTGCCTGATACATCCGACTTCAGCATGTGAAGAAGGCTTTGTTACGCATGACCGACTATGCCTGTCCGTACAAGTTAATATCTGTACCACACAACACATTTCTCCACATTCTTTGATTTGCTTGCAATTACTGCTGACAGGACTTTTGACATCTTCTGTCGTGTACGATTACCGAGTCATTCATCCGTATCAGAGATTGCTCTGCAAGCACTGACCATATCTCTTGTCCATTCATAGCATTGTCTCCCCGAGTCTGGAGAACACCCTATCATTTTAGTGTCAAATTGATTCAATCTCCCTTCCACCTTTTTTTTCCAATTCCCCTCGTCTTCTCACCTCTTGAAAACAATAACCTTCTCATGCTCTGTATGAAACTGAAAGGTCAACCCAAACCGATCCCAAGCTTTCCAGAAGAATAAACTCGGGAAAGTGGCATGACTCCATCGCTCATGCAGTCTGTCGCCAAACTAAAACCCATTCAAGGAAAATGAAGATACCATTTCAGCCCTTAACGAGTCCATTTGCCGTTAAGATGTTTTCAGTAACTTTCTCCGGTGAACACCTTCTGTCACGCACATCTCCTGTGGATTATTCACCCTGAGCTGATAAATCGAGTTAAATATTCGTGTTATTGAAAATAAAAGCAGGAGCTCTTCATTTTTTCACGATCGCATCAGATCAAATGACATCTTCTCGTGAAATGTTGAATGTAGTGATCTTCAAGATGTTTTGTCTCTTCTTGGTAGTAAACAGCCTCAGATTTGATAGTTCCAATTATGTGGAGCAATTATTCACAATAAATCTAGAAAAATAGATATTTTTCTTCACGGTTAATTGGAAAAAAATAAAGTTCTAGACTGCAAAATAGGCTGGTGAAAATTAAATATATTAAGTCATGGAATAATGAAATCTCTTCATTGCTCACGTGAAGAGATCACGTGAAGAATGACAAGATAACAAGAACCGCTAGAACAACGTTTGCGGTCAAATATATTGAAGAGATAAAGTTACAGTGCCAGGGAAACAATTCGAAACTGAAATTAGGGGCTGAGGTAACACGTGGTAAATGTCAAAATGAACAGATTTAGGTACAGACGTTATCAATATTAGTCAATAAAACAAACTAACAGCGAGACACCCTCCTACCATGCACAAACTAACAGGGGAGACACCCTCCTACTAAGCACAAACTAACAACGAGACATCCTCCCACTAAGCACAAACTAACAGGGGAGACATCCTCCTACTAAGCACAAACTAACAACGAGACATCATCCTACTAAGCACAAACTAACAACGAGACATCCTCCTACTAAGCACAAACTAACAACGAGACACCCTCCTACTAAGCACAAACTAACAACGAGACATCCTCCTACTAAGCACAAACTAACAGGGGAGACACCCTCCTACTAAGCACAAACTAACAACGAGACATCCTCCTACTAAGCACAAACTAACAGGGGAGACACCCTCCTACTAAGCACAAACTAACAACGAGACATCCTCCTACTAAGCACAAACTAACAACGAGACATCCTCCTACTAAGCACAAACTAACAACGAGACATCCTCCTACTAAGCACAAACTAACAACGAGACATCCTCCTACTAAGCACAAACTAACAACGAGACACCCTCACACCATAAAAAACAATAACGAGGCACAATCCTACCATGTACATATGTAATTTCTTACTTTCGGTAATATGTTTGTTTTGTTTGTCTTTCATCCTGATGTATGCCTTTTATGAAGGCTATCGAACGGACAGAGAAAATGACACTAGAAATGAAAGAAAGAAATACCACTCTCTCCGTCGATTATAATCATCATCATTAAGTGCCGTCTCCGCAACGAAGGTTGACTGCTACAGATCTCCAACATCCCCTGTCTCTTTTTGTGGTGGTGCACTCTGCTAGACTGTAACCTGTCCATTTTGTGATGTTACTCTCCCACTTGTATCTCTGTCTACCTCTTACTCGCTTCCCTTTGACTTTAAGTAAGGTCTTCAGTAAGGTCTTTTAATGTCAAAAATATTTTATTTGCCTGATTTTTATTTCTCTTAGTAATTCTTTCTTCATATTAAGTATTTTTAGCACCTCTTTATTTGTTTTCTTCTCTTTTCATGATGTTCTCCCTATTCTTCTATATCCCACATCTCAAAGGCATCAATTTTGTCTTCTAATTGTTTATTTAGTGCCCATGTTTCTGATCCGTACATTAATATAGAATAGATGTAGCATTTTATAATTCTCATTTTTAACTTGTTTGTAATTTGTTTAGATGTTACTATTTTCCTCATGTCATTGAAAGTACTTTTATCCATTCCTATTCTCCTTTTAACTTCTGTTTCACATCTGCCATCATTTGTGATTATGTGTCCAAGATATTGATAATGTTTTACTTGTTGTAGTTTCTCTCCATGTATGTTTATGTTTAGCTCTTGTTCTTCTGTGTTCTTGCTGATTATCATGGTTTTTGTTTTTTGGATATGTATATCCAGTCCATATTTATTACCGTTGATAATAAACACCTTACACAGGTAAAGATGTTCACTTACTTATGAAACATTATATCGAGTGAAGGAAAATACAGCAAAGAGATACACAATAAATGCAACAAAACATACCAGATCGCCCGTGTGTTGCCGGGGCCCGAAAGGGGAGCAAAGAATAGCAACACCGTTTACCTTCCACGCATGTCGTAAAAGGCGACTAAGGAGGTTATGGGATGGAGTTGGCTGTCCCATCCCATATAGGGTCAGTGACCCAAAGCCATGCTGAAGTCGGATGTGTTCGGCCGAAAGGCGCAGACTTCGCAGCAATGCTGTAAACCATGACACACCGCATTCCGTTCTCCGGACTACATCCTGCTAATCTGCAGGAGTTTGAGAACGAACGCAGAAGAAGAAGAAGAACATACCAGATCTTAGAACAGATGGCAAGTATTTATAAGAACAAAAATGTAAACATAGACACTAAAGTTGCATGATACAAGACTATTATTATCCCATCACTGAGCTACCAGTACCAAACCTGGTGTGTCTATGAAGAATAGTTAGATTGTCATTAAGAGAAGATACAATTAGAAACGATAACATCAGACAGATATTCAAAACAATACCAGTATTAGAATACATCAAGAGACAACAGATTAAGTAGTCTTCACACACGTCCAGACTACCAACAGATCACCATCAAGTGCCGTCTCCGCAACGAAGGTTGGCTGCAATGGCACTTGATGATGACCAACAGATAGCATGCCACAAATAGTCATGACACATAGACACCACGGCTATAAAGCCAGAGGCTTTATAAAAGATGGACCCTAGAAATAAAATCAAAGAGGCCACAGGAACAAGCTTACAAACAGCACACAGAGATGCCATCTACAGAGTACTCTTCTACTTCTTGCGTTGCGATACAGAAAAGGGTCACAGCGAATAGATAGATTAGTAAATAGAAGACTTTTAGTCGCTATGTCTCGTTGTTCGTTTGTTTTATTGACTAATCTTCTGTTTCTCAAACTCATTAGCAGATTAGCAGGTTGTAGTCTGGAAAACGGAATACGTTGTGTGATGGTTTGTAGCTTGAATGCGATATCTGCACATTTCTAGTTGACACATCCGACTGCAGCATGGTTTCTGAATCACTTTGACCTTCCATGGAATGGGACAGCCAACTGCATCCCACAATCCAATTAGTCGTCTTTTACCACATGCGTGAAAGATAAACATTGTTGCTATTCTTTACTCCCTTTTCTAGTACTCCCGCAACACACAAATCTAATTTATAGAGACATCTCGATTGGAAATTGATCCCGCGACATCTTGAGCGCAACACAAGTGGCCTAACCACTACGACAGGGAGAGCCCCTGGTTAAAGGTTTCATGCTCAAGAGGGGCAAATCGTGATTGACACAAGCAGACGATATTCTCCACAAAATGTGTTGACCTACTGTTATTTCCATGAGAGAATTTGGTACGCGGTTATGAGCTTCCTTCAACCCCCATACTTCCTTCAACCCCCATACTTCCTTCAACCCCCATACTTCCTTCAACCCCCATACTTCCTTCAACCCCCATACTTCCTTCAACCCCCATACTTCCTTCAACCCCCATACTGCCTTTAACCCCCATACTTCCTTCAACCCCCATACTTCCTTCAACCCCCATACTTCCTTCAACCGCCATACTTCCTTCAACCCCCATACTTCCTTCAACCCCCATACTTCCTTCAACCCCCATACTGCCTTCAACCCCCATACTTCCTTCAACCTCCATACTGCCTTCAACCCCCATACTTCCTTCAACCCCCATACTTCCTTCAACCCCCATACATCCTTAAACCCCCATACTTCCTTCAACCCCCATACTGCCTTCAACCCCCATACTGCCTTCAACCCCCATACTGCCTTCAACCCCCATACTTCCTTCAACCCCCATACTTCCTTCAACCCCCATACTTCCTTCAACCCCCATACTTCCTTCAACCCCCATACTTCCTTCAACCCCCATACTTCCTTCAACTCCCTACTTCCTTCAACTCCCTACTTCCTTCAACTCCCCACTGTCTTCAACTCTCTAATAAAGTGTTGTTCTCTTTAATTCTTTTTTTTCTATAGCAAGTTCTTGCTTCCAGTTCTCTCCATGTCTTATCTATCTATTGTATCTATTTTAATATTTCCTCCGCCGAAGACGGATGTGTCGAACCATTGGCGTAAACAAAACGGCGACACGACTCATTTCCATTGTCTGACTACATCCTGCTGGAAATCTAGTTGGAAAGTTGTCCTGCTACAAGGAGAGATCCAGTTGGAATTTGAGAATGAACGCTGAAGAAGAAGAAATCGTTCCTGTAGATCACAAGTTCCAAATCCATAGGCTGCGACCCACAATTGGGTCGTCAATATTTGTAGTGGGGTTAACTACTATACAGTAAACAAAATATTTATGTTCACGTAATTGTCTTTCTTCTGTGTTCATTCTCAAACTCCTGCAGATTAGTAGGAAGTAGTCCGTCGAACAGAATGGGTTGTGTCATTGTATACAGCTTAGCTGCGATATATGCGCATTGCTGTGTGACACATCCAGCTATATCATGTCACTTTGACCTTGTATTGGATGGTATTGGGGTTTTATTTATGTTCAGTGAGTGCTCTGTCTTAGAAGTGACCCACTCATGTAAAAATTCTGGTCTGTAGTTAAATAAACGCAGAAGAAATAGATGAAGAATCATCATCAGGTGACATATTCTTTCCAGAACGTAGTCTTTCCTATGGATCTCTTGAATTCTCCGCGGTCTTGAGCAAGTTGTCCTGCATCTTTCAGTGACATGCGCAGGCATTCTTGAATGTCTTTTGTCCAACGGCGTCCTGGGCGGCCTTTGCCCCTGTTACCTTCTATCATTCCCTCCAGTAACACTCTCTCCACGACGTCGTGTCTCTTAATGTGACTGAAAAAACTAGCTTTTTCTTTAATATGGTGTTCAGAAGACAGCCTTCCTGGACGTTAATTGTTCGTAACACCTCCTGGTTTGTTTTCCTTGCTGTCCATGGTATTTTCAGAACTATTCTATAACACTTTAATTCAAATGATGTTATTCTCTTGGCCACTGTTTTATTAAGTGTCCATGCTTCACATCCATATGTCGCCACAGGAAACATACATGTTCGTAGTAAACACAATTTGGTTCTTATGATGAAGAATCAAAATTCGAAATAACCAGTGAATGAACTGTCAATATAAAAATAACACCAGTTTTTAAATGGCATGTTTCTGGAACATTATGTTCCAAAATTCAATTTCTGAGAGGAACTAAACAAAACTATGTTCTAGAAATATGTTCCAGCCATGCCTCACAGTAAGACCTGTGCCCCGAACAAAGAACGAACATTTTAATAACAGGGCGCGAATTTCGAAATTGGATGATTTCTGTCCAAATCAAAAATCAGTCTTATTCAAACGTCGCGTGCAAGCCTCGTGCTAGAATTCCAAGCCAGCTTCCGGTCTTTGGAGACGCGCGATTAACAATAATGGCGTCCATCGAGAAAGCACGTGTGCGTGAAGTCTAGAATAAAGCGATGACTGAGCATAATTACGGTCTAAAATATCCATCAGGTTTCCATGGAGAAAAGTCCGTGTTCGTTTCCTGTCTAAGGCTTCAGAGCGGCCATTACTATTTTGGTTCAGACGATGTCTGCTACTTCCGTTTCCGCTAGAATATAAATATGTTCTTGCAGGAAATGGTTGTAGGGAAGTATTTACATGATGCATGTAGGGAGAGCAGAGTGAGTGTTGACTCTCTGAATGTAGGGGAGAGCAGAGTGAGTGTTGACTCTCTGAATATAGGGGAGAGCAGAGTGAGTGTTCGCTCTCTGAATGTAGGGCAGAGCAGAGTGAGTATTCGCTCTCTGAATGTAGGGTAGGGAGCAGAGTGAGTGTTCGCTCTCTGAATGTAGGGGAGAGCAGAGTGAGTGTTCGCTCTCTGAATGTAGGGTAGGGAGCAGAGTGAGTGTTTGCTCTCTGAATGTAGGGTAGGGAGCAGAGTGAGTGTTTGCTCTCTGAATGTAGGGTAGGGAGCAGAGTGAGTGTTCGCTCTCTGAATGTAGGGTAGGGAGCAGAGTGAGTGTTTGCTCTCTGAATATAGGGGAGAGCAGAGTGAGTGTTCGCTCTCTGAATGTAGGGTAGGGAGCAGAGTGAGTGTTTGCTCTCTGAATATAGGGGAGAGCAGAGTGAGTGTTCGCTCTCTGGATGTAGGGGAGAGCAGAGTGAGTGTTCGCTCTCTGAATGTAGGGTAGGGAGCAGAGTGAGTGTTTGCTCTCTGGATGTAGGGGAGAGAAGAGGGTGAATCATGGAGAAACAGAAGAGAGAAAGTTATTGCCATACAAGGAGAAGGTCACACTGTTATATAGGGACAAGGTGAGAAAGTAACATTGTCATACAGAGAGAGGGTGACATTGTCATAAAGAGAGAAGATCAGAATATGTCATTGTCATACATTGAGAAGGTAAAACAGTATCATTTTCATTCAGGGAGAAAGTGACATTGTCATACAGGGAGAAGGTGAGAAAAACTGTGCAGGGAGGAAGAGTGAAGAGTGACATGGCCTGGGCACCAGTCATATAGAGAAGGGTCATATAAAGAGGGGGTAGTCACACAGAGAGGAGCAGAGGTATATAGGGATGACTTAGTCATACAGAAAGGAGACAGAGTCACACAGGAAGGGGACACAGAAACACACAGGAAAGGGACAGAGTCTCACAGGAAGGGGACACAGAGTCACACAGGATGGGAACAGTCACACAGGAAGAGGACAGAGTCACACAGGAAAGGGACAGAGTCACACAGTAAGGGACATAGAGTCACACAGGATGGGGACAGAGTCACACAGGAAGGGGACAGAGTCACAAAGGAAGGGGACACAGAGTCACACATGAAAGGGACACAGAGTCACACAGGAAAGGGACAGAGTCACACAGGAAGGGGGACACAGAGTCACACAGGAAGGGGACAGAGTCACGCAGGAAGGGGACAGAGTCACACAGGAAGACGACAGGGTCACACAGATATGAAACAGAGCTATAAATGGATGGTGCAGAGTTATGCCTGTATGGACAAGACTCACAGAGCGAGGAGGCAGAGTACACAGGGAGAGAGGGGGCAGATTCTTACAGGATGGTGAATGGTACATACTCGCATAAGAAGGGAGAAAAGTCACTCAGGGAGGGAAGCAAGAAATGTGTATGGAGGAAGACCACGGCAAATATCATAAAACGAGGAAGTAGCGTGATACAGAGAGGGAATAGAATCATACAAAGAGAGAGTAATTTCATACAAAGAGGGAGTAATTTCATACAAAGAGGGAGTAATGTCATACAAAGAGGGAGTAATTTCATACCTAGAGGGAGTCATTTCCTACAACGAGGGAGTAATTTCATACAAAGAGGGAGTAATTTCATACAAAGAGGGAGTAATTTCATACAAAGAGGGAGTAACTTCATACAAAGAGGGAGTAATTTCATACAAAGAGGGAGTAATCTCATACAAAGAGGGAGTAATCTCATACAAAGAGGGAGTAATTTCATACAAAGAGGGAGTAATCTCATACAAAGAGGGAGTAATTTCATACAAAGAGGGAGTATTTCATACAAAGAGGGAGTAATTTCATGCAAAGAGGGAGTAATTTCATACAAAGAGGTTTTACAAAGAGGGAAACGAATCATACAAAGAGGGAGCATGGTCATATAACGAAGGAGTAAGGTCATATAATGGGAAGTAGGGTCATACAAAGAGGACGCAGGAGTCATACAAAGAGGGAGTAAGGTCATACATGGAGGAAGTAAAGTCATAGAGAGTTTGGGCATACAACGAGGAAGCGGGGTCATACAAGTAGGGAATAAGGTCATACAAAGAGAGCGCAGGGTCATACACAGAGGGATCAGGGTTATACGAGGAGGGATTAAGGTCATACAAAGAGGACACAGGTCATATATTGATGCAGATCAAGTGTTGCCAGATTGAAAATGGAAGGAATGAATAGCAATACAGTTCCTGCCATGCATGTCGTAGGAGATGAAAAAGGAAGGTCTGAATGTGACAGTGCCTGTCCCACTGTGTAGGTCCAAGCGACCTGAGAATCATGCGGAAATCAGATGTGTTAGACGGAAAGGTGAACATATCACAGTCAAGCTGCAAACCATGCCATTTCTTTTCAATTTTTAGAATTGTCAATCATTGTCGTTCTCGAAAATTCAGAATATTGATACATCCGGGAAATGGAAACTTAATAGATACAAAAATAACTGGCCCGTTAGGGGAGCAAGGAATAACGACACCTGCAATACATATCGTGAGAGGTGACTAAGGAGTTTGCGAGGGTGCACTTGTCTGTAAAGTTCCAAAAAGGATCAACGTAACCCAGATGCCATTCTGAAGACGGATGTGTCAGGAAAAAGATGCATATTTCGTAAGTAATCTGTAATCTCATTCCATTCTCTGGACTGTAACATGCTAATCTGCAGGAGTTTGAGAACGAAATCAGAAGAAGAAGACAACAAGACTGATAAACCAACGCCGTACTGGGACTGTAAGCTGCTACCCTCTAACGCAGGTGTTCTCACCCTGGTGCTGGCGGGCACTAACGATTACATGTAGGTGGTGTTCATCGTCTGAATAGGTTGAGATCCTCTCTCTTCTAATGGATTTATTGAGACGTGAATCGGAGCACCTACGTACATGTATGGTGTGCGCTGGCGATAACCGGTGCTCTAGCTCATTTACTTGACAACAAAAGCGTCTACCATAGCTTTACTTTGGCAGCGGTAGTATTTGACCCAGACAAATAAATGGCTTCTCGTTTTTGTTTTGTTCTCACCTGGAAGCAGGACATCTTTCTATTCCCGGTATAAATCGTTCTCTATACCCATTGACAATACTGCATTTTCTGAACGGAGTTTAATGTTTTTTAATATTTTTTTTGGTGGGTTTTTAAAAATATCCTATGAGTGATTAGTGTACTTACTGTGGTCGTCAGTTGATTTTTCTACACTTCCTGAAGCCAGATTGTTGATTCAGTCGGGGATTGTGTGTTTTCTCCAGAAACCACATTAGTCTTCTGTGACATATTGGACATCCTATCAGATTGTATAGGCAACTGGTCAAACTTCAAGATCTATGGCTATCACATTGTTGTATTTTCGTTTTTGGTCTCCGTTTTTGTGTATATTTCTTCCCGTGTGATGCAGGGATCTGAAAGATTTAAGGTCCGTATGATTCAGGTACCATATAGAGTCAAGGCCTGTGTGATTCAGGAGCAGGTCCGACAGAGGCGCAAGGAGTAGTGACACTCAGGGCTGTTGATATGAATACCTTAAGGAGAGGGAGGGTGGAGGTGTTTGCAAAAAAGGTAATTCGTGAGTTGTCATGTGTCAGATCATCTCTTTCATGTGTCAGGTAATCTCTTTCATGTGTCAGGTAATCTCTTTCATGTGTCAGGTAATCTCTTACATGTGTCAGGTAATCTCTTTCATGTGTCAGGTAATCTCTTTCATGTGTCAGGTAATCTCTTTCATGTGTCAGGTAATCTCTTTCATGAAAAACGTGATGACATGTTTGTGAATGTACTAAAAGTCCTGTTCCAATTTAGTATGAGGGTGGGGGGGGGGTGGAATAGATAAATACTCCAACCCACCCTCTCCCTTACTATTCGGGCCTGGCACACTGTTACCTGGCATGCATCTCGTAATTGATTGGTTGTTTTGTAAGTTGACTAGTTACTGATTCAGAGGTCAATGGGCTCATGACCTTTGACCCAATGTCATTGCATGATATATGCAAAAATTTTTTAGATGTTTTTTTTTTCATATACGATGTTTCATTGATCAGGTTTTGGAGGGAGAAGCATTTTTCTGACACTCGTAAGAGGCGACTAAGGCAGTGTTAGGGATGAAGTTGGCTGTTTCATCCCATACAGAAGTTGCGCTAAAGTCGGATGTGTCATGATGAAGGACGCAGGCATCTCAGTCAATCTTTAAATTAAGACACAGCCCATTCCGTTGTATCTATGGATTACATCCTGATAACCTGCAGGAGTTTGAGAATTAACACAGAAAAAAGTATACCTTTCATAGCACACATTTCGAACTGTATTTTTTAGAAAGAGAGTTTGTTTTCAATATCAATAAATGAGCTATCGCCGAAGACGAATATGTCGGACATTTGGCGCAAAATCAAATGGCGGCACAACGTATTTTCACTATATGACGGAAAATTTGAAAACCGTTTTGTAAAAAATAGTTACGATAGGGATTTTTACCGACTGTTTGGTCAAGTTCATACAACTAAAAGTCAAGTTCATACAACTAAAAGTCAAGTTCATACAACTAAAAGTCAAGTCCAGATTTGCTAATTGGAAGAGGAGGGCTGTACACTCCAAACCCCAAACCCCTCCACCTATCTACACCCCTGCCCAGAATGTTTCTCGTTCACTGCAATCACTTTCTTTCTCAGGAATCCTTCTCTGACATAATCGTTAATGTAGTCATTACACCTTTTTACAATTGACACATTACCCCATCTTACAATTGGCACATTACCACATCTTACAATTGGCACATTACCACATCTTACAATTGGCACATTACCACATCTTACAATAGACATATTACTTCATCTTACAATTGACACATTACCTCATCTTACAATTGACACATTACACCATCGTACAATTGACATATTACCTTATCTTACAATTGACACATTACCACATCTTACAATTGGCACATTACCTCATCTTACAATTGGCACATTACCTCATCTTACAATTGACACATTACACCATCGTACAATTGACATATTACCTTATCTTACAATTGACACATTACCACATCTTACAATTGGCACATTACCACATCTTACAATTGGCACATTACCACATCTTACAATTGGCACATTACCACATCTTACAATAGACACATTACCTCATCTTACAATTGACACATTACCTCATCTTACAATTGACACATTACACCATCGTACAATTGACATATTACCTTATCTTACAATTGACACATTACCACATCTTACAATTGGCACATTACCTCATCTTACAATTGGCACATTACCAATCCGAAAATCTCATTTTCCACAACAAAATATAGAGGTAATTTAGATTATTATCTCCCGGACAAAAACAAAGTACTGGAGACATTAGGAAATTAGGTCAACAGACATCTTTTGTGATGGGATTTCCCCATATAAAAATAGCAACCGGAAACAAACGGAGGCGACCACTGTTATTTTATTGATATTAGCAACGAAAAGCGTCTATATCCGCTGTAACACTATATAAATAATATCGCCATTAAGATATTCCCATAAAATATGAAATTTCACACAACTTCTAAACAAAGTCTCCATGCGACGGAACATTTACGTTATGGCTAGCTTTCTGTAAGTATTACCCTCAACTCAGGGACGAAGATTTGATTTCAGGAGAGGGTTTTACTCGTGAACATCGGCTTTACTATAAGACCCCGCACAGAAAGTAAACATGACCTTAAATGCTGAAATTTTAAATTATTTCCGTGAGTTTCGTTGGTCGTCCTTGGCTATTTTGGTAGGCGACTCCAAGTGTATAAATGATAACCAACGAAGATCAGGATAACAATAGAAAACATCACGGAATGAAGGCGTTTTTACTTTCCGTTCAGGGGTCTATACTGAAGCCCGGTCATCGTGTTATCTAAGAAATGTCACTCATCCATTTTCGTAAGGAGTTTCTTCGTTTTCATACGAAATTTTAGGACCTTTATGCGAAAAACTATTGGGTTTAACCTACATTCCTAGGCTACATTGGCTACATTCCTAGGCTACATTGGCTACATTTCTGGTAGTAAAAATCATCTTTAGATTTTCTATAGGGACGGAGGGCTGAACCCCAACTCTCTCTCACACATATCTACAAGCTTCCTTCAACTCCCTAATGAAGTGTTGTTATCAAAATACATCTTTCATTAAATCTTCTCTTTATCAATTTCTTCCTTCCAGTTCTTCCCATGCCTTATCTATCTTTTGTATCTATTATTAAATCTTTCTTTTAGATTATATGTTCCAAGTCCATGGGCAGCGACCCACAATTGGATCGCCAATATTTGTTGTTAGGTTAGCATCTGAAACATTACACTAAACAAAATATTGATGTTGACGAAATTATCCTTCTTCTTCTTAGTTCATTCTCAAACTCCTGCAGATTAGCTGCAAGTAGTCCGTAGAAAGGAATGCGCGTTATCATTGTTTACAGTTTAGCTGCGATATATGCGCATTTCTGTGTGACACATCCGGCTATATCATGTCTTCTATGTCACTTTGACCCTCTATTGGATGGGATAGCTTCTTCTTCTTTCGTTCGCTAATAATGTCTATATCTGCAGTGTTGTTTCTTGTATAAATTGGACAGTGTTTTTCATTTCTTGTTTTGTACCATAAAGTTTAACATTCATTGGTGTATCAGAAGGCCAGTATGTGCATCTTAATGTGTCATCGTTTGCACATTCTTGAAGGATATGTTCTGAAGTCTGGTTGACTTGTCCACAATTACACTTTGCTGTTGTGCCAATTTTAAATTTTGTATACATATGGCTGTTTAGTCTATTGTGTCCAGTTCTCAGTCGAAATATGATGACCTGTTCTTGTCTGCTAAGTAGGTGGTAGTCATCCCGTGGAGGTAAGTTAGGCTTTCGTAGGGTGGGATAGCCAACTCCACCCCATTACCTCCTTAGTCGCCTCTTGCGACAAGCATGCAACGTAAACAGTGTTGAATTTCTTTGCTACACTTTCGGAACGGCAACACAGAAGGGCGATCAGTGATAAAAAATGTAAGAAAAAGACTAACATTTAATATGATATTTATGTAACAATTGTTACAATAGCATTTTTGCAATATTCATATAGAAGATATTTCATGAATATTTGCTACAATATATTTTTCAACAATAACATTTGATATAGGCCTAATATATTTTTCAACGACACATTTGCTATAATAAATATTACAATGTAATATTTGCTATAATAAATTGTTGATGTAACATTTAAAATAATATATTTTCCCGCCGTAGCATGTGCTATAATATATTTTTTTATCGTAACAATCGCTATAATATATTCTCTCCCCTTTCTGTAACATTTCCTATAATGTATTTATCCAGCGTAACAATCGCTATAATACCCCCCCCCCCAACCGCTGTAACATTTCCTATAATATATTTTTCCACCGTAACATTTGCAACATTTCGTAAGATGAAGAACATCTTCATGAAATATATCTTTGTCAATTGAGGGGAGAAACAAAGTTCTTAGACGTTATATAGAACCAATTCTGATGTATGGAAGTTCATCTTGGACGTTCAGCAGAAAATAGTAGAATATTATATTGAGGCAGCAGAGTTATGGTTTTATAGAAGAATGTTGAGAACACCATGGATAGATAAAAAAATAAGATATCTTAAAATAAATAAATTTAAAAAAGAAAGCTGCTTGCCCACATCAGAAAGAGAGTCTACATATTGTGGACACATCATGAGAAGAGGAAAGTTGGAACACAATGTAACAACAGGCAAGTTGAAGAGCAAAAGAGATCGAGGAAGACCAAGAGAGAGGATGCTTGAATATACTTTTCCACCATAACATTTTCTATAGTATATTTCCACCACAAAATTTGCTAAAAAATGTCCACCTCAATATTTGCGATAATATATTTTTCCACCGTAGCAGTTGATAGGATATATTTTGTCCACCGTAGACTTTCCTATAAAAATGACTTCTGCTGTAACATTTGCTGTAATATATTTTTCCTCCGTAACATTTGCTGTAATATATTTTTCCACCATAACATTTGCTATATTTTGCTTAGGTGTAACATTTGCTACAACAATTTTTTATCACCATAACATTTGCTATAATATTGTTTACGTAACATTTGCTGTTTATATATATATATATATATATATATATATATATATATTCCCTGTAACATTTGCTGTAATTAATTTTTTTAGTTCAACATTTTCTAGTTTTATTCTTTCGGTAATGATTCTTTCTGTTCACATTTAACTCTCTATGAAGCACAGGTCCGCAGGAAACCTCAATTCTTCTCCATCTTCAGCTGTTGCAGGTTATTGGTCCAACTAGATTTCCAATAAATATGTACTGTAGTCGCCGTTTTATTTCTGTGAATGATTTGACATATCCGAATTTGACGATATGTCTCGAAATAGATCCGGAACAATCAGCAGAATAGTAAGAAGTGATTCTTGCGTAAAGACAGTAGAAATGTGGTTTTATAGAAAATAGTTAAGAACACCATGGACAGATACAAAGTTGAGAACACCATGGACAGATACAAAGTTGAGAACACCATGGACAGATAAAAAAGTTGAGAACACCATGGACAGATAAAAAAGTTAAGAACACCATGGACAGATACGAAGTTGACAACACCATGGACAGATACGAAGTTGACAACACCATGGACAGATAAAAAAGTTAAGAACATCATGGACAGATACAAAGTTGAGAACACCATGGACAGATAAAAAAGTTAAGAACACCATGGACAGATAAAAAGTTGAGAACACCATGGACAGATAAAAAAGTTGAGAACACCATGGACAGATAAAAAGTTGAGAACACCATGGACAGATAAAAAAGTTGAGAACACCATGGACAGATAAGAAAAGTTAAGAACACCATGGACAGATACAAAGTTGAGAACACCATGGACAGATAAAACATGAAATAGCGATATCATGAAAGAAAACGAAAATCCACACGGAAGAGATGTTTAATTGTCCCATGAGAACATGGTTCACTTTTCTTTAATACATCATTCCAGCAAAGACGGATGTGTCGGATCATTGGCGCAACTAAAACAGCGACGCAACGCATTTCCATTCTTGAACTACATCCTTCTGGATGATTGCCCAACTACAAGAAAGATCCTGTGGAAGTTTGAGAATGAATGTTGAAGAAGAAAGATGCATCATGAAAAGACCACGTTTCTTGGACACATTATTAGAAGACCACGTTTCTTGGACACATTATTAGAAGACCACGTTTCTTTGACACATTATTAGAAGACCACGTTTCTTGGACACATTATTAGAAGACCACGTTTCTTGGACACATTATTAGAAGACCACATTTCTTGGACACATTATGAGATGAGGAAAGTGCATATCGTGACAACAGGCAAGGTGAAAGCAAGAAGGGTAGAGAAAGACTAAAGCGGAGACACTGGATCTTAGAACTGTGGCATGAGAGATCTTCGATATAGGAAATGATTGACAATACTCGGTACAGAACGCCGCGGATAAACAAAATATCCAACGCCACACGGCATGGGCTATAAGAAGCATGGACTATAAGTAGCATGGACTGTAAGAAACATGGACTATAAGAAACATGGACTTTATTCTTCCATAAACATTCTTGACATGATCAGGGATAAGGTAATAAGATAAGATAAAGCAGGGCCGTAGGTACGTTTTCGGATATAGTAGGTTGGGGGTGGTGTTAAATGTCATATCTAACCTAAATAAACGTCATATCTTTTTTGATTTCGTTGAATTTTGGGGACCTTTTTTGGAGGAAAAATAATAATTTGAAAAAGTGCGAAGAGGGGAACTTTTTTTTTTTTTTTTTTTTTTTTTTGACATGCTGTCTTGTAGGAAATACCATTATCTGACCTCCTAGGGAAAATCCAAACTCCTCAATCCCTTTTCTTATATACGGGTTTGAGATAAATTATATTCAACTTTCCGTTTAGCAGGACACGAATTGTTTTCTCTCACGGTTCCTTTTTTTGTTGTCAACTCTGATCCAACTCTGAACAAGCTTACTCAAATCTTGTGGTACCATGTGTCTCTTCCTAAATGAAACCGCGTTAACTTGTTATGTAACGAGATACGACTTACTTTCTCAAGGCGGCAGAAAAAAAGAAAATCGAGGATAACAACGATGAATGGTATGGACATGATTTTTCCACACTTCTTCGATTGGCTGAGGATAGAGATGTTTGGGGAGCTTTTTGTGATGTCTCCAGTGTGTTACCCCTACGGTCCTAACGGAATATGGGTCTTATTATTATTATCTTAGTGGGATTCTGAAATCTTGTCTTCCATAGAACAATGTCTCCAGATACTAGACATCGGAGTCCCCGGAGAGTACCTAGAGAGTCCCTGGAGAGTACTTGGGGTGCGTCAGGATAATAAAAAATAATAGCTCCGAATTTTCTGGCAAATAATAGCTAATAATAGGGATATCGAATCTCCGCTGTTGTCTCTCGTTTGATGTGGTTGAGGAGATTAAGTGTCACAGTATTCAAAGAGCTATGCCGCTGGTGGTAGTCAATCTTAGTCATAAATATGAAATTAAGCATCACGTTTGGGTAATTCTACTCAAGCAAGGAAGAAAATAAAAATCAAGAAACTAAAATTGAAGATTGTTGCGGCACAGTGGCACAGTGACACAGGTACGTTAGTTTACTATTATTTGTGCATATTTATCGTGCTGTTATTGCTGGCGAACATGTGGAGTTACGTCCAGTTCCTGGTTGTGACACTGGCGAACATGTGGAGTTACGTCCAGGCCCTGGTTGTGACACTGGCGAACATGTGGAGTTACGTCCAGGCCCTGGTTGTGACACTGGCGAACATGTGGAGTTACGTCCAGGCCCTGGTTGTGACACTGGCGAACATGTGGAGTTACGTCCAGGCCCTGGTTGTGACACTGGCGAACATGTGGAGTTACGTCCAGGCCCTGGTTGTGACACTGGCGAACATGTGGAGTTACGTCCAGGCCCTGGTTGTGACACTGGCGAACCTGTTGAGTTACTTCCGGGCCCTGATTGTGATACTGGCGAACATGTGGAGTTAAGTGTACTGATTTAGATTTAGCTTCTAAAAATAATAATTAACCATCCATCTGTTCATCCATCTGTTCATCCATCTGTTCATCCATCTGTTCATCCATCTGTTCATCCATCTGTTCATCCATCAGTTCATCCATCAGTTCATCCATCAGCATAATCACTTTTCTGTCTATCTATTTATGCAATCGCTCAACTATCCGTGGATTCAGCAATCTATTCTTTCTTCTTATTTGTTCCTTCTCAAACTTCTGCAGATTAGCAGGATGTAGTCCGGAGAAAGAAATAAGTTGATATTTCTTATACCTGACTACTATATATGCGCATTTCGGCCTAACACATCCGACTTCAGCATAGCTTCTGCGTCACTTTGACTCTATGGGATGAAACAGTCAACTACACCTTCGAAACTTCTCTAGGCTCCTCTTGCAATGTGTTTGGCAGGTAACAGTGTCGGTCGCTATTCTTTTCTCCCATATCTGGAATCGGCAGCACGCCCATTACGTAATCATTCCCCAATTCGTATATCCATCTGCACAACTACTCACTATTACGTACATCCACATAGCCACAACTATATCACAACCACTCACCATTACGTACATCCACATACCCACAACTATATCACAACCACTCACCATTACGTACATCCACATACCCACAACTCTATCACAACAACTCACCATTCCGTACATCAACATACCCACAACCCTATCACAACCACTCACCATTCCGTACATCCATATACCCACAACTCTATCACAACCCCTCACCATTCCGTACATCCACATGCCCACAACTCTATCACAACCACATACTAATCCCTACACCCACATACCCACAAACCCATCCGTCCGTCCGTTCATCAATACCCTTTATTCTCAACAATAGCTCAAAGCCAAACAATCACAAGACAAACACACACACGTGCAGCACAACAAATTCTAAATATAAACCCACCTTGTAATTTTGGTAAAATTTATTAGACAAAACATTCTGAAAAACAACAACCATTTTTTCTATTAAAACTGCCCATAAAATGAACAATACAAATAACACACACACCCCGTTACATGGTCACACTCATAAACATAGGAACAAGTTCTAGCAGATTGTCAAAACCTTCGCTTCATTATACGAACATATAACATGGCTTCTATTGCCTTAAGATGCGCCCGCAGCGATCATTACAGAGAGTCAAATGATCCATCTCTGGGACAAATTATTTCGGCCTTTCCTCCCTGGTTCTAACCATTAAATGGCCAAAAGCAGGAACGTTTTTTCTTCCTTTCCTTAGAACACACGCGCGTGTTTCGTGAATACGGTTCACGTGACGGTGTAGGGAATGAGCGCATGTTGAGGCACGCGACCCTTATTTTCTCAGGCAAATATCATGATGCGATTGATGTGAGTGCTAGGGGTACTCACGTGTTTGGCGTGAGTTCGAAGCTATATTTGGAGAGAATAACTATCACCTTTGGTCGAGAGGGTAACGGCGTTATACCATTCTAGACCCTTATCGTCTGACCGTGTAATGAGGTAGGCTGGAGCAAATGACCTGGAATCATGTCATGGGTTGTCATTGTTTGATTTTCCATTTCCAGATATATATCTATTGCCGACAAGATTCCTTGTCCAAAATAATACTGCTGGCAACCGTGGAAGGTGAAGAAGCACAGAATAAGGTAAAATAAAATCACGAAAAGACAATATCAAGGAATGGACAGGACACTATTTTTCCTAACTACACCTGTTTGGTCATATAAATAGACACAACTGTATAGAAAGACAAATAAAGAAGGTCAGAGTAACTGGGTAGAGGGAAAGGGCAGACTAAGAAGACGATGGACTGACGACATTAAAGATAACATGAATACATTGTTAGAAAATGCAAGCCACATCGCCCAAGACAGAAGGGGATTCAGAGAGTTCATTGGGAAGACAACGTTCTGGAAAAAGTACGTCATATGACATCTGCATCGTTGAAGATAGAAATCGCTAGAGGACTCTATGTGCTGAAGCTTTCAATGAGATAAACCTATGACCTTGACTGGTTATCGATTTATAGAATAGATAGATATATCAATATATTCACCTATCATTCCCTGCGGAGCATAGGTTCGTTCCCTGCGGAGCATAGGTTCATTCCCTGCCGAACATAGGTTCGTTCCCTGCTTAGCATAGGCTCGTTCCCTGCGGAGCATAGGTTCATTCCAATTCTTCTTCTTCAGTCAGATTTAAGGTTACAATGCCAATAGCTTCAATGAATTGTGTGATTCGCTTCAGGTCATCCATGGAACCCCTCAACTCTGGAAGTAGTGTCGTCTCAGTAGGCCATATTTTCTCCTTCTCTTCTTGGTAGAGATGACAAACAAGAAGAATGTGTTCTGCAGTCTTTAGGCACAGTTGTACATGTCTGCCTCGCCAATCTTCAGCTTTCAGCACACAGTCTGTTGTGGCCAGTTCGTAGTCTGACGATGATGGTTTGTTCCTTGCATGATATTTTATGGTAGGGGTCATTTGGTTCTGCAGTTGGGTGAATATGCTTGGTTCATTCCTGCCGAGCATAGGTTCGTTTCCTGCCGAGCATAGGTTCGTTTCCTGCCGAGCATAGGTTCGTTTCCTGCCGAGCATAGGTTCGTTTCCTGCCGAGCATAGGTTCGTTTCCTGCCGAGCATAGGTTCGTTTCCTGCCGAGCATAGGTTCGTTTCCTGCCGAGCATAGGTTCGTTTCCTGCCGAGCATAGGTTAAAAACAAATCTTTTCAATCTGGTCCTATCTTCATATATCGCTTCCAGTTCTTTCCATGTCTCACCCCACTCTCAGTGTACTAACTCTTCCCTCCATTTATCTAACTCGTCCCTCCATTTATCTAACTCATCCCTCCATTTATCTAATTATCCCTTCCATTTATCTAACTCGTCCCTCCATTTATCTAACTCGTCCCTCCATTTATCTAACTCGTCCCTCCATTTATCTAACTATTCCTACCATTTATCTAACTCGTCCCTCCATTTATCTAACTCGTCCCTCCATTTATCTAAATTTCTTCTTCATTTATCTAACTCTCCCCCCCCCCCATTAATCTAGATATTCCCTCCATGTATCTAACTCTTCCCTCCATTTATCTAAATTTCTTCTCCATTTATCTAACTGTTCCCCCCCCCCATTTATCTAGATATTCCCTCCATGTATCTAACTCTTCCCTCCACTTCTCAAAGTCTTTATCCCCCCCCCACTTATCTAACACTCTTTCATTCACTCTTCTAACACGTCCATTGACTTGTCAAACACCCCTCACATATACAACACTCTTCCCTTCATTTATCTAACACTATTCCCTTCACTTTTCTAACTCTTCCCTTCACCTGTCAAACACCCTTCACTTATCTTCCTTTTCTTCTTCAGCATTCATTCTCAAACTCCCGCGGGATCTCTCTTGTAGCAGGACTATGGTCCTATTAGATTTCCAACAGGATGTAGTCCAGAGAATGGAAATGCGTTGTGTCGCCGTTTTATTTGCGCCAATGGCCCGACACATCAGTCTTCGGCGGACTTCACTTATCTAATACTCTTCCTTTCACTTGTCAAACACCCTTCACTTATCTAACACTCTTTTCTTCAATTATCTAATTTCTCCCTTCACTAATCTAACTCTTCCCTTCACTATTCTCTTAGAATTTCACTTTTCCTGCAGGTTTCGGAATATTTATCATCATCAATCTCATATCCCTCCACTTTTCCAGACTATATAGTTCTACTTTAATAGAAATACTATATAGTTCTACTTTAATAGAAATAAGATTAAGGGGGTGTGTGATATACCTTTAAAAAAAGTCATTCGCCCATTTTCTTTTTGCAATACCATCGTTTTAATGAATCATTTTATTACCTTTTTGGAAATTTCGAAGAATTTACCCATCCTTTGAATTAATTTCTAAGACTTCCTGAACAAAAGCCGCAGAATAGCGTAAGTATTTAGACAAAATAATCCCAGCACCCCCCAAACGACGGTCAAAAATCCCAGATATAGTGGGGAAAAAATCAGCAGTATCAACGCTGATCTAACTGCTAGTCTAGAAATATCAACACACAAATCCAACCACAGATCTATGTTACCAGTGCCTTGTTTGAATGTGAAGAAGCTTACTTATGACCTGTTTTTGATAATATCGATCCATATTTTCCTTCTTCTTTAACATAGAAAAACAGCCTAAAACGGTTGAGTTGGGCCATTGGTGCAAATGAAACAATATATTTCCATTCTCTGAACTACATCCTGCTGGAAATCTAGTAGGATTATTATCCTGCTACAAGAGGGATCCAGTGGGAGTTTGAGAATTTTTGCAGAAGAACAAGCACTGAAGTAAGACAAAAAGTGGATCCTTTTTTTCAATGACTTCCTAAAAAATGTTACCAATAATTAGACTAAAACGTAAGGTATACTCACAGAAATGAGGAAATCGCCCGTGTGTTGCCGGGCCCGAAAGGGGAGCAAACAATAGCTACACTGTTTACCTTCCACGCATGTAAAAGGCGACTAAGGAGGTTATGGGATGGAGTTGGCTGTCCCATCCAATATAGCGTCAGTGACCCAAAGCCATGCTGAAGTCGGATGTATCAGGCCGAAACGCGCATATATCGCAGCAATGCTGTAAGACATGACACAATGCATTACGTTCTCCGGACTACATCCTGCTAATCTGCAGGAGTTTGAGAACGAACGCAGAAGAAGAATAAGAAGAAATGAGAAAATAATTCTTTTAGGTAACTCTCCCTTCCCAACCTGATTGCTATTATTTGCTCTCTTTTCGGTCCCCCAACATTACGGGGGAGCGTGCTTCTAATTTATCTTATACTTCATTTCCGTTGCTTCCGTTGCTTCCATTACTTCAATTAACCCATACCTAAATACAACAGAGCCCGTCGAAATGGTAGGCCTTTCAACAGAATTAATTAGACCTTCAGTCGTCCATTTCTATTATTCTCGTGTTTTTCGTTGGTCACTATTTATATACTTAGTGTCGCAAAAATAGCAAAGGCGACTTCAAGTATATAATTAGTGACCAGTGAATCACAACAATAATCAACAATGTTACGAATGGAGGCTTAATTAATTAATTCTGCTGAAAGGTCTTTTAAATGACGGTCATGATACAACCCGACTTTTTTTCCGACTCTGTATTTGTTTCTTCATTTCTTGATAAAGATTCTTTGGCCCAATTTTTAATGCCTACTTTCGGATCTTCCAAACAACTCGCTCCATGTTTTTGTATTCTCCATTGTACTATTATAATATTCCCATCTGCCGAGACTTTCTTGTCGTCCTATTCTTCTCATAAATTTTTCTTTTCTTTCTGAAACGTTGCTAAGTGTTAGGAGCACGCATAGAATATTTTGTTACCCCTGATTCAAAATCCTCGTCCTGTTACGTGCTGAAAAGATCAGACGTCTCGAAATAAGAATTAAACTGTAAATAACAAACACAATTTTAAAAAGCAGCGTAGCCTTAACACGAGATTCGAACAGTGTCTTTGTCAACATATAAACTTCGCACTGACACGCGTTGGGATAACCTTCATGTCGTAATTTCTCACGTGCAGGTATGCGTGTGCACGTGTCTGTTATTTAATTCTGGCAGCCGTCAGGACATGAGATATGTGTTAACTCGATCCACGTATAAAATCACGATTTTGTTTAAATCCAAGGGAATTAATCGTGTGAATAAGTTGTTGGTACCTCCTTGACATTATGTTAAAATGAATTCAGTTCGGGTGTAATATCGGCATCAGGTGCGGTACGACCTGGCGTATGTGATGACGAATCTCCACAGTTCCCCAATTTCCAGTATCTTTTGTCAGGTTTGAATCACAAACCTATTCTGATGAAAATCAAAAGGTAACATAACAATCTTCATACCAACATTGTATTATTTAATGTGAGATACGGACTAACAAAAGAATAAGTGAGACAGCTTATTATGTGCGAAATGAGATGTCTAAGAAAAGCCGCAAACAGAACAAAAAGAGATCAGGTGAGAAATGAAGAGATTACAAGAACTATTGGAACGTCTATGGTGAAATATATTGAACAATAGAGACTGAAATAGTTCGGCCACAATGAGAATTAACCCTTACTGACCAGCAGCAGGAGCATACAACAATAAATATGAAAATTGACACAGCAAGATACAGATGAAGACTTAGAAGAAGATGAAATTACCATCATTATGTTACGACACAGTAATACTGCATATCAAGCGACGAAACGTGCAATAGCTCGAAAACCGATTGATACTCAGTCAGACTTACGTAAAACACAGGTTTATATATCGTCTCAATGGGACACCATAGACTATATCTAAAACTAGTGGGTAATGATGAGCACATATTAATGGGACACCTGGTGTCCCATTGAGACGATATATAAACCTGTGTTTTACGTAAGTCTAATTGTTGTTACGTTTCACGCAGTTACCTTGTATTGATTGTCATATTGATACTCAATCATGGATCGCCTTCAAGTAGAGAAAAGACGATATATTTATCAAAATCGCTGTTGTCTCTTTGCTATGCCCACGATGTTAGACTATCTAATTTGTTTTCACTTTTTGTCCTCAATCTCTTTTGCCTTTTGTAACTATGTTCTCCAGATGTCCCTATACTGTGACCAAAAAAAAGACAAAGGTTGTCTTGGATATTATTAAGTAATCCGTGTCTCTCATCATCCTCTTCTCCACGTTAGTCTTTCTAGCTTTCCATGATACTCTCAGATTTCTTCTATAGAATCACGTCTCTGCTGTCCATGATACTCTCAGCTTTCTTCTATAGAATCACGTCTCTGCTGACCATGATACTCTCAACATTGGTATTTCATAGCGGTGAAGAAAGAAGTGCAGGCTTTGGTCAGTGAGAATGTCAAAGAGGGAATGTGATTATAAACACTGATGGATCTGGGATTAGACATGTTCACAGTGCTTGGGCTTTCACAGCTCAGTGCGCAGGTAGAACGATCAGGAAGGAGAGTGGGGCCTCTGCGGTTACTACGAGTAGCATGGCCATAGAGACTATGGCGGTGACATTTGAGTGGGTATGCACACAGCAGGTAACACAGGTCTGCATCTTGAGTGACACTATGAGTATGATTAGGAAGATACAAGTGGATCTCTTCGCGAACAGTGGATTAAGACCTTGAGAAAGGCGAGGATGAAAGTGTGTTACATTTATTTTCGTGCCGGGGTATGTGGGTGTTCGAGGCAATGAAAGAGCAGATCAACTGGCGTCATGCGCGATTGTGGCACAGGGCAATGAATCGAGCGGACGTTTTGAACTCCTTAAGAGATATAGCACGCGAGAGTGAGACTAATGTAAATGATGATTCCTTTTCAATGGCCAGGATTAAAGATCAGGGATTGAAATGCGGTGTTGCTAGACGTTAACATTTTGGAGGGCGCAGAAGAATGATGGTCAACGAGCATAGGACCTGTACTGTCAGTAGAAGTGTAATGGCGGATGCACTCAGGGAGAGATCGGAGCAACTATGAACGTGTTCAGTTTGTAGTGATGATGATCCGACGACTAACTAACTAACTCTCAACATTCTTCTATAGAATCACATTTCTGTTGTCCATGATACTCTCAGAATTTTACTATAGAACTACATTTCTATTGCCTCGAATTTTCCACTATCCTGTTTGTTTATTGTCCAAGATTCTCATCCATATGCTAGAATGGGTGTTATGTAAGTCTGAAGAACTCTCTTCCTTACTTCTATTGACATGGACATATTACATAATATATTCTTCTATTTTATGAATATTTCCTTTGTCTATCCTATTCTGTTTCTTGTCTCTGTTGAAGTTCTTCCATCTGATGCCATTGGTGTTCCTAAATAATTGAATTGCTGCACCTGTTTGAGTCATTCACTTTGATCTTGCACGCACAGGATTGTTTTTCTTCAAATGCGAATTCATGTTGTTTAGGAAATGCCTTTATCTTTGCTTTCGTCAACTTCTATATTGATTAGTTTTTTGCTTTAAGCCATTTCTATGTTGATTAGTTCTTTGCTTTAAGCCATTTCTATGTTTATTAGTTCTTTGCTTTAAGCCATTTCAATGTTGATTAGTTCTTTGCTTTAAGCCATTTCTATGTTGATTAGTTCTTTGCTTTAAGCCATTTCTATGTTGATTAGTTCTTTGCTTTAAGCCATTTCTATGTTGATTAGTTCTTTGCTTTAAGTCATTTCTATGTTGATTAGTTCTTTGCTTTAAGTCTTTTCTATGTTGATTAGTTCTTATAAATCTTTGCTTTCAGCCACAACTATGTTCATTTTTCATATAGATCTGTACTTTCAGTCGTTTCTTACGTGCCACAGG
The DNA here is from genome assembly GCA_034231615.1 of Meghimatium bilineatum. Lineage (NCBI taxonomy): Eukaryota > Metazoa > Mollusca > Gastropoda > Stylommatophora > Philomycidae > Meghimatium > Meghimatium bilineatum. The sequence goes on along the minus strand of CM067318.1, from coordinate 41,705,020 downwards.
CGGCAAATAGGGCAGATGTTTTTTTATTCCCCATGCGCAGCGGTCCGCTGCCTGTAGTTTTATTTCTTGTATGGACTTACAACCTATTATTTCTCCTTCTTTAAGTTTTGTGCTTTTTAGGGTAAATTTGGGTCTTCCTCTTTTGCTTTTCCCCTCAGGTGTCCACATAAGGGCTTGCTGGTTCAATCTGTTTTCATCAAAAAGTAATTGTTTTGGAAAGTTCAGAACATCACGCAATCAACACCGTACCGGGACTTTGAGTCTACATACAATTAGATGATTGCTGGAACGTAGAGTGGAGTGTCCCACGTGCTGTGATGCTAGTTTCTAATCAAGAATCAGTTTTCATCTAGCCTAAGAACGTGTCCCAGGTATTTCCATCTGCATTTTCTTATAACATTTGAAACATATTCTTGGTGTTTTGTATATCTTAGGTCGCTATTTGTGACGAAATCGCGTCATTTTACGTTCAAAAATTCTTGAGACTATTGATGCGGTTAGTCAAGTACGGAAAAACGCGTGTGCAATTGTTGCTAGGCGATTTGGTGCCGTAGAACGGACTGGTTCTTCTTCTTCAGCGTTCATTCTCAAATTCCCCCTGGATTTCTCTTGTAACAGGACAATGGTCCTACAAGATTTCCAGTTGGATGTAGTCCAGAGAATGGAAATGCGTTGTGTTGCCGTTTTATTTGCGCCAATGGCCCAACACATCCGTCTTCGGCGGGGAACGGACTGGTTCAATTCCCGTTAATCTCAAGATTTTTTTTTAATTGTCCTCTGGCTTCCTACTTAAATTCATTTTACGTTCAACAATTTTCGGAGACCTTTCTTTTCAAAGCTGTTTTTAACTTTTGGTCCTTTACGTGCGTTGATGAAATTGACTTATCGTAGCTTTCACTGCCATAAGTCAATGATGGAATAACACAGGAGTTGAAGTTTTAACTTAGTGTTTCTTCCAATGTCTTTTGATTTTCATATGCTCGTTAGTTTAGTGAATGTGCTTTCAGCCACTACTATTTTGATTACGACTTATAAGATCTTTCTTGCTTGTATCAATTATAACAATACCATCCGCATATCTCGTTTTTATTTTATGTCCACCCACTGATATTCCTGGAATATTATCAATTGTTTACAATATTTTCATTGTACTTTCAGAACAAATCTGGTGAAAGTACACATCCCTGTCTGACACCTTGTCGAAAAAGGTCAAATTTGGCAGTCTACTCGTGTATCTGATGTTTGTTACCAATATGTGTTGTTGATTAATCTTAGATCTTCACTGTTCAAACTGCTGCTACTTTGAGGATATTCTGTTAAAATAATTCAGTTAGAATATACTTCTTCATCGTTCAACTCCAGCTAGATCTCTCATGCAGGACCATGGTCCTACTAGCGGGATGTAGTCTAGAGAATGGAAATGCGTTGTATATTCGTTTTATTTGTGCAATAACCCGACACATCCGTCTTCGACAATGATTAAAGTATACAATATATTATACTATTACAGCACCAATTCACGTTAGGCGGTCTATGGTATTGTCAAACTGGCATTCATAATCATCAAGTGTCATCTCCGCAATGAAGGTTGATTGAAACGAAACTCCAACATCCTGTCATTTGCCTTAGTGGTGCACTCTGCTAGACTACCCTGTCCATCTCGTGACGCTTACCTCTTGCCCCCCCCCCCCCTTAACTCTACCTTCAAGTAAGATCTTCAACAATGTGTCAATTCTTTTAATAGATCAAAAAGCCTTTATTGTCGAGTCGCTATTCTTCTTTGGGAGCTACTATAGTAAGTTACCTGTCATGCGTGTCGATTAAGAAGGTTCTTGGGTGTCCCGTCCCAGTGTTAAAAATTCAGAAACCATGGTGAAGTTGGATGTAGCAGACCAAAAGGTGCAGATATCACAGCAAACCATGATTAAATGCACTCCATTTTGCGGACTACATCTACTGATCTGCAGCAGTTTGAGAACTACCGGTTAGGCGTATCTGCAGCAGTTTGAGAACTAGCGTAGAAGATATGTCCTAAATATTTTATTTATATTTTCTGTATTTTTTCATATGCAATTTGTTGCTTAGTTAATTTTCTTCTTTCCTTGAAGTTCTTCCTATTCTTCTATATATCCACATCTCAGAGACATCCATTCTGTCTTGTAGTTAATTGTTCATGTTTCTGAGTCACACATTAACACTGAATGTAGAGTACATTTAGCATTTTACAATTCTCATTTTTAGTTTGTGATTTGTTTAGATGTCAATATTTCCCTCATGTCATTGTTAAGATGACAACATTTTCCCCATGTCATTGTTTGATACATCCACTTGGTCTATTATTTGATCTACCAGACATGGACACCAACTGAAGAGAAAGCTTACTACGTGTGAAGTTAAATGTCTAAGAAAAGCAGCAAACAGAACAAGAAGAGATTAATAAAGAGATTACAAGAACTGTTGGATCAATGTCTGTGGTCAAATATATTGAAAAACAGAGACTGAAATGGTTGATCCACTTAATGAGAATGAGCCAGCTTTGGCCAGAACATACACCATGAGAATTGAAACAGCAAGAGGCAAAGGAAGGCCAAGAAAAAGATGGATTAAAGGAGTTACCAGCATTCCGAGACGTCAGAATATTACTGCATAACAAGCAAACAAACATTCCATAGCCTGAATGAAAAATGATCATCATTCAATCATGTGACATCTTACATAATAAGCAGAGAAAAAACTAGACAGATCTATTAGCCTCTGTAACTCTTGTTCACTTATTGTTAAGAGAATTGCGTTGTCTGCATATCGTTGATTGTTTATTTTCCTATCAATCTACAGGTATTATAACCAGATTATAATAACCATTATGTCCTTCCAGTAAAATGGCATGCAATAAAAGTTCTGTTTCTCTGTGTCCATTTTATTGTGGAAGTTTGGGAGAGGAGTTTAGCACCACCATATTAAAATAAGCCCACTGAACAGTTATTTTGAGAAATTAAGTATGAGTGTTTAGTTAATTGATGAGACATTTCTCGATGACAAAAAAAATGTTCTTGGTGCTGTGTAGGGTGGAAAAGATGGAAGAAGACATGGCTGGATAATATCAATGACTGGGTAGGGTGTGAAGTTTCAAAACACATCAGGATGGTAGATGACAGAGAAGCGTGGAGATCTTTCTGCAGCAAATGTCTCAATGTGACACCCCTACAACACTGATAAGTTATATTATTATTACAGTGGAATCCCGTTATAGCAACATGGTCCGGTCTGACAAGATATATATGTAATAACAGAAATTCACTATATGTAATATAAACAATATAGAATTGCAGATTTTGAAGAGTGTTACATAGGGAAATGTTATAAAAAGATGTGCTATAGGGGAATTCTACTGTATTATTATTAGTTTAATCCTGTTATAACAAATTGGTCCGGATCAACAAAACTATGTTATAACCGAAATGTCATATATACAGTACAAAAATATAGAATAAATATAATTTGGGATTTTGAAAAGTGTTGTTAAATAGGGAAATTTGTTAATTTCCCTATTAATTTGATAATTTAACAGAATGTGCTATAGCGGGATTCCACTGTATTATAACCAAGTCAATTATTTGATTGATGCTAAGCAAGGGTAGTGTGATCAGAAGTGGCAACCAATGATACATTACCAACAAATGTCATACATATGGTAAATGTATTGGAGAGGGAGGTGTGTGTGTCATGGCTATCAATACTCTTTAGCAATTTGGGAGGTTGCCTTAAAAAATAATAATATAGATAAAACTCTACGAACCTCTGTAGAAACAATACAGTGTAAATATACAGTGTAAAGTTTATAGAAGACACAACTCTAGATATAACTGATTCTGTCCTACGTCACTTATATGAGTAAGAAATCGTTGTCTTCTAACCGAAAATACTCATACGAGTCACACTCTAATTACATTTATTTTGTCATTTTCTGTATTTATATCAACATAAGGATTGTCACGATCAAAAGTGTATGTCCACATTACTTCTTGCATGATTTTGATGTGCATCTATATATATTTTGTTAAGTTATTGAACATGGGGGTATGTGACGTCATTTTTCCTTATATCATGTATATATATTTTCCAGTTTACTTATTTGCGTAAAATAACTATTTTATTTACTTTGGTCATATTTATTATTGAAATTCAACCTGGCAAATGCTTCCATCTACGTGTTTACAAATTTATGCCATTTTATAAGAGAAATCAGCCACATTTTCGCCAGTTTCATTCAACAATTTAGATGCACTATGCACATATATTATACATTTTGTGTTCGCAATTGGATTATCTACAGAACGGATACAGTTTGAGTGGAAGTTATTGATTCAGAAGCTCGGTAAGGTCAAATATCATGTCCACAATAATATTTATTTGTCATTTAAACATTTCATTTTCTTGCTAAAATAAATTTTTATATATTAACATTAATTTTTTTTTCAAAATGATATCTTGTGATAATCACATTCTTTATACATTTGTTTCAAAATATATATATTACATTATAATGTCAATATATTTAGAAGTTCTATTTCTTGTTCCCGTGAGTGATGCATGTGCACACACACAATTTTATTCCATCCAAATGTTAAAAATATTCCGTACCATTCTGTAATATTCCATATTCATGTTTCAAGTAAATGAAATAATAATAATAAAAGTCTTTTAGCCATCTTCATGTTAGTTCCTTCTTTTTTTTCATGGGAAATTAAATTATGTGAAAAATTGTGAGGAGTGTGTGAGTTTACTCACCGTTTGGTTAATACCCTAGTACTAAAAGTTATGTTATGATATTCCTAGCATATCTCACTACTTGATATCTCATGTTATGATATTCCTATCATATCTCACTACTTGATATCTCATGTTATGATACTCTTATCATATCTCACTACGTGATATTGTATTAATCAAGATGTATTTTGTCTTAGAATATGTAAACTAAACAATAGAATGGCAGAGAACATTTGCCAGTGTTAGTAAGAAGAGAGGGTAATATCCTCGTTGTTGTGGTATTTTGGATAGGAAAACCATTTATACCCGACTTGCTAATACTTTTCTCTTCTGCAGATTATTAGGATATAGTAAAGAACAGAATGCATTGTCGTGGTTTACAGCTTAGCTGCACTATCTGCACCTTTCACCCTGACATATCAGAATTCAGCATGACTTATGGGTCACTTGACACGCCATGGGAGAGCAATCTCCACACTCAGATAGTACTAAATGACATTATCTCACTTTATAAGAGGATTATATGATCTTGACATCTACCCATCTCATGACAATTGCATTGGCAGCTCCTTCAAATCACTGTGACGACTCACTATGCGGTGGCACAGGTGCCAGAGATATTGCTTGTCTTTTTTCAGTGAATTCTCTTTCTATCTGCTCTGCAGCCTCCATATTAATGGACACAATCCCAAAAGTGTTGGCCAGATGCAGCACGAACTGCTGCTGTTCTGTTTCCAGGGTGCACCACAAGGAGGTACTTTTGGAATCTTGGTTATCTGTTAACCCTGAGTCCGTGGAGAGCAATTTCTTTAGCACCTGGAGTCCTGTTTTGAAAATGAAAGCCTGAAAGTTCCTGCACTAAAATGTCAAACCTGAAGAGCCATGCTGGAATAGGCACTTAAAGAGTGCTGCTTTGAAAAGGTTAAATCTGAAGTGTGCTGCCATGAAAAGGTAAACCTAAAAAAGCTGGAACTCTTTGAAAGAAAATACATTCTCTGACTTATCCTAAAGGATGTGCAAGATAATCTCAAAAGAGATCACCTGAGAAATGTAGAAATTGCTTTACTAAATAAACTAGAGAAAAAAAACCAATAAGTTTCCTTCAGTTTTTATTTATTGGAACTAAATGTAAAATGCTCCAAACTGCAATGTAAAATGCATGACAAATTTCCTGTATATAACAATAAAACAGTCACTGCTGTATCAACAGGAACTTCTAACAACTGAACTTAAGTTGCTAGTATACAGTGGAATCCCTCTATAACACATCCTTTTAGAACAAATTTCCCTATACGCTATTCCCAAAGTTGACATCAACAATACTGTTCTCATACACTAATTAAATTGTTAGAATTTTCTAAATCTGCCAAAGACGTGTGTCGTGTCATTGGCACAAATAGCACAGCGACACAATGCATTTCCATTCTTGGGACTACATCCCATCATTATAATGAGATTTGATTGTAAATGTTCAGAGAACATGCCAGTTGTCCTTGCATTTTGCAAGGCTTGAAAGTTGATGCAAATAAGTGATCTGCACTGCTTATCTTAGCAGGATCGAATATGTCGTTTGCTACCCAATTGTGCTATAGAAAGAATGTTTAAACAATTACTGGAAATAAAAATCATGTCAAAAGGCTGGAATTTTACTATTCGCAATGACATATCAACGTTAAACGGACAAGAAGACGCCTACATGATACTAAGATAATGCACAAGAAGGTGAACTTTGGACATTGCAACTTTGAATAAACAATAATGTCACTTCCATAGATCCTTAACCCAGATATGATGGCGGTAACTCATTTTGTGTGTGATATATATCTTCATTATTTCACAAAATGACGACTATTCTATGTAATATATCTTTGTCAATCAAGGTGAGCTAGAGTTCTTAGAAGTAATATAGAACCTACTGCCAAAGACAGATGTGTTGGGTCATTGGCACAAATAAAACAGCAACAACGCATTTCCACTCTGGACTACATTCAACTGGAAATTTTGTAGTACTATTGTCCTGTTAACAAGAGAAATCCAGTGAGAGTTTGAGAATGAACGCTGAAGGAAAAAAATATAGAACATCAGCAGATGCCAGATGTGTTAAGCCATTGACGCAAATAAAATAGTGAAACAACACATTTCCACTCTCTGGACTATATCCTGCTGTATATCTATTCTATTAGGACCACTATCGTGCTACAAGAGAGATGCAGTGGGAGTTTGAGGATGAATAATGAACATATAGAACCAATTCTGATGCATGGAAGTGAATCTTGGTCACTCAAAAAATAGTGAAAAATTTAGGCAGCAGAGATCTGGGTTTATCAAAGAACATTAAGAACACTGTGGACATCTAAAAAGTGTAATGAAGATCTCTTGAAAGAAGTTAATTCACAGAGAGCTGCTTACCCGCATCAGAAATACAGTGCACATTTTTGGATGAGGAAGGATGGAACACACAACAGGTAAGTTGAAGAGTAAGAGGAGTAGGGGAAGACAAAGCGAGATGTTTGACAACCTCGCACTGTGGCATGGGAGAACATTGGTATCGGAAATGATTGACAGCACACGAAATAGAAGGCTGTGGAAAGAGATAACCAATGTCATGGATCATAAGAAGATTCCCCTCTCATTACTAAACATGATTTTACTCAGAAATCACCAAGCGCCAGTATGCATCAACCATACCAGAAAGAGCTGGGCTGTCCACTTCTTGACAAAAGGGTTGGGCCAAAATAAAAGTAATTTATGGACAGTCGTCCCTAATCTAATTACAATCAATAAAGTGAATACTAAGCACTCTTTTAACTAAGAAAGTGTGCGTGACCATCTTCAGTTGGTAACTGAATAAACTATAGTACAGGTACTTGCTGGGAACTGAATTAAACTATAGTACCGGTAGTGTACTGTGAACTGAATAAACTGCAGCACTGGAAGTGAGCTAGGAAAAGAACAGTATCAGCTGGAGAAGAAACTCAAACTTATTTCTGATGAAATGTTGGAAATTTCAGGGCTTTCTTCAATGTCATTATTTCCACTTCCATCAATGGGACTTATGGCTTATCCCACCCAGTAGAAAGTAAAAACAGACACACAAAATATCTGACAAATAACCTGATATAGAAGCATATTAAATCTGGAATTTGATATGGTAAAGACAGGATGATCTGAAAGGACTAACTTATGACCAAAAAATATAGATGGAAGTTTCTTGAAGACCTCAGTTAATAGAAATCAAAACAATTTGATTTGCAAATTCCAGAACAAAATATAACCAGAGTAAGTATAAGATGTTAGATCTAGCGTCAGATTAGGTTCCATTAGATTTAGTATCTAATCTATTTAGATCTGGAACAGTATATGGTGTAGTTAAGATGAAGTGTAGATTATGTTTAGTTAAATCTGGTATATAACTAGACTAGCTATATCCAGCAAAATTTTCCAGGTCTAATACAAGTGACTGCCATGACAACAAACAGCTTGTTTGCATCTTTCATAGAACAAGTTCAACAATCAGCTTGCTTCCATCTTTCATAGAACAAGTTCTCCAACAAACAGCTTGTTTCCATCTTTCATAGAACAAGTTCTTCAACAATCAGCTTGCTTCCATCTTTCATAGAACAAGTTCTTCAACAAACAGCTTGTTTCCATCTTTCATAGAACAAGTTCTCCAACAAACAGCTTGTTTCCATCTTTCATAGAACAAGTTCTCCAACAAACAGCTTGCTTCCATCTTTCATAGAACAAGTTCTCCAACAAACAGCTTGTTTCCATCTTTCATATAACAAGTTCTCCAACAATCAGCTTGCTTACATCTTTCATAGAACAAGTTCTCCAACAAACACCTTGCTTACATCTTTCATAGAACAAGTTCAACAATCAGCTTGTTTCCATCTTTCATAGAACAAGTTCTCCAACAATCAGCTTGCTTCCATCTTTCATAGAACAAGTTCTCCAACAAACAGCTTGTTTCCATCTTTCATAGAACAAGTTCTTCAACAATCAGCTTGCTTCCATCTTTCATAGAACAAGTTCTTCAACAATCAGCTTGCTTCCATCTTTCATAGAACAAGTTCTCCAACAAACAGCTTGTTTCCATCTTTCATAGAACAAGTTCAACAATCAGCTTGTTTCCATCTTTCATAGAACAAATTCTCTATTGCTGTCAGACTCAACTAGATTAATGAAACACTTTTGAATAATTTTTTGTAAATAGCTTTCATTCTCGAATTTCATGAAAAAGGGACAAAGGATATTTACACACATGAAGCCAGTCAAGCTATAGTAACACATAACTGAATGCTAAGGCATTCAATACAATTTAAATGAATAAAAATTGCAACTTAAGTCATGTAATCAGAAAGAAGATTCAAATATAGACATTTTAAAATGATTTTCATGGTTGCATCTTGCGTTCCCGTGTCATTCCCACACAACTATTTATTTCACGTACAAAACACGCACAATTTGACAAGTTATATGTGGCTATCGTTACTGAAGGAATTATGTAAGAACGGGTCTAGATTAAAAAGGAGCACATGTAGGGTCGATTTAATCAGAATATAAATTAATAGTCTTATCATAAACCATTGAAAATTTCTTGGAGAGGCTATGGGGTTTGTATTGTTCTCCCGTGTGTGTATACAGTAGTGATTGGGCAAGTTGTGCTAATGGAAACATTTTTTCTTTTGTATCAACATGATCATTGATTTGTCAAGACTTTACTGACCATATTCAACGGTCATCAGATTTATGTTATGGTGACCACGACGATCGTCAAAATCGTTATATTTCAACGGCAACAGTAGAGCTAGTATTACTAAGAATAGCTCTCACCTGGGATAATGGCATCACCAACGAAAGTCTCTTGATATGGTCCATGAATGTTATCCTTGAAAAAAAATTCAGAAAGGCAAGTTGTTTGCAAGACAAAGAAATAAATGTAAATCCATGCTCGACATTATAAGTTAGATTTTGCTCTTGAAATAACTCTAGTGCTGTGAAATCCTTTTGGAAATTGTAAACATTCATTATGACATAGAAAATATCTACGCTGTCGTGATTTTCAATTCAATCAATAAACATGCAACCCTTCAGTCAGAGTTCTAGGGGTACCACATTGGATGCTTCAGCACACAGTTCTGCAATTTCTATCTTCAGTGATGTGGATGAGTGAGAAAAAATTAATTACAGATGTCTCAAAAATGTAAACGCACACTTGGAGGTAACTATGCTCTGCATTGCTGGTCAGTAAAGTGTTAGTTTTTAATATCACACAACAAACACTTCTAAGTTTAATCTAGCAAGCAGATAGTGAGTGTGCCAACAGTAGTGTCGGATGTCAGGCGTAGATATCAAAGCCAGTAAACGCATTCCGTTCTCTAGACTATATCCTGCTGATCATGAGTTTGAATGCAGTTCTGTCAACATACCAGTGTTATTAAAAATTATTTCTTATTTTTAAATACTTAAGATGACAAAATCTGATGTGCTGGGATAAAAGGTGTAAATAATGCAGCCCCACTGTAAGGCCAGCACTTCGCACTACCTGGCCAAAAATTACGTGATTTCATATTTCATGCTGGTAATATGAGGGTGTATGCGGAAGAAAAATTATAAGGCAATTAACACTGAACTGAGGTATGGAATCTATTCTATCTTCCTTCTGGTAATTTAAATGGTTTTTTATTTGTGTTGTGAGTGGATAGAGTATCCGGTACCTCTCATTATACCCACTTCAGAGCAGAGACACACATGGGTGTTCACAGTGTATGTTGAAACATTCTGTGTGTGTCCTTTGATAAATTATGTCATTACTACAGAAATATGTCTGCAACTACAATAAAATATGAGCATCTGGGCTTCTTTAAAATAAAAAAAAATGTGTTAATTACACTTCTTTCGAGTAACAGTATTTTGGATTTGAAACTTAGTAAATCCATACAACCACAGCACCCATACAAAATTTGTAAACACGTCATTTGTCAGCAGACGCAGAATTCACAAAGTGTCAATAAACATTCACTTTTCAACATGAACAGAAGGCCATGAAGATGTCACTGTGACCTAAACATGCCTAGTGTTACATAATAATTTCTTCCCTCAAACTTCCCCATGTCACTCTTGTAGCAGGACAAGACCATACTAGATTTCTGGCACGATGTAGTCCAGAACAGAAATGCATTGTCACTGTTTTATTTTTCCAGTGGCCTGGCACATCTGATTTCAGTGGACATCACCTGCAAACATGCATGCCCCATGTTGGTAGGTACGCTGAAAAGCAATAGAAATCCAGTTTTACAAAGAGGTTAATTAATATGAACCCAATTGTCTTTAAAATCTGACAAGACAGTGATAGGTTGAAAGTAACTCTTAATGAATCAATAAATGAAAAATTAAACAAGAAGGTCTCCATGTTATCTAAAGGCACTCTGAAATCTATATCTTTAATATGATGAGACGAATGATGGAAGATATATTCACACATCAATGACAACATAAGTGGTTGGACGAGCTGCTTGAACATGGGTTCAATCAACAGATGAATCATTTTTTTTCCTGACTTTCACAGAATATTCGAGAAAAACAAACTATTGCTTAGACGAATCATGATGCGAGACACAGAATTCAACTTTACTGAGGTCATACTTTCTATCCTAGTCAAGACATTGGCAAAAGGTTAAACCAATAAAGTCTGGCCAAGCACTTAGTGATTACTGAGAGAATACAAACAGTACCAACTAGACTATGTCAAATCTCAGATGTTCCATTTACTTTAAGATAAGTCTGAATTCTGGTTTACTTTCACGCCTGTGTGATGTTTTTGCATCCGGATCTTATTTTACCCTTTTCAAAAGACCTACAATGGAACTGTGCTCTAAGGCCTGAAAAACTAGAGTATACAATAATAACGCATATCTGTTGTGTGAAGCAACTTTTTTTAAATTTAGGGGGAGGGAAAGATAGGTAGAGGTTGGATTGGTCACCCTATCACACAGGTCAATGTTACCCAAAAGACAGAAGATGCTTCTGTCCAGCCAAAAAAAAAGGGTGCAGATTTGACAACCAAGCTGTAAACCATAATCACATTCTGCACTGGAACAACATCCTTCTACCTAGCATGAGTCACATGCAGAAGATGAATGCTGTACCCTACCACTATGCTACATTATACTTCTAGTAGATGATATGACTTTGTAACAGGGCTTATTTTCTAGTGAAAATCTCTCCAACATTGAACTGCACAGTTACATATATGTCCCCCATTCATGGGTTAAATGCATGTCTTGTCAAAAATTCTTACTTGTGTCTTCATTAAATAATCGCCATCGATGACAAAGAGATGCAAGTCTGTAGACATTGCACCTTTCTTATTTTGTGACGTAGGTGGTCTGTGAATGTCAGGCATACCAGCAGTTTGATCAACTAATCTATTGTAAAACATGAACTAGTGGAGCCAGAAGTATATGTAATGCTCTGGCAGGATACAATGATCCTGTTGCACTAGAATGCCTCCCCTTTGGAAGCAAACATGCATCCATAAATCTTTCTAATAGTCGAGCCTTTGAGAGAAGGAACCAGACAGATTATATGCTGTCAAGAGCAATCTGCTCACAAAAAAAAAAGAATTACTTCATCATAACCCACAAGTTTGGAGAACACAAAGCCCTCATGTCCATAATGTGGACAAGTAAAACATCTGATATACTTAGCTTATTCCCTCCTTGAAGTGGAGATGGGGCTTAGTCCAGCCAAAAGAGGCTGGAAACTCAGACCAACCCCAATATCGAGCAGGACCAGTCTTGCCCAAGCAAGCACAGGTGCTGAAGTCAGATATACAAGGCAGAGAGGCGTACCAGCAACTATAGTATAATGCAACACATTTATACCTCTAACAAAAAGATTAACTCCTATATCCTTCGGAAGTCTTATGCAAAACACATTTCTACAAAAATAATTTTCAAACCGCATCACTTGCATGAATGAGTCAAGCGTGCAAGCAACACCAAATAGTATTTCAGACAGATACTACTGCAAACAATTTGTTTCGCAGACATGAATTAAAAAACCCACTTTCCTAAATCAGAAATTATGTGTCAAAACTGGTAAATAACGAAGATTCACTGTAGAGCTTAGCCATCAAAACGTAATTACGCTGTCCAGCTCAAATCACGAGAAAACTTATGATAATTGTTTGAAAAGAAATGCAGAAGAAATTGAAACTGCCTTTTCTATATCTAAAACAAAACAACTACACTGTACTCAAATAAGCTTTAATGCACTCTTTTATGGAATATCTTATATACATGAGGAATAAACCAAGAAATACTAAAACAAAATACGCAGTCAACCATACTCAACACAATTATCAATGTGATATATATATATATATATTTATAGAAATTCGTGATTTAAATTAAATATCCAATGTTTAAAACTGAGTGTTCGTTAAAAGCTGATGAAGTTTGACTGATGAACACACACGCGCATGACTGAGCCCTATATGTATAAAGTGCATGTTTCAGGAACATAAGATCATCTACATGAGAAATCCAAGAGCCAGTTGTCAAATAGCATGAACAAAAAAGTATCTTGTAATTGTCAGGTCTGTGCTGATGTTTAGCCTGACCCAAAGTTAAAGGATGTAGGGACTTGACGATTGGTGAACATGTATCCTCCTCCTTCCTCAATTTTTTTGGAGTCTGAAACAAAAGTGGAATATATTGTATTGGTGATTATTTTTCTTTATTTGTATAAAATGTTGAATTTGTTTTTAAAATTTTATTGGTTCAACAATAGCAAAATTGAACATGACTTGGAAAAATAAGATCAGTATTACAGTCAAGATCAATCTACTCAGATCGCTAGCGTTAAGCACTTATATACGGATGTGAAATTTGGACACTCATGCAGATACAGAAAGAAGGATTCAGGATTTTGAATATAAGTGCTACAGACGTCTGTTAAAAATTAATATAGAACACATGACAAATATATTCTTCCTGCAGTAAATAAACAAACTTGCAGATTATCAAGAACCACTTCGGGCAGTGGTGAAGCGACGTAAAAATGGTATGGACAGGTGCACAAATGATTAAACATGAAGGAATAATCAACTTGTGTTGAATGCAATGGTGATGTCACAAAAAAAGTTGTGAATGACTTTTCCTCTGGTCTAATATTTTATTCTAATAACTGCTAACCTCCAATCCTGGTCCACAGCCCGTGGTATTCCTGACAGATGCAAGGTCAGTGCTTCAAGGTCTCCAGTCCGGAAAACTAACAGATATGCATAAACTACTTAATGAACTGTCTTACCAGTATAGGGTAACCATACAGTGGATACCCTCTCACAGCTGAATACCAGGAAATGAAAAAGCAGACCAACCAGCTAAGGAAGGTGCTGCCAAAGACCAACCAGATGTACCACTCACCTCCATCAGAAAAAAACTGATGATCAAGTCAATAAGAAAGCCACAAACACCAACACAAGATAACTACCACATTATGAACAGATAGAACAAGTTGTAATTCTACACCTCAGAACGGGACACAACCGACTCTGCAGTCACTATACAAAATTCAAGATTGGCAACACGGCCATGTGGACAGGCAGTAGAGAGTACCAAGCATATACTTCAAGATTGTTCTGAGTATTAAATGCTGAGGCAGACATATTGGCTAGAGGAAACAACACTGAAATCAAAGTTCTATTGGCCACTGTATGAACTACAAAAGACTACATGTGAGTTTTATTAAGGAGACAGAATTACAGATAGACATATTTCAAGTGAACGAAAGAAGAAAATAGGTGCCAATGGCCCAACACATCTGCTACATCAGATTTATCAGTGGTAATACTCCACTTTATAAATAACTGTCCATCAAATATACTGACATACCTGCTACAGCTTTTCTTTGTTCTGCCAACTTGAAAACCTCCTCCAGCTCTTTCACCTGAGCTTGGGTCAGTCCACTAGCTAAGTTTTGATACCAGACACTGTCTTGGTTTACAAGTCCTAAAAATAGAACAGAAAAATCGTGGTTAAGATTCTACATTGACCACCATTCATGAAAAACATGATATAGCAGGGGTGGGCAAACTTTTTCTGCAGAGGGCCACATTGAAAATTGTAAAGCTATTGGAGGGCCGCATATATGTATGTTTTTGTTTAAAATTCTCGGTAAGTAATCAAATATTTTTATTGTAAAGAAACGTAGTTTTACATAATGTAGATAACTTCTGAAATAAATTACATTTCTAACAGACTTACACTATAACAGTATATTTTCTAATATGGATAAAAGGTTTAGCAAATATTTTAACAATGTTCGTGTATTTAAAAATGTGTTTGAGGGCTGCAAAATATCCAATGGCAGGCCTTAGTTTGCCCACCCCTGTGATATAGGTATTATCATCATTATCAGATGCCATGCTGGCTGGTGTAAGTGATCATGGCTCGCCACAATTCTCAGCATTATGTATCAAGATCGCTGTTGCTTCTTTGCCGTGCCAGGTTATCAAATTGTCTAATGTTTTCTTGTGTTGTCGCCCTCAATCTTGCCTGTTGTGACTATGTTCTCCAATCCTCCTTGTCCCATGAAGTGGCCAAAAAATGAAGACTGTCTTTTTCTTATATTATTGATTAAGGTCCATTTCACATTTGACTCTTTCGACACCTCCACATTAGTTTTAATTAATTTAGAGGTATGTAGTTTGATTCTCCGTTGAGTAGCATTGTCTGAAGCCAGTTTGCTGTGCTGCAAGGACAGGAAATTTTCAACTTTCTAGGTGAAATTTTGGTCTTAAGTTTACAATGCGCTTCACTGTTTTGCACAGGCAGCTTGTAAGATTAATTGGTCTGTAGCTAGCAGGCGTTGTTCCATCTTTTCAAGGCTTAAGCAGAGGGACGCCATAATTGATTCCCTCCAGACGTGTGGGATTGTCCCGCCAATATTTAAGATGTCCAATAGTTTCCTCCTTACTGTTTTTCCTAGATTTTAATCATTTCATTTGATTTTCACCAATACTGGGGACTTATTTATCATTAGAGAGAGTTAATTTCAATTCACTATATACAAACAATGTATCCATATTTCATCTGTGCTGTTTTATCCTTGATTCTAGTCTGAGTATGCTCCATTTCACTTTGTTGGTCGATCTGCACTGTACGCAGTTTCTCTGGACTAATTTCAATATTAGTCTTACGTGAATATCCTTGCAAAATTATCTACTTACTTTCCTGTAATCATTTTGCCGTGTGAGTGTTTGTGCATCTTCATGTGTTATCATTTAGCTATTTGACCAGTTTCTGCAGTTTTCTTTCATCCTTTTCAAAATTTAAGAATTCTTTTTTTCTGGTTATTGTCTCAAATTATTAACAGGATGCAATCCAGTGAATGGAAGGTGTTGTGTTACGGTTTAAGCTTCGCTGTGATATCCGAGCCTTTCAAGCTGGCACATCCGACATCAGCATGGCTTCTGGTTCACTTCGACGCTATATAAGATCCAACGGCGAAATTCACCACATGACCTTATGATATGCATGGACAGTAAACTGTTGCTATTCTTTGCTCCAATTTAAGGCCCCAACAACAGAGAAAAGAATTTGGAATAATAATTCTCACCAAGTTAGCTTAATCAAATGTAAAATAAGTCATATTTTTAAATAATTTTTACGGGATGTGAGATGCATGCAGGAAAATATTGAAAGATTGCCAATAGCAGAATCATGACAAAATTACCTGTTAGTATCTCCTTGAATATGACATACTCATCAACAGGACAGTTATTAGAATCTAGACTCGTCGTGTACGCCTCAAGGGCTGTCTCTTCTGCACCATCATCTGTCAATTCCTCATCACTATCATCGTCGTGATCCTTTTAAAAACATGAATATAACACAAACAAATTAAACATGTCTCTACAACAGCATCATATACAAATAGTAAACGTCACTCCATTAAGGAACGCCAGTCTGTTGTCGGAATATAGAGAAAGAATGGCTGCCAAATACAATTTTACACAGAAAACTGAAATATTTCTGACAAAGATACAATGGCATGGAAAGAGGCATATTAGAGGGCAGAGTTCCGAGAGTTAGAAGAAGAGGTAGACCTAGAAGAAGGACAGATTTCTTCTTATTCTTTCATTCACTTGAAAAATGTCTATATCTGTAATTCTGTCTCATTAATAAAACTCACTGTCTTTTGTAGTTCATACAGTGTCCCATAGAGCTTTGATTCCAGTGTTGTTTCCTCTGGCCAATATGTCTGCCTCAGCGTTTCATGCTCAGAACACTCTTGAAGTATATGTTTGGCACTCTGTGCTGCCTGTCCTCATGTACACATGGCCGTGTTGCCAATCTTGAACTTTGTATACATGTGACTGCGGAATCGGTTGTGTCCTGTTCTAAGACGTAGAATTATAACTTGTTCTGATCTGTTCATAATGTGATAGTCATCTTGTGTTGGTGTTTGTGGCTTTCTTATTGACTTGATCATCTCTTTTTTCTGATGGTAGGTGATTGGTATATCTGGTTGGTCTTCGGCGGCACCTTCCTTAGCCAGTTGGTCTGCTTTTTCATTTCCTGGTATTCCACAGTGAGAGGGTATCCACTGTATGGTTACCCTATACTGGCACGACAATTCGCTAAGTAGTTTTTTCAAGTCTGTTAGTTTTCCAGACTGGAGATCTTGAAGCACGGACCTTGCATCTGTCAGGAATACCACAGGCTGTAGGCCAAGAGTTGGAGTTCAGCAGTTTTTTAGCTGCCACACTAATTGCCTGGATTTCTGCATCATAATTATTGCAGAATTTTCCTGTCTGTGTTCTGATTGTATCTCTAGGCTTGTGTGGATATTCTATATATACACCTGCACCTCCATTCCTCACGGCATTCTGTGCTGACCCATCTGTGTATACTCTGACCCATATATCTTGTGGATATTCCTCATCCAGGAAACTGAGGGTGACTGTCCCTTCGCTGCACACTGTTCTGTTCGTCCTCGCTTAGTATTCCTATCACATGGGTCTGAATGTATATTGACATTCCATGCCTTTCACTCCATGGGGTTATCAAATGGTACAGACCTTAAAGGACTGTCAACTTCAGGTAGGTCTGTAAGTTGTCTGCGGAGTCGTTTAGCTTGATGGATAAAGCTGCTTCTTTTCAGTCGCCCCATTGCAGTGTCATACACTGAAACTTTTCTGCTTGAATTAGTACTTTTGTGTCTCTGCGTTCTTCCCATTTTCTGCATCTCTGCTATGGGTGTTGATTTCATTGCTCCCAACATTATTCTAAGTGCCTGGTTTTGCACTTTATCTAGATCTTGTAACGTGGTGTTTGATGCAGGACACCATGCATCTGAACCATATTCCAGGTGTGGTCTTATGCCTTGCTGGTAAACTTTACCGAGTATATTTCCACTGGCTCCCCATGTGGTTCCACTTAGTTGTCTTAGGATAGCTAACTTCCTCCTGGCTTTTGTTGTTGCTTTGTTTATGTGCTGCTTCCATGTCAGCTTATCATCAAAAGTAACTCCGAGGTATATGGGTTGTTTGTCTTCTTTCAAGAGCTCTCCATCTATCTTGATATGACCAGCTTTTTGTTTTGGTGAGAGGGTAAAGAGTGTAGTGCTGCACTTATCTGTGTTAATGCTGATGCACCATCTATTTGCCCATAAGGTTAGGGCATCTATAGCTCTTTGTATTTGTTTAGTTGTCACTGTTGCATGGTCTTCTGTGCACCAGATCACCAGGTCGTCAGCATACATTGCCACTTTGATCCCATGTGGTAGTTCAGCAACTAGGTCATTGATGTAAACCAAGAAAAGTGTGGTGACTCCATGACGCAGTAGAACTTTCTTGCTCTTGTGACCATCTAATTGTACCCTGCCTCTTCTATTATGCAGGTATGCTTTTACCTATTTGTACATTCTTGAGCTAACCCTGCAATTTCACAATTTCTTTAGGGGCCCTTCTTTCCAGACCTTATCAAATGCTTTCCTGAGGTCTATCCATGCTGCTAGTACCAGTTTCTTATCTTGGAAGGCATCCTCAATCTCTTGGAGAGGTAGGTTGCCTGATCTTCAGTAGATTAGCACTGTCTGAAACCTGCTTGCTGTGATACCAGAAGGTTTTCACTTTCAAGGTACCACTGCATCCTAAGATTGATAATGCGTTCCATTGTTTTGTATCGACAGCTTGTGAGGCTGATGGGCCTGTAGTTGGAGATTTTGTTGCCATCTTTTCCTGATTTGAGGAGTGGTATCATTATTGCTTCTCTCCACGCCTGTGGTACATTACCTGTGGACCAGCTTGTGCTAAAGATCTGCAGTAGCTTTGCTCTTGCTGCAATTCCCAGGTGTTTATTCATTTCATTGGACACTATCAGCTCCAGGGGACCGTTTCATTTTCAGTTTGGATATTGCATGCTCCAGTTCTCTCATTGTGATTGGTGCCTCCATGACTTCAGGTATAGGTACGCCATGTCCGATTGAAGGACAGATGACATCAAAGACGTATGAAGTTATAATTGGAGGAAGCAGGCAGATTAACACAGGATAGAGTTGGGTTCAGGACAATTGCAAAGAGAACATTCTGGAAAGAATATGTCACATAGAAAGAGTGTTGCCAGGGGCCAAAAGAGGATGGCGAGCAAAGAATAGCAACAATGTTTACCAACCATGCATGTCGTTTACCAAGACGCAATTAAGGAGGTTATGGGCCGTACTAAGCTGGCTGCCTCATTCTTTATAATGATCTGTAAGCCATGCTACAGTCAGATGTGTCAGATTAAAAAGGTGTAGATATTGCAGCAAACTGTAAATAAGGCAGAATGCAGTCTGTTCTCCATCTTTCTAATCTGCAGGAATTTGAGAATGCAGATAAAACACTGTAAAGGTGTCAGAACACATATTTTTGTTAGACTTGTACTTTATCAGCTTCCTAAGTCAACCCAACCTAAGATAATGGGCACCAGATCTTCTTAGAACATAAAGGCGGTGAGTTGGTGCTGACCACTTCATCCCCAGATATGCCTGGTCAATGAAAAATATGGGCCTAACACTTGTTCCCTAATACGTTTCAATGGCTCACAAAGAAAAAACTACTTTACTTTGTCAATCTCCATGGCAAAGGGGCTAGCTAGCCAGACACATATTCCAGATTCTGGAAAACTTGGACATGGATTCAATACAAAGATTAGATCATGCAGTCACTTTGGCATGGTTGTTTAAACATGTAAGTAAACACACAAAATATGCAATTGATGTATATTAGGTAATACATGTCTCTGCATGAAATAAGAGAATTCTTCAGAACTACATACTAACATGGGTGCGAGTCTTAGAAAATAAATAAACAGGATAATTAGAGGCAATGGAGATGTGGTTCTATAAAAGAATATTGATAGTATCATGGGTAGCTAGAAAGCATACCAAATGCGAGACGGTGGTTACTTAATAATATCAGTATTTTGTGAGACGTTAGGCAGGGATGTCTGGAGAACAGTTACAACTGGCAAGAGATATTGAGGATGAAAATGCAAGAAAATTGTCTGACCTCAAGGCATGGCAGAGAGTCAACAGTGATCCTAATAAAATATAGTGGAAATAAAGAATTGTGGAGATCAAAGCAGCACAGCACCTGATGATTATTATATAAGTTAAAACCAAGATATTAAATGCTACAGCTGTACGCCCCTCAGCTCTCATAATCACCATCATAGGTCAGCATAAGCAGTCACTAAAGACAGACAGTAGTAAGTAGTCAGAAGATGAAATCAGGGACAAAAGGTAAGCTAATGACAGAAGACAAAGCAAGAACAGAGAAGTGAGAGAACAGATAGAAGTGACTGCAAACACTCTTCTTTGACCTCATATTTGTGTTCACATCATTGGGGCTAATTTTAATAACAAAATATATATAAATGTCTGTACTCGCCCTCAAATTTTCTACATCCGCCGAAGACGGATGTGTCGGACCATTGGCGCAAATAAAACGACGACACAATGCATTTCCATTCTCTGGACTGCATCCTGCTGGAAATCTAGTAGGACCATTGTCCTGCTACAAGAGAGATTCAGCAGGAGTTTGAGAATGAACGCTGAAGAATCTTCAAAACAGAAAATGACCTCAACAGGTTTCAAAATCTGGTTGGTTTACGACACAACGCAGCAAAGTGGACACAGTAAAAAAATGTTTTGTACATACACATATGCTTGCTAAAGTATTTAAACACAAATTTAAAAAAAAATACTTTATACATACACATATGCATAATAAAGTTTTGAGAACTTATCAGTTTCGCTGTCACGTCTTTCTAATCCAATTGCTTCTCACTGCTACACCATTTTAAAAAAATGTTAGGTATGAGTTTTGCAAACAATAGTTTTAATAAATCATTACAAATATCATGCAATAATGTTAGGGAATTGAAACTTTTAGAAGATGTTCAAACAAGATTACACTTTTCACAAATGTCTCATAATTTCATGTTCTTTGTAAATATGTTTCATTTCCAATTATGTTATGAATGATTCTGTGTAGCAATAGCAGTCCCAAGCCCAGCTTTCAAACTATCCGTCAGTTGTTCATGTACTCGTAGAATTATCTCATATCAAACTATGACGCATCATAGCCCAATTAATGATTCTAATCTGTATTAACATGAATCACTCACTAGAAAAGTCTGAAACAGTCACTGTTATGTTACATCATCAATTTTTAAATATTCATATAAAAACCGCAATAAAATTATTTTCAATTATCGGCGCTGAATCTAATGGCCTGCTCCACCATTTTTGAATGCTATTTGTAATAAACAGGTAGTCCTGTAATGAATAAAACCGCTGTAGTGCTAGACAACAAAGTCATTCTTGGCAGTGAAAATGTTAAACACTGAACTTGCACTGATGTTGACTATATTAGCCATATTCACAATCCTGCAGCAAAAGAGAATAACCATTGACTGTTCTGATGTCATTTTTGGAAAAAGAAAATGATTGCATTGCAAGGCCTCTCTTGTTTACCAAGTAAAATTTTTGTACGTGTCTTGCAAAACACATGTAAACCCAAATTACTTGCAATGTGAGATTTCGATGTGCATGAAAGTGAATCATGGATAACACCATTTATGAATTAATTATGATTAATAGGTATGTCAAATGGATTATTTTTACAGAAGAATGTTGAAATTATGATGTTCCATGTTGCACGAATCTTGCTAACACCAATTAGCATGTGAATACTTACAGCTTTGTCCAATCGCTCCAAATACTGTTGACTTGTCTCATCAATCTCGTCTTCATCACTAGACAAGATTTCTCCTGTGAAAACAATAGGGAGACTTGTATCAATAAATTTCGAAAACTTCTGCACTCACTTTTTTCGTGACATATATTCTTATTTATAAAGGAAGTTATGAATGTAATTATGAACTAGACTGACCAGGAAGTCGGTGATGGACAATTCAATATTCTTCAATTGGATATTGAAATTTGAACTATTCAGTGCACTATCTATCCACCAAATACTGCATATTTTTTTTGCTGGGTGAGTAATCTTAGATATAAATTATTTCTATAATCATTTGACATCATTTTTCTTTAAATTCACTGCAACTGTTATATAAAGCTGCAACAGTTTTCATCGATTTGTGCTATACTATTCTCATCAACTGTGCCCAGGAAGTCCCAACTGATTTGGTCTCTTCCTCTGTGTTCAAACTTCACTTTCCCTGTGGGTTTCAGTTCTTCATAAGCAGGCTACATTATCAGTCTTCTTTATGTGTGTTGCATAACAATTTTTTTTCTACTTCCACCTGGCAATGGTGTGTTCTCTTCCACAACTCATTTGATATAACATCTGGCTATCACCTAATGTGAAGTCAACAATGAAGACATCTATTGATCAATAATTCTGGGTCCCGTGTCATGTTTCGGTGTCATAAAGCAAAACAGACATGAATCTCATAATTCTATGATCGTGCACTCAGAAAAAGCACCGAGTATCTGCTCTGTCCATAGGCTGACTATCTGTTATGGTGACGAGGCTAGCTAATATGTTGGCTCATTCCTTTTCCTGTGTGTCTGGAGACAATGAGTGATTTATCTGTGGTGCCCACATTTTAGCTCTCTAATGACTTCCACCCATCCCCTACGTACATCACCTGTTTTTACTTTCTCAATCATCTTCAATGAGTCACTTAGTATGTAGGCCTGGGGATAGGCTCGAGATAAATGAGCATGAGTTAATATCGAGAATGTACAAATAGTGAGGGAGGGAGGATAGGCATGATCCATAGAGAACACCTAACAAATGATATCAAAAAGAGCACTGAAACAACATAGAACATGAACAATCAGCCACTATACCCTACGAGATTTACTGAATAGGAGAACTGAGCACCTATGGACGTGTCCGGTTTGCGAAGAGGATAATGGTTATACCTAATATTTCACATTTGTATGAAACAATCTAACCTTGTTTCTCTAGGGTAATGCTGAAGAATAATTATTGCAACATATCTTCGTTGCACCTATCGCTATCTACCAGCTCTGCAACATGTAGTACTGAATAGATATTTTAGATCTTAAAGTATCTGTTTATCTGCTTATTTTCTATAGAAACCTTCATTGAGAGGGAGGAGTGCATATGGGGTAACCCAAATACAATCTGGTCAATCCTATATACATTTTCAATGAGATATTTGTGGGATATCCTGTATCAATCCTAACGCAAACAACTGGAAAATGGCAAGAATTTCTCATTTCAGAAATGCATATCTTTATGTTTTAGCAATGTAACACCAGGATTTACTTAGCAAAATAAATCTCTATATTTTATATTGCCCCAAAATTGTAAACACTCACTATCATCTTCTTCCTCGTCTTCACTGGAATCATCGGAGTCACTTTCACTCTCCAGTGCTCGACCTGTGGTAAATATATGACGTGAACAGTGCATTAACGTATATTGAAATAATAATGAACAAAATAACAATTATGCAGTTGCATTGGTGTTACTATAACAAAGTGAATAACTGAAATGCAGTAACTTACAGAATTAGTATTTTTTTGCGCTCTATCTTTCTTGTAACAGAACAATGATCCTACATGATTTCTAGCAAGATGTATTCCTGACAACGGAGATGCATTGTGGTGCTGTTTTACCTGTGCCAATGGTTAGACATACTTGGCTTTGGTTGGTTAGTTTATTTTTTTAATCTTCTCCACGCCATCAACGCGAATATAAACCCACTTACAGTTGTACTATGCTGAACTCTGTGGTAGCAGAATTGCGGTCATCACTAAGCAATTTTGTAACCAGGATGAAAAGTGTAAAGTTTGTTTTTCTTCTGGGAAAAAATTGTGGCAACACTGAAAGTAAATCTAGCTTCCTTCCAACTTCATGGTGTAAAAAACAAAAACTGAAAATGATGACAATTCCTTCTTCTTCTGCATTCATTCTCAAACTCCCGCTGGATCTCTCTTGTAGCAGGACAATGCTCCTACTAGATTTCCAGCAGGTAGTCGTCCAAGGAAAAGAAATGTGATGTGTCGCCGTTTTATTTGCACCAATTGCCTGACATTCATCTTTGGTGGATGATGACATTTTTAGTGAAATTCTTGTGGGTTTATTTTTCGAATAATGAGGAACTGTTGGGAATTATGTTTATTTTCATAAAACACTATACTAGATATGGAACACTTTAGTTTAGTTATGAAATAATAACACAGCATTAGGTATAGGCATCATGCATTGAATTTACATCACACTGTTCGTGAAGTGAGTTGAGAAATATTCTTAGATATAGTTAAGATTGGATTGAAAGTTAGTGGCATCTAAGTGTTTTATTTTGATTATGTTTGCTTATGAAGTAACTTTATAAATTTAATTAGAAATAAGATAGGTATAGAAATTTATTGAAAGAATAACTTGGTCAAAAACGAAAATGTGAGTTAATCATTTGAAAATATATTTTTTTGCATTTTTTTACCATTAAACAACAACAAAATATGGACAAAATAGTATGTATAAGTGCACCTCCAAGGTAATAGACAGGATGATGGTAATCCATTGCAGTCAACATTCGATGCGAAGTCAACATTTCAACATCAATTCCTAATTTGCTATAAATGTAACGGCAAATCTTTCAGACTACTGGCACGACAATCCAAACAAAACCATTTAAACACATTTACTTACTAGCATAAGCACGCTTGAGACCTTGGAAAAGAAGTAGGGCAGCCGGCATTATTTGGGGTGCCACCTCTGTAATCTCCTGAGGTCTTTGACCAACCATTCTAATCAGCGAACAGAGGCCAAGGACGCTAACTTTTCTGTCGTGTAGGCTAAAATAATGAATAATAAAACCATTATAATGAAATAATGAATGAACAAAACCATTTTAATGAAATAATGAATGAACAAAACCATTATAATGAATGAACAAAACCATTATAATGAAATAATGAATGAACAAAACCATTATAACACTTTCAAAACTAAGATAAAAAAATTTTGTGGCATGTTCTGGGAGGATTTGGGGTGTGTGTGTGTCGTCGGCATGCTCAAGTTTGGCAATTATCTCTCACCTTATGGTCATAAGTTGAAGTTACATATTGGCAATTACTTCTCACCTTACAGTCCTAAGTTTGAGGTACATAATGCAAAAAAGATCATATTGTTGCCACGTAACATCACACTATATTTTGAATAGGGTCCGCCGAAGACGGATGTGTCGGGCCATTGGCGCAAATAACACGGTGACAACGCATTTTCATTCTCTGGACTACATCCTGCTGGAAATCTAGTAGGACCATGGTCCTGCTACAAGAGAATTCAGC
The DNA here is from genome assembly GCA_034231615.1 of Meghimatium bilineatum. Classification (NCBI taxonomy): domain Eukaryota; kingdom Metazoa; phylum Mollusca; class Gastropoda; order Stylommatophora; family Philomycidae; genus Meghimatium; species Meghimatium bilineatum. Next base: position 41,679,397 of record CM067318.1, on the reverse strand, counting down.
AGGAGTTTGAGAATGAACGCTGAAGAAGAAGAATAGGGAAGATCTGCAGCAGTCATAGTAGACAGTACCTATTATTTCTAAAAGCCAAACAGTTCTCGAGCCGTGCACACACAAGTGAAAATGGTCGGTATCCAACAGTAACACCTCCATATATCAGACATATTTATAAGGACTAACACAATTGAAAGGAAATATGAACTGCGTGCATAATACTGCATTCTTGAAGAAATTTCATGAACATATTTTTTAGCGTGCTATTAGTTATAATTTAATATTATCAGACATTAATACTATGCTTACCTGGCACTTGTGTCGCAAAGGAAATCCCCACCCACCACGCAATCTACATTAAGGAAATTCACACTTCATCTATGAAGCTCAGTGGGATACTTGATATATGAACATTCCTAGCCAGTAAAAATTATTTTATTTGGAAATTAGACCTGGAGTGCTACAAATTCTAGAATTAATACATATTTTTACAAAGACTTACCCCAAGAAACAATCGGAATCCCGCAACCATTGCTTCAGGAACTGTCCAAGGATTGAACCTTGAACGTTCGGGATTTGCAACTTGTTGAGAATATCCAGGAGTAGAGGAGTATTGTAGTACAGGCACGCAATCACGACCTGAAACAATGGCAATATACATTTATTTATGTCTACATAGCCATGCTTGGACATCATCACCGTGTGTATTGTTAAAGGTTAGATTATTATCGATCTCTTTAAGTGTCTGGCAAGCCCTTCTTCAGATAGTCCCGCGAGCCGATACCAAACAGCGACACTTAACTTGGCAGATGCATCTATTTATTGGTCATCTTGTCAACCAATAGAAAGCACAGGTTAGATCAGGAAAGATAAACGATGCTGTTTGGGATCACCTCGCAGGACTATTCTGGAGGACATAATTCCTGAAAACTTTGGATAGTGACATTTTCTCAGAACAATAAAACTAATGCAGTCATAACTCAGTGCAGAGACGACACTTGAACATGAAACATGTTTCTCTTGGCTGCCCTCACACATAGTTTTTACTGTCTGTTATAATTTATTCTACAAATCACTTAATTAACCATATTGGGAGTACGATGTTAAGACTATTTTATGTGACTAATGGCATGCTAGCAATGATGTGGTTAACATAACACCTGCCATCTTTTCATATCAGATCACTTCTGCTGCGTATTAGCAGGATGTAATCCAGAGAATGGAATATGTTGTACCACGGTTAACAAAATATGTTGTTCTATGTTTAACAGTTTATCTGAAAAATTATAGATAATTATTTTTGGTGTTATTTCTGATTTGTTTTCGTTTCTTGATAACGGTTGCTATTGGAAAAAGTCCTTGTTCCATTGTTTTTCTATTTCTCATTGACATTATTTGTACTATTTGTGAGTTATATTAGTTACCAGTGATAATAATGCTTTATAATAGTTGTAATGACATTTAACTGCCATCTGGCATGACTCCACCGTAGCTCGGGGAAGGGGCGCACCGAACAGAGCTGATTTCAACGGCTCAGCAATATTGGGAAAGCACATACAGGTACCTAGTTGCCGCCTGCTACTGAAGCATGTGCCAGATTTCCATGACAACGGACATCATTTTTGTGTTCGCATCCCTGCATTTGAGTGTGTGCTCTAATGTCTCTGTAGTTTACATCCAATCAGCAGTTCTTGCACATGTACACCATTCTCTCTGATTTTATCGATGAAAGACTGTAGCGTGGTAGACTGTGTTACTAGGAATGAACAGGCATAGTGACGTCACAAAATACTAAAATATCATGATCAGCAAAGATTATTTAAAATCTGTGAATGTGACAAGCCCAGGATGTGTGATCGCACCTGTATAAAGTACCTTTCGGCTCTTTCCCAGAATGTGTGCCTACCAGCACTCATAGGTTTTAAATAATTGTCAGATTGTAATATTTTAGTAATTGGTGATGTCACTCTGCCGGTTCATTTTCTAATAGTGAAATTGTTGCTGTATCAATGTTGGACTTGTTTACAAATTATAAAGATGTAATACATTTGCTGCAGCTGCAAGTTCTTCCTAATGGAAAGATTATATAGTTTAGGTGAAAAAAAGGGGAGGGGGGAAGAATCACTTCTAGTCCAACTCTAGGATCATCCCTTTTACCCGATGCAGTCATAGTATTAAATCTCTGCTACAATTAGCCATATTTAAAAAAAATCTGACAGCATGGTCTGCCAGTGACATAATTTCATTGGCGGCATGCCAACTGTGTGCACTATAACAAACTTGGAGTGAACTTGTGTGTATGTAACTTCATTCACATTCTGTAAACCAGAGAAATTTGTGGTCATGTGTTCAGGTGGCAAGGACCTAACTTTCTGAAACTTTCTTTTAATTGCATGAAAAGCAGTCTATACTCTTCATAGCTATGTTATTGACTCCCAAATTTGCATAAGTAAGGATATAATAATATAGATTGCCTATATAGTTGTGTACTGACATCACACATATGCACTCAACACTTCAAACACTTCAACACTCAAAGCATTTTTGTTGGTCTACAAAGCAGATCTGAAAACCACGATATGCAGTGGCCCAGTTTAGAAAATATAAAACCACAAACATCTAAGCTAGAAATACTTTGTCGACATGTCAAACTTTAAAGGACTAAAAATAAAAATGTTAATCCGCTTCTTGTGCAAGATCTGATCGATCTGGCCTGCAGACCCAATTTTAAAAATTGTTCATCTCTGATTTGGGTCTTCTCTGTCCCTCGTATCTGTTTAATGACTATTATATTTACAGTATGAAATCATTATTTTAACAAACAATCAAGAATTCTGATTAATCAAAAGTTCCCTACCTGCAAACAAATGGTTCTCAGTTCTGATGTCTGCACTTCTCTGGTCAATCTCTGCAGAACAAGCTCCACAAAGGATCCCAGCACCTTGAAAGGAAGACAATAAATTTCATAATTTCACAATAGCATTTGAAGAGGAACCAGTGTTTTCTACTCTACTGGTCACAGGGATAGTGATAGATCATGATTAAAAAGACGGGATTATGAAATTGCTGGCGATAATTAAAACAAAAGGTAATATTTTGACTTGCATAATACACATATGTGGGTGATCTCATAATTTCACCATTAAATATGAATTATTTTTGGTGGCAGTTATTATTTCTATGACGAATTGTGCATGATAAACTATAAATTGATTCCTGTAAGTTATGCACTCTACAACAATAGATTACTGGCCCTACAGAAAAATATTAACATAATATCTAAATGTTAAATCTACATGATTCTTAGCATGCTATATTTATCATTTGAATTTAATCATTAGACAAATTCAGCATCAACTTAAAAAAAGGTAGTGTCAATTATCCATTTTACAACCAGTTTTGAAGAGCACACAGGATCTAACACGGAGCTAAGTGACAGAATCTCGACACAGTATCTAACACTGAGCTAAGTGACTGAAGCTTGACACAGTATCTAACACTGAGCTAAGTGACTGAAGCTCGACACAGTATCTAACACTGAGCTAAGTGACTGAAGCTTGACACAGTATCTAACACTGAGCTAAGTGACTGAAGCTCGACACAGTATCTAACACTGAGCTAAGTGACTGAAGCTCGACACAGGATCTAATAGTGAGCCAAGTGACATTTGTTTTTTTTTATTCATTCTTATCTATTTCACCATTTTCATGTACTTTCTTCTGCTACTCTATTTTTGTTTCTACACTAATCTTCTCCATTCGTTCTTGCATCCAAGAGATAAATGAGAAAAGTTCATATCCAGAATGTGCAATTTGGGAGTGAGGATTATATTTTCGTTCTTTATGTACTTCCTGCATATCACTTCCATATTTCGTAGGACACATTTGTGTGTTGCAATCATTTTTATTTGTCGTCTTTTGATGTTTTGCGTGTACCTCAATAAAGGCTTTTTGGTCAAAACGTTGATGTTTTGCGTATTGTAATTTGTATGTTTTCTTGGTTGCACATCATAATCCCCTAGTTTTAGTGATATTCCATCGTGTCTAAGTGGAATGTTCTAAAGACCTGTGTTTTACATACATACTATTGTTACAATTTACACAGTATTACCTTATATTGAATGAGGATAAGCATGGTCAATAGAGAACACCTAACAAAGATTTCAATAAAAACACTGAACCAACATAGAACCGGAACCATCAGCCGCTATACTGGGAGATTTACTAAAGAGGATATCCGAGCATCTATGGACATGTCTGGTGTATGAAGAGGATAATAACATACCTATTACTGCAGCTTTTGCACTTCTAGCTTTTCTGCTTGTTTCCCGCCTTGATTATATATAATAGTGTTTAGGTTTAATTTTCATGAACGCTTGTACTTGAATAGTTGTAGTTTCTTCTGTCAAGTTTATGATGTAGTTTTCTGAATTTTTAACAAAATAATTTTTTTTAAAGAAATAAAACTTACATGGTCAACTTTGCCTGGACATTGTAGAATGATAATTTCCAGAAGTTTTGCAGCATGGCACTCTGCATCTTCTCCGACATCCATGTTCAAAACCTGCAAAAGTGACATTTAAACAAGTTTAACTCTTACAACACATTTCCATTCTCTGTTTTATACTCAGCAAGAAATCTAGTAGGACCACAGTCCTGCTACAAGAGAGATCCAAGTTTGAGAATGTTGGGAAAAAATATAATTAGAAATAGTAATAAACATAAATTATATAAAATAAGAACAATTCTGAGGCTGCAGGGACTATCATTCCTATTTATGCTGGGTTGATGGCTACATACTGAATAGGATATGCTACCAATTTTTTTTAGATATTGAGGTCTGAAGAACAGTTACAAAAGGCAAGATAGAAGACAAGAGAAATCGAGGGCGACAAAAAAAGTATTAAATGTCTTCCTCTTCTGCAATCAGTTTCCTATGCTCAGAAGTCTATACAGGAAGGTAAGCCACCTACATGAATTCAGTTGTCAGCAGGAGGTCCTCACTATTACCTGACAAATTCACTTTCAGACCTGTCTCTTGGGGCATATTTTAGTTTCTTAAGTCATCGAAGAGTGGGCATGTCTGCAGAATGTGTTCTGGAGTCTGGGGATACTTTTGACATGGGCATTGGTCAATATGGACAGTCTTTGTTTTGAAGAGATGATTCCTTGTGGAAAAAGTCTGACATAGTATGGTCCACAGCGATCCTAATAAAAGATACTGGAATCAAAGAATTGTGGATACCCATGATCGCCAATGGCAGTTTGGCACCGCACCTGATGATTATTATATAAGTTAAAATCAAGATATTAAATGCTACAGCTGTACGCCCCTCAGCTCTCATAATCACCATCATAGGTCAGCATAAGCAGTCACTAAAGACAGACAGTAGTATGTAGTCAGAAGATGAAATCAGGGACAAAAGGCAAGGAAGTGACAGAAGACAAAAGCAAGCACAACAGAGAAGTGAAAGACAACAGATAGAAGTGACTACAAACACTCTTCTTTGACCTCATATTTGTGTTCACATCATTGGGGCTAATTTTTAAAAATTTATACAAATATTAATTTTCCCACAAACAGAAAATTTACTTCTTACTTCCTTTGAGTGACCTCGACAGATTTCAAAATCTGATTGGGATAGGGAACGTTGTAGTAAAGTTACTACACTAGGACACAAATATTAAAAGGTGTTTTTTGCACACGCTCACTAAATTTTAGTAAGCTTGACACATTTTCCACCATGCCTGTTTAATCCAAATAAGAATTGTGGCCATCCATGATTGCTCATGCCAGTCAGCATGGCAATTGATGATGAACATATTGTCATGCTAGTCCTCATTAGAATCACTAAATTTTTCCTCTGTGCAGAATATATAGGTAGCTGATTTGGAAGCCTCCAGGGTATAATAATATGCAGCGAATAATTAGAACATTTTTTTAATTCACTAAACTGCAACTCTAATTCACTTCATAGAAACCAAAGCATGTATGCAGTTTTGAAATATGTGCATAGCACTTTCTATTTAGCTGTCTCGCTAAACACTTTAAAAAGTATACTGCATAGAGTCATTTTCATGCAGATATAATTCGTACCATACATTAAGACAAAAAACCAATAACCATTACTCTACCGGGACCTCTCTGTATAAATATTTTATGCTTAAATCAAACAGGTAAAACTGTCTCACTCAAATTGCATGACAGATCAGTGTTCGTATTCTTTTCTACTTATTTCATTCTCCGCCAATGCACAGGCAATCATTGTTAGGTGTTCTCTGATGGAATGGATCATTGTATTTTATGAACAGTTGACACCATGGGATGATGGGAACTCAAAGATGTGATTTCAATTTTCACGAGCGTGTATATTATCGATTTACAGATCAGTTATGTAGAACAAAACCACTTTTGGCAGTAGTCATATGGAATAAGCATGCTTGTTTTGGACATGCTGAGATCTGTTTCACTTTCTACAACTATTTTGTGAGGAATAGTTGAGGACAAAGAAGAATAGGATTAAAAAAATTGAACATTAACAACATAAAAGGATGGTTCAGAGTTATTTCTTGTAGTCATCCTAATGGCTGATGAGAGGTGCTTAGTAGTCTTTTTGTGCTGATGTTTTGAATGTGGCCACCTATATGACTAGCTATAGATTTAATTATATTTTTGGGGCATTCGTTCTCAAACTCCCAATGGATCTCTCCAGCAGCAAGACAATGGTCTTGCTAGATTTCCAGCAGAATGTAGTCCAAACAATGGAAATGCATTGTGCCATCATTTTCTTAGCGCAAACGGCATGAGACATCCGACTTTGGTTATGGCAACTTCTTTGTTCTCAAACTTCTGCAGATTAGTAAGATGTAGTCCAGAGAATGGAATACTGTATCATGGTTTACAGCTTTAATGCAAAATCTTCACCTTTCAGCCTGACACATCCAACTTCAGCATGACTTATGGGTTACTGACTATACATGGAATGGGACAGCCAACTCCACGCCATTACCTCCTTAGTTGGCTCTTATGACATCATGGAAGATAAACAGTGTTGATGTCTTTTGCTTCTCTTTTGCCCCTCTACAAACACAAATAATTTTTAATAACAACATTCCTTGTCGCCAACTTGTTATCCGCTATATTGCTGATCCATTTATTATTTTACCATGTTGAATTTTTAAGTAACAGACATATTTAAATAAATATTTTTGTTTGGTTGTTAGATTTATAGTATAAAAAATGGATTCTAGCAATTAAGTACATTGCTAATAATTAATGATCGCTAGGCTTATAATTTACTTAGGTCTGCACATTATTTATCATCCTTTACCACAATAAGCACCTCACAAAATTGCAATCATCACTATGGCAATAAATAACTAGGCCTAATGATCCTGGTTGGTGTCTATTAACATTTTTTTGCTATTGCAAGAAAATCTATGTAGTGAACAAGAGTTTATAGGGCGCCTACCAAAGGCAGACACTATTCTTTACATTTTCTCAACATTGTATTGTAATACTAAAACAAATTGTCAATTGATTAGAGCACCATATGTTTGTTTTCCTTAGTTCTTTCTTTTGTTAAAAATGTTATTTCTAATTATAATTTCATGAAGGCACATGTAAGCCTGTAGATTTGGGGGAGGAAGGATTTGGGTTTGATATCAAAGGAACTTATTCAGTTATGAGAACAAATCAGACCTTGAAGAGGAATACAATTGATTGAAAGGGAGGGAGAGAGACTTGATTGAGGTATCATTAAATTGCAATTTTTAAGGGCTATTTATCTATATTATTTGTAATTATGTAGTACTATTTTGAAAAGTTACCTACCCAAAGCAAACCAAGACCAATCTTGTTTCCCCCTTTTTTTCTGCCCATGTTACTCCCGACGGCCATCCATTATATTATTGTCACTATGAAACGTGTGAAACAGAGAGAGCTGTGATAGTCTAAATTTATCGAGCAGTCTATATAGAGAGCATTATGAGATGTACATAAGAACAGAGAAAAAATACAAATTAAACATATACATAATCGTGTTTTCCTAGAACACTTACTGTCTTGCACATATTGTAAATAATCTCCAGGTTTGTTGGGTTGGCCAAGAATGCATCAGTGTCCACAGTGATGTAGTTATGTAAAGCTGGCATCATGTCTGAAAGACAAACATTGCAACCAAGAATAAATTAATACTCTGATGTATCTGAATACAAGAATGTTTAAAACATTCCGGACAAGAATTGTTCCTAATTCTGAGATCTAACCCTTGAGTTGACTGTTCTTTCCATATATGGTTAAAGTGACACAGAAAATGCCATACTGAAGTTAGATGTATCCAGCCAAAAGGCATTGATATCATACCTAACATGACAAAATGCATTCCATTTTTCTGACTACATCCTGTTAATCTACAGGAGTTTGAGAATGAACGCAGAAGAGGACATCTAACAACTTTAGTTCATCATCAAATTAAGTTTAATGATTTCTGGTAATCTTAAATCACAGGCGGACAAAATATTTTTCAAAACAACTTCAACAAGCAATGCATTTAAATGAAGTAACTTGATATTGCATTAATTTTCACACTCCTGCAGATCATCAGGATGTAGTCCAGAGTACACTATGTGATGTTTTATAGCTTATTTGCGCCTTTTAGCCTGACAAATTCAACTTCAGCAGTTGCTTTCATTCCTGTGCAACCAAATTGATGATTTGAAATTCAAAGCACGCTCATGTAACAATGTTGATCACTGTAATTACAGTGGCTGTCTCAGGTTTGTCATAATGTCATACTTTTTTTTCCATATAGGTCAGGAGTATGCCAGATTATTCTTGAAGACTTGGTAAATATTTTACGTTTAACTATTCTCCTCGTTCAGTAATGCCCACGGTTTTGTATAACTATAAAGCCATACTAGTTAACCTTTAGGGCCTTGAATTAAAAATTAAGAAACATCCGCTTGGGCATGAATTCTTTTTTGGAAAATTGCGTTATTGATGGTGGGTGTTTTGAAAACGTGATAACTTTGTTTTAAAAGATATCAAAATAATTTTTGCATATCTAAATAAAGGAGTGAATAGTGAATATAGTCATGTTTTTTTTGTTGTTGTATGTATGATATTTGTGAGCAAGTTGTGAAGTTGAAAATTTGGGGGGGGGGGGGGGGGGGGGGGGGGGGAATCGCAAAACGCCATTTTCAAATCGCACATATAACTTCTTGAAACCCTAATACTTGAGCAATGCGTGGAAACATTGATAAAATCCTCATAAATACATATACTTATTGTATATATATTGTTTTATATCACAACTAATATAATATGAACTAAAAAAATTAATAAAACGTGAAGAAATCGCATATAACGTCCGTCCGGTAAACACTAAGTCTAGGGTGACACGCAGCATAATTATTGTCTATGCACATACGTGGCACCCCTGATACATATTATTTTTGTGTTTTTGAACGACTACAGAAACATTCTTATCAAATAACAACATATTAAACACAAAAAACAACAATGAAAACATGTAGTCACGATCACTTAGCCATGCCACGCGGTACTCAAGTTGATAGTAAATTGCTAAAAAATGGCCACTGTCGCTCTAGAAATTTGTTGACAAAACTTGCCGGTTTTCTCTCTTCTTGCAATCGTAATGAGTAAAGGAATTTGACCTTTAAACAGTGACGTATTCCTAGCTTCGTTTGGCGGGTTTTATACATCACAGGATCATTACTCCATGAAGTTCCGTACTCGGGCGATGTCTTATGTAGCGGGATTGCGCCCGCAGGCACAATGGAGCTGTGCTCATAGGTGCGATATTGCGACCGCAGAGTCGTAAAGGTTAATTATAAAGCCATGATTTAACATGTTGAAAGTCTTGGTCTACGAAAGCCAAATATAAGTCTTGGTTATGTTCTATTGCTCTTTCTGAAAGTTGTTTGATGGCGAAGATTACATCTGTACTACAGCTTTTATTTTTCCGAAAGCCCATTTGTGTGTTGTTGAGCCGTGATTCTATATATGGGCGCAATCTTCTCTCCAGTATCTTGCTGAAGATTTTTCCTATGTGGCTTAATAGTGAAATGCCTCTATGCTTAGTGCAGTCCCTCTTATTGCCTTTTTTCTTCCAGATGGGAACAATCACAGCTGTATTCTACTCCTATGGTGTCTTTTAATTCTTCCATATCACATTGAACAGTCTATGTAGCCACTTTATACCTGTCGTTCTTAGAATTTTTATTAGTTCTATAGAAATTGTCTATTCCTGGTGCTTTGTTGTTTGGTGCATGTTTAACTGCATTCTTCTTCTTCAGTGTTCATTCTCAAACTCCCGCCAGATCTCTCTTGTAAGAGGACAATTGTCCTACTAGATTTCCAGCAGGATGTAGTCCAGAGAATGGAAATGTGTTGTGTCTCCGTTTTATTTGCATTCAATTTCAGGTATCAGAATGTATGTTCTATGTCTTCTTCTATTGTATTTATTGATGTATTCACTTCTCCATCCTTTAAGTTTAACAGTTGATTGAAGTAATTTTTCCATCTTTCCATGATTTTTTGGGGCCTTTTTAACCGGTTTCTGAAGAATTTATTGCATACAAGTTCAAACCTAGATATATATTAACTGCACAGCATACAAAGAGCAGATACAGCAGATCTGGCCAGAGGATGCAGATTTGAGGCAAAAGCTATGGAGCAACTGCAATGACCTAGAGAATGCAGTGGACTTCACCCTGACCATAAATACTGAATGCAGGAAGAGAAATTAATTAGTACTCAAGTGCTCCTCAGCTCTCATAATCACCATCATAGGTCTGTGTTTGCATTCACTAAAGGTAGATGAGAGGATGTGGTTAGATGAATTCAGGGACACCAGGTGACAGGAGACAAAGCAAGAACAAGAAAAGTGAGAGAGGCAAGAACAAGAAAAGTGAGAGAGGCAAGAACATGAGAAGTGAGCAAGAGCAGATAGACGTGACTGCAAACACTCTACTTTGACCTCATACTTGTGTTCACATCACTGGAGCTAACATTAAATGTCTTTAACCTGCACCGCGCCTATATCAACACCGGCCGCCGAAAAACAAAATGGCGCTGTGCGCCGTTGGCGACACACCCCATCCGACGAGATAGTGAGATTTACATGTACCAGTCCGTGCACATAGCTGGGGGACATGCACAATCGAAGCCGGTATATCCCCCACTTCCGACATGATCGTTGTTGAGAATGGCTAGCTATTCGTACACGTTTAAGAACAATTAATCTGGCCACATCTGCACATCGGTACGATGCCATGATGGTGGATCAGTTTTATAGACCTTTATTTCATCGTATTTCGAATAAAATAACATTGAATCATGGCTTGAATCATGAATTATTAGGTTATTTAGTTTCACAGCAGTGAATATACAGAATGCCGCGTTGGTTTGGGGACTTGTACGTTTGATATCGAATATGTTGAAGTGGCACCAAAAATGACTCTAGGCCTAAGCTCAAAGAACGATTTTACTGCAAATATACATGTTTTATACAGTTCCCCTGGCTATATTTTGATAATTTCGCAGTGAAAGAATATAAATACAACAAATTTGTGTGATTTAGTCTACAGTGTTGCCAAGGAATTCGATATGTAAGGTAAGTTATTTTTGGTTACTTATTTTTTCCCTCTTTGTTATAAAATAATTTTTTTTTGTGAAAAACGTCTTTACAACTTTCTCATACGTCTGGTATCACACACACACACGTACATAAATTACACCAATATATGCATAATTCAATTCTTTATTTATATGTGCAAATATTATTTAAATATATCTAACAACAAAAAAAATTATCACATTTTCAAAACAGTCACCATCAATAACGCACACATTTTTTAAAAAAGAATCCGGTGGCAGGGAGACGTTTCGTATTTTTTAATCTGGCTTGCTAAAGGTTAACCGTTAGCAAGCTACGGGTGGTACAGATCCCCTCCAGTACGAGCTTAGTTTTGACGAAAGGTGTCCAGGGCCACCTATAAACAAGGCGTGTTTATATGACATAGCAGCCTTATTTGGTAATGCACATAAACTGGGACATGCACTGATGAGGCCTATTCATTTCCACTTTAGATAGAGGTAATTTTAGTGACACTGAGTCTTTCGGAAGCATGGATATCAACATTTTGAAAGATGGAAAAGTTGAAAATTTGCATGTCCCATCGGCATATAGCCATGATTGGCGTAGCGACTTCGATAAAGTTGTTGGACATATAGGCCTAGCTGATAACGTTAGTGTGTTAGACGTATTGTGAGAGGTAAGTTGATTTTTAGAATAGAATATAGTATTGATCAGGCTGCTTTCATGATTTAGATGGTGAATATCGACTGTTGAAGTGATAAAAAATGACTATGTCTATCTTTCAGATAAGTTTAGTCAGCCTAAACCTCCGCTGGTTTAGTCAGCCTGTCAAAGCCGTTACTATGGTGTCAAATTATAGAGGTATAATACATACCTGTGAAATAGTCAATGCCATCCTTCTGAAACATTTGATATATCATTGGGAACACCTCCCACATATGGTGTGAAATCTGAGAACTGGTCAAACTGTAGATAAGGGACAGGACCTCCTCATAGAAATCTGTGGAAACAAGTTATAAGATACTACTTACAAGGAAGAATCAGTCACAAGTGCAACTCTTCTAGCTAATAATTGAGACTACATGACAATTTACGCACCAATCTTATAATATGCCCGTGTATACGAATTGATTTCAAAGAAAACAAAACAGTAGCAAATATTGGTCATAGTCAGCCCTTCTCTTTAGGGTTTTTTTTATTGTCTTCACTCATCTAGTTCTTGGTCTTCCACATGCCTTGTAAACCAATCTTCTGCTGTAGCATGCACATTGCATAGGAAGGCTGGTTACGTAGGTTCCATTCTCATGAGGTGGCCAAACTATCTGATTTGCTATATCTCTGTGCAGTCTTGACTTGCAATGTCTTTATTTCTAAATATCTCCATCCATCTCTTCTGGTCAGGGCCGGTCTTAAGCCATTGCAACCTATGCGGCCGCATTGGGCCCCGCACTTCATAGGACCATAAATTCATATTAGAATTAATTTGATTATCCTCTTCCCTACCCAGACTGGGCCCAGCGCAATCCGTTTCGCATTGGGCCCCGCAATTGTTAGGGCCGGCCCTGCTTCTGGTGGCATTCATAGCTTTCCTTAAGCATATCATTTAGCATGCTATGATCATGATTGTCAAGGACAATGTTTGACATTTGTAAAACATGGCACAACAAATTAGGAAAAGAAGATATGCAGTATAGAGCATAGAGGAACAGTGATATTTGAGAACTAAACAATTTTGTATTTGCTTGTGTACGGTCAAGTCAATAAAAATCATATATCCACTGTGACAAGTCTAGCAAACTGGCAGTGTGCAAGTGTGCTAGAATTAGATACAGAAATAAGATTAGAAAACATCGGGTCAGCACTGCTACTCTGAATGTGAGCCTTTGTACAATGTTCTTAAACTACTGTGTAAATTAAAATATATCTCTACTAGTAACTTACCATTAATGTTGTCTGACTTACTTGTAATGTTGATCTGACTTACCAATAATGTTGGTCTGAAGGATAATCCCAATAACACTGAGAACAATTCCTTCCAACTGAAGAATGATCTGAAACATAGCATCTCAGTTATAGCATTCAGTTTGGGATATATTACTAATTTGCATTAGGTGATTGATATTGTTCTTGAATAATATCTAAAACTCAGACAATGCAAATAGCCGTGCCCTATTGCTGTGAAATCAGGCGCAGCATTGATTGGCAAGAGTACCAGGGAAGACAACATGATTATATACAGTGCACGGTGATTCTGTTAAGTACATGCATAATTGTAGCCTTCACAGCTCAGTTTGTGGAGAAGACCATCAATAAGGTACATCATGACTATGGAGTATATGGCAGTGATCAAGACCTTGAACTGGATGAGTACACAGGAAAATTTATATCTTAGTGATTGGATGAGCACAATCAGCATATTACATAATATGTTGCATTCAAGAGCAGTGGCTTCAGGCAGTTAAGAGATAACGTGTGTCACATTTATTTTTGAGCCTGTGGGTTCAACGATTATATTACGTTCAACGAATGAACGGATTGATAGCATGCTTTGTTATTGTGTCTGGCAGTAGAGCAATGGTTCGTGTGGACATTTTCAACTCCATATGAGACTGGCAAATGAAATTAGTGTGTGTGTGTGGGATGGGGAGGAGAGAAGAACATATGATTCCATGTACAAAAGAAAGGAACTAGGATTGAAAAGTGGCTTTGCCTGAAATGAGCGTTGCTATGAACTCAGAAGAATGTTTGTCGGCCAACAAAGAACTGGAACTGTCAGTTATGTTTATTAAAGATAACACTTAAGTTCTGAGTACCTATAGAACGTGTTCCAGAATGCAATGCTGATGATCTGACGACTAAGACTTAATTCACTAATCAAGACCATACGGCATGTCCACACAGTACATAATGAAAACCTACATGACACAACCCATTCCATGCTCTGGACTACATTCTGCTAATTTGCAAGAATTTGAGAATGAACGCAGAAGAAAACCTACAAAGTGGGAGTTGGACTATTTATATTATATTTTACAGATTGATAATGTCCCTATTCTGGTTTACATGCTGAATATATTAAGTTGTCAATAACCTGAACTTTGGGTGTGATTCTAGCGTCACTTTACTAAGATGTGAAAAGAAATAACAAGACAAGTGTCTTCCTCATTCGCTCATATGATCACAATGATCAAACTTATAAATTATTAGAGAACTCTTTCAAGCATAAAATATGACCATAGTTTTTCCTTCAGCAATCTTGGGAATCTGTGCCTTATTTTCATGGAGTTGACAGCTTTGGTTCACATCTGTCCAACCAATTTTCAGCTTCAAAATTTGCTGTGTTTTTCATTTATGGCAATCTTATATCATTCACAGTGATGTTTTTGTTTTCAAATAAAGAGACAATGAAAATCTACCCCTGCTAAGATTATGCAGCTAAAGAGAATAAAACTGAAAACGGAATAAAACAAATGTTTACTTTTTCAGCCACAACCTACAGGTAAAAAGTAACAAAGATAAACTGAGAAATTTGTGTGTAGTAACAAAGATAAACTGAGCAATTTGTTAGTAACTAATATAAACAATTTGTATATATTTAAATTCAGCTGATAAACATAAAACATCATAAAATATAAATGACAATGTTATGGTTCCAAATAGCTTAATCTCAAATGATACTAAACTTAATTTAAGAAACCAACTTTAATGTAGCATCCATCCCTTCTCTGGAATGACCTATAATTTAAGGCCAGCAGTACACAAGGATGCCATATGAAAATTTAAAGTAAAAATAATGTGGGTGAATGTCTTAACAAAATTTAACAGTAAACAAAACAAATCTTGTGCTGCAATATGTTGTTATAGGCAGAAAGGTATTTTTAAACATTTTTCCTGAGATGTTTTAGATAAAACATTATTTGTATTTGTTGTTAGTGTGTTTTGTATTTTGCTGCAACACTCCCTACTTCTGTGTTTTTCCTCCCATCATTCATCCTGGCTGAACCAACTTTTTGTCAACACAAAGTGACCAATACAAAGCATGGATCTGTCATGGATAGTGATACTGTGTTCATTTTGGTTGGCAGGATTTATATTTGTGGATAAATTTTTGGCTCAACAGCTGAAGAGAAACTGAAAATATGATCTGTATAGGTTTACCTTCTACCAATGTTTTCATTCTAGACCCTAGCTGTGACCTTCTAAATGGAATTATTTCGCCTTTCTCATAACAATATCACAGAAACAAAAGAGACTAATGTAGAAACCATGTTCAAATCAGATGTACTTGGCCAGAAGGAGCAAATAACGCTGCTCTGCTGTAAACCAACAAAAGAAAATACATCATGCTCCCCTGCAGAAATCATGCAAAAATCAAGCCATCAGATATCTTCAGACTTTGTCGCAGTGTGGTACACAGCATCTGTTGTGGCCAAGGTACCGGTTCAAATCTCACTGCAGGCAATTGTACACCCATACCATTCAGAAAGCAATGGTAAACTATTCAATTTATTTATAATTGCATAGAAAATCATCACAGACAAATAAAATGCTGATTTGATGACGACATCCTGAATAGGATAGATATCCTTTTGTGTTGTTATCAGAGAGCAAACAATGTAGAAGTAACAATGAGAGAAGTAATATAGAAACACAAAACTATACATCAGATAGCAAGAGGAAACTAAAAATGTGTTGTGTCATAATTTACAGCTTGACTTCAGGATCACATTGACTATGACGGGACAGGCAATCCCACAATTAACACCTCCTTAATTGCCCATAACAAGATGCATGACAGAACAGTGCTTTTCTGTTTTTGACCTTGACAACACGTGCAATAAGAAATAAATTCTATGTATATTCTTACAATGTTGCCGATTACCTGTTTATGTAGTTCAAAATGTGTGTGTCATAGTTTCTATGCGATATATATGCCTTTCTGCCCTAAAACATCAGACTTCTATATAGTTTATGGGCCACTGACCAATATAATGGACCACACAGCTACTTGGCACGAAACCATATTTGATGTCTCATACAACATGCATAACAAGTTATAGTGTTGCTCTTCTTTGCTTCCCTTAAGGCAGTGTTTCAAAACCTTTTTTGTACCATGCCCAACCTAAGTCTTTCTTAAATGCTGATGCCTCCCTATGTAACATATACAGATATTTTTTATATTTAAAAATATAATTATTCCCTAAATGAACCCTAATTACAACTTGTTCAAATGCCTTAAGGGCTCTGGTAACACAGCATTAAGAAATAAAATATGTAAGACAAAATATATAGCAAGCATACCACAATTTGATTGTATAGTACCAACCTCCTTTTGTTCTTCCATTACGTTGAGAATTGTTTCCATAGTGTTGAGGATACCCAAGGCTGAAATGATTTTCTCTTCTGACCCATCACTATCTGACTCTATAACTTGAGCAAATGTCTGAGCCTGTCGAATAAAGAATCATATTATAAAATGAATATTTGTTTCTCTGTTTGTTCTCTTGGGGTGTCAGAACTTTAGAATGACATGTGGGGTATGATTTTAAAAGAGTTTGGGAAACACTGATCTATGGGATGGGAAGTTAACTCCACCCCCAATACCTTGAAAAAATGCCTCTTATGAAGAGCCAGGTAGCACTCACTACTTTTTGCGCTCCTTTTGGCAGCACACTTGTGAGTTATTCAACATTGGTTTTCCAATTTGGCCCTTTTAAAAAACACAATGTTTGTCTGTTCCTTTTTTGGAAACTCCTCACCTCTGTCTTATATTAGTAAGTTTATTTTTGGCAAAGATATGGCAAAGTAATTGACATGTTGAGCGTCACATTACAAGTAGCTGTAATTTTTGTGTATTGCCTATGCCTAGCATTGAACTTTTCTCTGTTAATTGTTCTGTGTGGAGTTTTTTTTGGGTGACCAACTTTTTTTTCCCCTCTGCCGTTCCCATGAAAGTTTGTTTATGAAGTTGTTTTCATCCATTCTAAGTAAATGACCAGATGCAATTTCAACATCCTCTTATAAAATGTATCACAAATTCTTGGTTTGTTTCATATTTTAACAGGTAATGTCTATTGCTTGTGTTGATTCCCAGCATTTGAATTAATGCCAATACATGAAGCATGCATGCATTAAACAGTCTTATTTAATAAGTTTTGTTCTTCTTCAGCGTTCATTCTCAAACTCCCACTGGATCTCTCTTGTAGCAGGTCAATGATCCAACTAGATTTCCAGCAGGATGTAGTCCAGAAAATGGAAAAGCGTTGTCGTCGTTTTATTTGAGCCAATGGCTCGACACACCCGTCTTCGGCAGTAATTCAGTTTCAATAACGCGGAATTTAGCATGACTTTCAGAAGTGCTCACATCAATGTTATTGTCATTAACCAGAAAACATGATAGATTCAGGTGCAACATCTACACAAATATCTTATTCTACAACTAATAAGCCTAACCCCAATCTAAAAACAAAAAGCATATCCCAAAAACAACCTCACCCATTACATCTAGTGATAATCCACTAAACTAAATACTAGAATTGACAGTTATGATTTAATACCAACAATCTTGCATGCACCTCTACTAAAGAACCTAATCAAGTCAATGCACCAATAAATAAATTGTATACTATAAAAAACCTGATGCAATGCTGCTATTTTCATTGAGTTATTTACTTCTCTGGTCGTCAGAGTAGGACAGAACAAGTTTGGATACTGATCTGTGGCAAGAATCCTCTACCGATCCTGAAACTCATCAGTGTTGTAGGGGCAGTACATTGGATGTGTGAACATGAAGTCCTCTCACCATCATCAGGTGCCATAACGGCTGTCGTATGCGATCATGGCTCTCCACAGCTCTGTATCCAGTATTATGTATCAGAATTGTTGCTGTCTCCCTGCCGTGCCAGGTTGTTAAACTCTAAAATTTTCCCATGTTGTCGCCCTCTGTCTGTTTCCCTCAATCTTGCCTTTTGTGACTATGCTCTCAAAACCTTATCTCATAATGTTGCCAAAAAGTTAAGATTTGTCTTTTTTCTTATATTATTGATAAGCTCCATCTCGCATTTGACTCATTCAACATGAGCATTCTCTGCATTCTTCTATATAACCACATCTCTATTGAATTTCCCAGATTCTTGTTTGTTTATTGTTCAAGAATTGCATCCATATGTTAGTGCAGTCCTCTAGTGATTTATTACGAGGGGGAGTCAATAAGTAAGTCACAAATTGATGTTGGATGGCAGGAAGATGCAGTAGGTGGTTTCTAAAGCTGTTTATAGTTGATATCATCATAGAACTATATGTTTATGTTCGCTAGATGGCGCTAGCTGTACCTTGCACATGCGCAGCACAAAAAACAAAATGGCTACTGTACTTACAGAGTGTACAATCAATGAACAACGTGCTGTTGTGCGTTTTTTATGGGCAAAAGGACTGCCTGCAAAAGACATTCATAAAGAAATGCTTCCTGTTTATGCTGACAATTGTTTGTCCCGTAAAGCGGTGCACAGCTGGGTAAAAAATTTTTCTCAAGGACGCTCTAAAATTGTTGACGAAATCCGATCTGGTCGTGCTGTTGAAATTGCAACAGACGCATCTGTGCAGCGGGTTGAGGAGATGATTCGAGGTGACAGACGAGTAACGATAGACGCTGTAGCAGCTGCAATAGGGTGCTCACATTTATGCATGACCGATTGAAATTTAAGAAAGTGTGTTCAAGGTGGGTGCCCAGACAATTGACGGACGAACACAAAATGAACCGATTAGGCTTGTCATTGGAGCATCTCTGTCAATACGCAAATGAAGGAGAAGACATGATGAACAGGATTATTACTGGGGACGAATCATGGGTGCATCACTACCAGCCTGAATCAAAGCGTGCTTCAATGCAATGGAAACATCCTTCTTCACCTTGTGTCCAAAAATTCAAGGTTACACCATCAGCAGGGAAGGTTATGCTGACAGTGTTCTGGGATTGTCAAGGAGTGCTTTTAACCAATTTCAAAAAGAAAGGTGACAATGTGAATTCTGAATCATACTGTGAAGTTCTATCAGTGCTTCGGGATGCAATTCGAAGAAAATGTCCAGGGCTGCTGACTAGAGGAGTGCTACTCCTTCATGACAATGCTAGACCACATACGGCTCGATTAACTCAGGAGAAAATAAAAAATCTTGGTTGGAAAATTCTGGAACATCCTCCTTACAGCCCCGATTTAGCCCCTAGTGATTTTCACCTTTTTGGTCCACTAAAAACCCACCTTGGCGGGAAGCATTTCGCGACTGACGCAGAAGTTGAATGTGAAGTGAAAATGTGGCTTAAAAAGCAGAGCACGCAGTTCTACGCAGCAGGTTTGGGAGGACTCATAAAACGATGGGATAAATGCATCAATGTTGGTGGAAATTATGTTGAGAAGTAAAGGGAT
Source organism: Meghimatium bilineatum (assembly GCA_034231615.1). NCBI lineage: Eukaryota > Metazoa > Mollusca > Gastropoda > Stylommatophora > Philomycidae > Meghimatium > Meghimatium bilineatum. Next base: position 41,659,363 of record CM067318.1, on the reverse strand, counting down.
AATGTATGTGTAAAAATAAACAGTTTTCAGGTTTTTATCGTCTTCAGTTTTTTTCTAAAGAGCCATTTGTGACTTACTTATTGACTCCCCCTCGTATATCTTCTGCAATGCGGATGAGTGAGGGAAAATCATATTTTTGTATGTTGTCTGCTCATGATTTTTCTCCCTCACCCTCTCTGCATCTTCCACTGTTCATTTTTAAAAATTAATATGGAATCATATAATGTAATATACATGTCCGTCATTTCATTATGTGAAGTGGTGACTCTGTGAACCTGCTGACTACATCTACGGTATACATTTATCTGACGCTCTCTAAAGTAAATATGCAATAATCTATTATAATGAATAACTTACTAAATGTGTCATCATATCCACAGCAATAGGTTTGACTTCTTCCACATATGTACACACCAGCTTCTGCATCACACCGGTCAGATCATCATTCTCCGTCTCACGAATCACTTGAAGCAGCTCTGCAACATAAAGATGCTACCTTTTATTTCGTGCTATAGATATCCAATAGAAATCGATACAATGGCTACGGTGACCCTGAAAAAAAGAGTTGAACTGTGCCACTGTTATGTGATGTCTGTACCATTCTGTCAGACAATTGTTTTTATCAATATATTATTTAAATGTAGTTGCTTTCCCATTTTTTAAGACACTTGCGGATGCATTTGCTTTACTTCTTCTTCCGCATTCATTCCAACAAACTCCTGCAGGACAATGGTCCTACTAGATTTCCAGCAGAATGCAGTCCAAAGAATGGAAACGTAGCTTTTGGGGTGAAGTTGGATGGATGCTGCATCTAATTAAGACCCCTGAAAACATGCTGAAGTGGAATGAGTCCGGCTGCACAGCATAGATGTCACAGCTAAGCTTTAAACAATGGCACAACACATGGGAATACTGTAACAGATGTGCCTTATCTCCAAGTCAGATATAAATTCGACAATGGCAAATTGGCAGTTACCAATGTGTTTTTTCAACAGAAACCAGCATAAATAATTCTTCTTGATTCAGGCACTCATGGGTTTATTCTTGCTATGTAGGTTCTAGTGTCCCTATCTTTGAAGTCATTGGATGAATTCATACAAATCTCATATCACCTGATGAGACACATCACACCAATCTGAACAGCCGTCCCGTGCACTTATGCTTGAGAAGACGTGTCAGATTAAAACATTTGACAAGATGGCATATCTCTTATTCCCAGCCTGCACAAAACATGACATAAACCCATAAACCACCAACCCGTTACACATTATGTTTCCATGATTACATCCTGCTAATATGCAGGAGTTTGAGGATTAACACATGAGGATTATCAAAACTTCCTATTATCAAAAATATAACTGGTTTAAACAAGACATGAAGAAGTTTCACTTTTCTAGATTGAAGATTTGCCCACAATAAGTGTTGCTCACAATGTATATCAGCCAATGCAATGGTGTCCTAGAGGGAACATTGATTATGAGCCAACCCAGCCTAAGGTGATAAGTGCCAGAACAAAATCTGGCAAAGTAAAGACTAGATGACCACATGACAAGTAGCGTACTGTGAGCCACACATAAAACATGGGCTGTAGCATTATACAATACACACATCTAAATGGTCAATCCCACTCAAGATACCAGCAACCAGAATGGAAGCAAAGAATAGCACTACTTTTACATGCAATACAAGTTGTAAGAGGAAGGGTTATGCTAATCTAGAGCATGGGTTTGCAATATTTTCAGATGTTATCATCTACATGCAATCGTTTGTGCTCGCAAGCAAATTTTTAACTAGCATGAAGTGAGAACATGTCCTTACGAGGGCTCCACAGTGCTCATGAGAACTGGGTTGCGAACGCTGCACTATAGGATCAAAGTGACCTGAAGTAAAGGTGAAGTCGGATGTGGCACCGCATAAGCCATATATTGCAGCTGTAAACCATGACCACATTCCCTTCTCTGGACTACATCCTATTAATCTGCATGAGTTTGAGAACAACACAGAAGTAGTTCAGGCATGATGATACACTTAATACTGATACAAAATGAGTTTTAAAACAAGCTTACCTAGAATCACAGGTTTTACGTACGGCTGTATATAATTTTTAGCTGTAATAAGAATGGGAATCAAGTTTTAGACAAATAAAATAAATATAAAGTATGTACAAACATATAAAGGATAAACATAAAATATATATAATCATTGCATCAGAAATGTAAGATAGTGATAACTGGATAAATTTTAAGTAGAATACAGCAAGATAATGACCAAAATCCTAAATTCTGTTAAACAGAAAATACTAAAATAAAAACAATAAAATGAGTGACTGAAATTGACAACTCAAGTTTTTGCAACTGCATCTAAAAGATTATGCTAAAAAAAATTTTTTTTAAATTTTAGTACTCTGTTTACAATTACGTAATTTTTCTCCTGCTGTCGAATAATTTTTGGAAATGTTACGTAATCGTTGGTGGCTGTTTTTAAATCGTGATAACGTTTTTTAGATATTTCGATAATTTTTGCACATATAAATAAAGAATTGAATTCTGCATTTAATGGTGTAGGTTTTGTTTGTGTGTGTGATACGAGACATGTAAGACAGTCTAAAAGACAATTTTCCACAAACCCCTTAAAATTTTGACCTTTAGAATGAAAATATACTTGTGCAAAGTTTATTACATTATTTGTAAATATTCAGGAGTGGAAACACTTTTGCAGACCTAAATCGTGTACCATTCAATGGATAATCGTTATAATTTCACGGATTACAAGGATTAAATCTACAGGTCTTAAAATCCTTCTATAAACCTAGATCTAGTCTGTAAATGTATCGTTTGAACTTGATGTTTTAATATCAATTTAGATAAAGCAGTGTGGTGTAACTAATTTTTGAGTGTGGAAATAATGTATCTCTCCATAATCATTTGAATCACAATCCATAATGATTTTAATGAAAATAACAGTCTATAAAACAGAATTCACCGTCATGGCAATGCTTTTGTTTGAAATTGTAAATATATTGCAAAAATATCGATATTTATATGACATTAGGCACATGGTTGCTACTAAAACAGCAATTACGAAAGTTTACAAATCATATTCTACAAATGACACCTCACAAGCTCCTAAATTTATTGCTGTGCACACTTGGACAGCAGTTTTTTCTTTACATACCCAAAATATTCAGGCAGCACTTGGGATTTTTTTTTTATAAACTGATCATTCAATTCTACTCACAGCAAAATCAGAGAAACGACAGACAGAATGTTCTCAAATTGTGTTCAACTGCACAACTTTCATAAAACATTGCTGAGAGTACAATATAACTATTGACTGTAAGTTTTATTACTTTGACCTGAAGAGAAAGCTAATAACGTAAATAGAAATGTGGTGACAAAACCTGTCGGAGATACAAAATTAGATTACGAAATGATAAAATAGAATGGGTGTTATGTATTGAATATATTGACAGCATCTTATGAGCAATGTTCCCTCTAAGGTGCACAGCTGCCCAAGTCACTAGAAGGTACCATCCACAAAATGTTCCAACTGCGCATAAAAAGAACTAGCAGATACCAGCAGATACCCACATGTAAATATTCACAGTGCAACTTTAGATTTGCTCACATATGAAGAGGGAACATTGCTTATGAGAATGGAATACACACAAATCCTTAAGTGCATATAATAAAACACAAACATATAAGAGTTAGGGGAAGATAAAAGAAATGAATAGATAACATCAAGACATTGGAACAAATATGGATATAGCACAACAGAGGCTATATAGCATATCTGGCCGTGTAATGAAAATTGAAGCCTGCACCTTTGTGTTTAATACTTTGCTGACCAGCGATACAGAGTGTACTTGTCCGCCATTACCGAGGGCGCACGCAAAATTTTATACATTGACATCGATGTCTTTAAAAATTCGTATAAAATCGATCTAGCGCAAGAAAGCCTTTAAACTTTCTATGCGTTGTAACGACTGTTTGCACTTTCTGAATGAATTTGAAAGCTCCAGAGTTATTTCAAGCGCAAAATGCTACTTATCATAATGCTAGGCCTAGATTTACATTAATTTCTATATATCATACAATATTTCCTTCGAAAACTCTTATTTCTTGATAAAAACTCACTAGGTCTATATCTTTATTCGCGACATGTCACCATTTTGACAGAACATATAATTTCATGGAAACACTTTTTAGCACATTATTGCAATGGGTATTCCCATTTTTCTGATGCATCATAGCAAATTCGACGATCGTGGTCTCCAAAGTCCCGTACCGGAAATTTGACTATCGTCGAAATTGGTCAGCAAAGTGTTAATAGCAAGTGCGGACCAATAGAGTCACCATCAACCTGGGGCTATACAATTGACTTTCCCTTACAGCTATTATATCAAGCTAATCCCTGACAATGTCAATAAATGTTTACCTTTTTCTTGTTCTGTAATGAGCATCTGTAGAGCAATTGCAGCTTCTACTCTCACAGGCAGATCTTTATCACCACATAGCACACCTTTGACCAGATCAACAGCATTCTTCAGGTTCTGGTCATTCCTGAACTTCATTTCCGCAAAGTAGTGGATGACCCAGCATGCCTGACCAACACAAATTGTATAATATGAGCTTGTCATTAGAGGTGAAGAGAGTTCTGCAGTGCTATATAGCTCCTATATTAAAATATGGATGCGAATCTTGGACAATAAATAAACAGTACTGTGAGTAGTAAAGAATGTGAGAGATTCGTCTTGTCCAATGTTTTGCTGGTTTTCTTGAACTTCCTGTTGTTTGTCTGGACTAACTATGTTTTCTGCAAAGGAATCATCTGCATGTTTACCTGTTAAAATGTTTCTATCTTTATAAAGTGTGATCCTTGTATTTCTCCAAGTAACTTTATCATTTAGTAGTTTTACAAGTTTCCATAATTTCCTAGTGTCTCTTTCATGGTTCAGTAATTCTGTTTTCTTTCCAGCTGTTCTGTTGGCTCTTTAAAATTTAGCCTTTGTTTGCAGATATTTTTTGTTAACTAGATCTAGATATTCTTGGCTAGGTCTGTTCTCTGCCTGCTGTCTAGATGTTTCCATCTCATTTTGCAGCATCTCCAGTTCATTTTTCCAATATGGTTTGTAGTTTTTGCGTGACCCCTTGGGTATGATTTTACTAGCAGCATGTAGTATGCATCTATTAAACTTAGTCACTGCTCTATTGATGTCTTTATCCACGTTTGTCCGTAGCTAGAACACTGATTAAATGCTGGTACATTTTCCAGTCTGCCCTCTTCTAGTTCCACCTAGTGAGTGTGCTGCTGTTCTTGAATTCATTGTGGATTTCTAAAAATACTGGTCTGTGGTCACTACCTCCAAGCTGCTTTCCAACGACTCGTGATATTCTATTCAAGGTTTGGTGTGCCATGCTCTCAAGTAAAAGGTTTGTAGGTCTGCTGGCTGGTTAATAAGTATGAGTTTATTTACATCCTGCCAGCTCGTAGCCCCAGTTCTGAGTGGCTGTTGGAATTCACCACATACCATTCTTTTTTTGGGATTGTGTCTAGTGCCAATGGTCGATCATTTGGGCAGTAGTAGTTCAAGAGATTGAATTCTGTAGTCTGTTTTTAGGGGGAGCATCTGGTATTCTGCACCTCCATCTGACATGCATTAATATTGTTCTTTACAAGTGTCAGAATTCCACCTTTTTGTCTCTCCTTTAAGTGTGATCAGTAGATCTGGTAGCCTCTTGTATACAGCATACATTAACTTGTTCTTCACATAGGACATTTTCAACATCCAATTTTTTTACTGTGTATATATATATATATCTCCTTTACCGTTGATACTCTCAGCATTCCAGTGCATTATTTTTTTTATTGGTTGTTCGTTTGTTTGGTCAGTAACTCTATTCCCTTACCTCCTGTCTCCTCTGTGCAATTGAGAAAGATCTCCAGTAACCTGTCTTTTGTAACATGTTATGCCTGTCTTTATCAAAAGTACTCTTCATTAAATAATGTATGGTTTGTTCCGTTAAAAATGTAGAGATTGAAGATAAAATTGGGAAGAAACAATAAACATATGGGCCAAATAATAATGTACACTATACAGAACATTTTTAAAAATTACAAACCAAACTTGGATCAACCTTTAAACAGAATAAAGAAATAAGCAATTAATAAATATGAGTAGACTGAAGTCCTTACCCTAGCCCTGAGGAAACCAAATTCACTGGTAAAGGCTGGGAAAACATGAGATGTCAACATTTGTTCTGCTTGATCCTTGTAGATTTTTCTCTGGGAAAAAAAATTATATAATATAAGAATAGGTTGTTGTGGATATGTAAATGCAGATGAGTAATTCTACACTTGTCAGCACAATGCCATTCTTAAAAAGGTGCAGGTCTTCTGAAGTTGACTTAATGATCCACACAGTAAGTTATTGACTGTTAAGCATGTCAAGTTTTTTTACTGGCAGTTGAAATGTAAAAGAGGTGTGCCACTGTTTCATTGGGATCAGAGTAGTTTCTACAAGTGGGTAGTTGCTGATATCGTTTAAGTGGCTATTGGTACTTATTTGAAACTGAAAGATAAGGGATTGGTTTCTCCTGCAGAGACTATTTATGTTGTTATTGTCATTTGGCTGTGTCCTTTCACTAAATACATTTCGACCAGTCTGCCATTTGTTCAGATTTTCCTGGTGCTGTTTCTAAGAATCTGTTTGCTCCCATACTACAAGGTCTTATAACAAGTTGTGTTAATTTGTTTCTTCTATTTAGCCAAATGATCTGCTTTCTCTATCAATTTCAAATCCTTCATGTTTTTTCTCGTGCTTATTTTTCCCAGTGGGTAAAAAGGTAAAGGTATGCCCAATGGCAGCAACCTGCCGTCGGGAATGCAGATAACTCTTCATGTACTAAGCCACAGCAACTATTAGGTGGGGTGGCCAGTTCCCTTCCTTGCTGTCATTACCTCTCCTAACTCTTGTGAAGTACACAAGCAAGAAATCAAAACCCAGAATATTTTTTTTGTCAGGCATGGTTGTGAACCTGGCACACTGTAACCCAGTGATAGAAAGAAAACTCACTATCAACTAGGCACTATCTTCTTCTTCAGCGTTCATTCTCAAACTTCCGCTGGATCTCCCTTGTAGCAGAACCATGGTCCTGCTAGATTTCCAGCAGGGCATAGACCAGAGAATAGAAGTGAGTTGTTTTATTTGTGCCAATGACCAGATACATCCGTCTTCGGCAGCTACTAGATCCAATCTTGTAATAGTACAAGTCTTACTATATTTCCAGCAGAATTTAGTCCAGAAGATAGACATCCACTGTATAGCTGTTGTATTTGTGCCAATATCCAGACACATTCAACTTCTGCTGTGGTTCTCCAATCAAGGCTAAAACTACTTCAAACTGTCAATACTGGCTTTCTCAGGATTGCAGGAAAGTTTCAAGTCTTATGTGATAAAGGCAGCATGTCCATGCTGTCGCCTCGCCATTTTGCAGTGTGGTTTTTTAATTTACACTCAGAAAAATATCCAGTCTTTACCGTGGATCGAACCCTGAACCTCACTGGCATGAGACCAAAGCTTTAACCACTCTGCTATGCGCCACACTAAATTAGTTCAGTTATAAAAAGTAAACAAAAATATGCTGCCTGTATACACTGTTATTTTTTAAAACGCATACATGGTTGACTGCTGAAATATTAAATATTATCCAAGAAATTAACCTTTCATCTGTTCTCATATTGCACCAATCGTAAGAGATAATTTATCAGAACAAAGACCAACATAAATATAAAAACTACAAGCTTATTACTTTGAGTAGAACTTCAGCAACAGCTCCTATCATATGCAGAGCTCCATCTTTTTGTCTTGGCATCGAGTTGGGGTTGGTGAGTATGGACATGCAGAATCCCATGGCTTTATTCAGCACCTCCTTGCGTTTGGCTGTAGCTGAATGAAATACTGTCTGAGCAGCCATCACGGGTGATAGGAAGTCCTCAAACACATCTAGATGATGATAAATTCAGAAAAAAGAAATGTTAATTTTCCCTGATGCTTGTATTTAATGAAGTAATGGATATAAAAACAATGGCAATGAAATGCAGGAGTAGGTAGGCAGAGATCAAATATTGAACTGGGACAAACAGGAAAAGAGAAGAAAGTTGAACAACAGAATACAGAACCATAGAAATCTTTATCGATGGATTCAGAATAGGTTTGATATTAAGATCACCAATGAGGAACTCATGATCACCAGGACTTAAAAGAAGAACAAAGAATAGCAAACACTTTGACTTGCCATACATAACACAAGGAAACTAGATGGAATTTGCAGACACACCACAAATATCAAAAAAAGCAATGCTGAAGTTGGAGTTGAGAATGAAAGCAGGTATATCTACACTTTTCAGTCTGACTTGGGGTTGCTACAACCCTTTATGCAATATGGCAGATCATAGTGCCTCTAGTCTTTGATTCACATTCCGAACCCGGGGGCACATGGATCATCATATATAACCATTTTTTTAATGACAATAACATTCTTTATGGTTTTTGCCCTTTCCTTTTGGTAAGTAAACATGGAAATATATAAAAAGGATTAAATAGAGGCTTTACATTGAATATTACGTAGGATTGACATTTCAACGAACAATCTTTATCAGGATAGGGATGAACAAAGACAAAATGGAATTGGAAAAAAACAACCTGAATACATACAGGTTTTAAAAACAACAAAAAGAGATGATAACCACGGGGAACACTGCCCACCCTTTCCTTTTCAAACAAGAAAACATCACAAATTATGATATTAGTGTGCTCTCTATTATAGCCTTCTCCATTCGTTCTCAAACTCTGGCAGTAGCAGGATGTAGTCCGGAGAGCACAATAGGGTTATAGCCTAATCTTTAAGTTTCTGTTGATACTGAACCCCATGATATCTTCATTGATGCAATTAGAGATAGAGATCATTGGTCAGAACTCATGAACTTGGAGAGAATCATGAACATAACACTCACCATATTTGATTCTGATATACTCATGCGGGTCACTGGTCCACAGATCCTCATCTTCATCACTGTGACACATCAGTGGGAAGATAACATCATGGATCATAACCTGCAATCACAAACCATTGTTATCTTGTAATAATCACATTTTAAAACATTCAATACAACAATTATTTCATCGCTTGCTAACTGAATCAGCTATTTTATTCTATGGCTGATGCAATGTGACATTGGTTATCATGTCTTTCCACAACATTCTATTTTGTGTGCTGTCAATCATTTCCGATACACGTCCTTGTATGCCACAATGCCAGGTTGTCAAGCATTTTCTTTTGAGGTCTTCCCTTACCTCACTTGCTCTTCAACTTGCCCATTGTTACAAAGCATTTTACTCCTATTAAAATCAATCAATAAGTCTTGGCCCTAATTAAAGCATAGGCCACAGTCTAGTGTGTCCTTCGTGGTCCACGGTTCAATTCGCAGTTCAGCAGGAAATATTTTTAAATGACCAACTGCACCATACAGACACAGCACAATTAAATTGGTATTAGATCTAGGAAAGTAAAGGCACAAGTGCAATGGCAACCAAACCATCAGAACAAATCTATGTACATAATACTGTATTCTCCGATATATCTTGGACGTGAATAAGAGAAACTTTTAACGACTGTTCAAACTTGGCAAGCTCGAAAGCTCCTTAACGCTGGGAGAAATCTACAACCCTCTAATAATTATAATTTATAGCTTTCCTAATTGCTAATGTTTCTTTAAAAAATTAGTCATACCTGCATGTGTGGCTTGATGAACTTCCAGGAAAAGGCATGGCTGATTCTGTGAATGAAAATGTATGCAAACAGTAAACATTTCGAAAACAGTAAAGCAATTAAAATAAAATAATCTTAATATGTTTACTATAGAAATGCGGTCGTCTAATAACAGAAACCAACACAAAATTACCACCAGAGGTGATACGAAAATTTGATGTAAATCCCTATTTTCTGGTGGACAGAAATTAAAATATACCAACTATAGTGTTCATTCTCAAACTCACTTGGATCTCTCTTGTAACAGGACAATGATCCTACTAGATTTCTAGCAGGATGTAGTTCTGAGAATGGAAATGTGTTGTCACTGTTTTATTTGCACCAATAATCCAACACATCTATCTCAGCTGTAACAGCTTATTAAGACATCTTTCATAGGAGAGCAGGATTAGGGATAACTGACAGAATATACTTATATCTTTGTCACAATTGAAAATGGTAAATGTCTAATACGTTTATTGCTGATCCCAAAAGGGAAGCAACGAACAGCACCACTATTCCATATAAGTTAAAGGGACCCAGAGGCATGGTAAAGTACATGCAGGAGTTTTGAGAATAAATGAAGATACAGTATGCTGAGAGACTATTTTGTAGTATGCACACATACAATCACTGATGGGTAAAGTAAATCTGATTCCAATAGCTGAACAGCTTTTCTATGTGCAGATAAGGTATTCTGTACGGATGCGGTTGAGTATAAGGCTCCTTCAATAGACATTGCACTAAGTCAAAAGCTGAAGTCTCCTGGGTATGAAAGAAATCTCAGAAAAATCACCCCAATGCACATAGGAAGTAAAAGCAAATGGCTAGCAATTCCTAAAGTTCTCAATCAATCAATGTATGCTGAGTGAATATTTAGCATTATGCACATGCATACAATCGCTGAGGGGTAAATCAAATCGATGTTTCAATACCTAAACATGTTTTCTATGTGCACTATCACCTCATATTACATCAAATAACTCACATTCTTTATTTGTTTCAGTCTATCTATGTTATTTCCCAATAAGTATGAGCAATGAAGCTCTTGTTTCTATGTGCAATTAAAACTGTTTTCAGAGCTTTCTTTCATACCCAGATTCTATAATCTCACTTGTATGCTTTGAAAATAAATAGAGTGTAAAAGACCACTACATAGGCATAAAGACACCCTTGGGAATCAGACACTATGACAGAGGCAGACAATACCACATCCTGATTGCAACGCTCAGTGAAAAGTACTGTATGCACTGGACCTTGAATTTTAAAAAAACATTACTTGGGATTTTAAAAAGTCTAAACAAGAAAAAAGGTTTTGTCCCTCTACATGTGAAAACCCCAATCTGGCCTGCCTACTTAAAATTGTTGCTCCTCTGCTCACGATTCTACAAAAGAATAAATAATCACATTTCTAACTGTCCATGACTGACATAACTTATATATAAACATATAAACACAAGTGCTGATTAACTTTAAGACTAGTTATCTATCTACAGGAAATTTCAGGACAATGAAAATGAGAATACCCACCCTTGGTTTATGTAGTTGAGTGCCTGCTGTAGGACTCGTGGAGCTACATATCTCTTCTGTCTATAACCCTCCAACAGCTTAAGCAGAACATTCAAGACACCCGCTGAAAGAAAGGAAGTCTTATTTATATATACTGTTAAAAAAAAAAGAAATGCAACTGCAGCGGTAATGGACACCAAATTTCAAACGTGCACCAAAATTTTATTTTACAGAATTATTGTGTTTCAATCTTGGCAAGAAGTACCTTAAAACAATGAAATGATATTCATTAAATTTGGTTTGGACTTTTATTCTTTGTGAATGAGGCCTCCATTTCAGAAAGGTGTTTGGATCTAATCCAACGGCTTATTGGATCTGTTGTGGGATGGGTGCCCACAGTGCACGAACAACTGTCGGAGATTGGCTGGAGCCACGTCTCGATGGAGCAGTCGTCTAATTTATGTCATAGGTGTTCTATGGGGTTCATGTGAGATGAAATAGCTGGCCACGGAATGGTCTTAATGTTGTTGTCAGCAAGGAACTGGGTGGTGAGTTGTCACATGAGCCTGAGCGTTATCCTGCTGTAAAATTGACCCTCACGCAAGGACAAACAATTTCAGTGACATATTGTTTGGCATTTTGGCTTCCTTTAATTTGCACTGGGTCACTACTCCCAATGACATTAATACCCCCCACATCAGTACACTTCTACCAACATGTGGAGAGGTCTCATCAATGCTGTTCTGGGTGATCACTGAAGGATTCTGCGGTAAACTCTTATCCGTCTATCGTGTCGCTGGAGAGGGTGATGGATTCAGTGATGAATCATTTTTTTTTTAAACGTATATACAACAGGAACAGGCATTTAGGAGGATTTTTACCAATGTTGCCTAACATTGCACAAGTATTAGGCTAATCAAGAAATTATATTTATGATTTTTTAACTATATATCCCTTACTTCTACTAGTAAACAACTAGTCGCGGCTAGGCACTTTTTTTAAAAACTTATATCATTGCGATCGATATTAAATTTTTAGTTTGTGCTGGGTTAATCCCTGACTATGGCCTCTGAGTAGGTCACAGTTCGCACATTTATATTGTGGAAATATTATGTCCGACTGATTTTTTAAATGAAATTTCAGAATTTGCAGGGGTTTTACACAATTTTTTTGTGGTGGATTATATTGTTTGTATGTACACTGATGACAGCCGTAGTTGCTATGGAAATATGCATGATGTAGGTAATTTGCGTACCAAATATAATGTGGAAAGTGGCAGGGAAATTCTTTGTTAGATAGACCTAATGTTTTTCTGGCAACGAGAAGGAATTTCGTAGTACTAATTTGTGACATTGCAAATTTCACCAGCGATGTTTTTCGAGTAGAAGTTGAGAATTTTTTTTAGAAAACATTGGACATGTACATAATCTTGATGAGATTGCTATGTTATGAATACTTTAGCATCATTGTCAACAAGTAGTTTCCGCCAAAGACGGATGTGTTGGGCCATTGGCGCAAATAAAACGGCAACACAACGCATTTCCATTCTCTGGACATCTTGTAGGATCATTGTCCTATTACAAGAGAAATCCAGTGGGAGTATGAAAATGAACGCTGAAGAAGAACAAGTAGTTTATCAATTTGCAGCCTATTTGACAAATTTATATGTAACATAACGCAAAGAAAAAACAATGAAAGAAGACACATACTAGACATCTTTAACTGCCACTGAAATAAAACATCTTTGTATATTTATATTATGATGGGTCTGTATATTCAGCTTGAGTATATCATGTATTAAAGTAGAGAATGGGTTCAATGTTTCGGGAATAACAACCTGTTTGGAAAAAAGAAGATTTGAGAATATATCTCAATATGACACCACTACTCAGCACTCACATGATTAAAAAAAAGTTTCTCCACATTATGTTGAGTTTGAAAGTTTATTTTTTTTTAAATGTAAGTATTAAATTATCTTTTATATAGATCACAACTGTCATATTACTCATACAACAACACGATTTTATTCATTATTCACTTCTTTATTTACATGTGCAAATCAATTATTTTGTTATCTTTACAAACATAAAAAAGTTATTGTGTTTACCCAAACACCATGAATAACAATTTTAAAAAGAATCCAGGAGCAGGGGAAAATTATTTAAATCCAGAGCGCTAAAAGTTAATGTCACGTGACCAGAATTAGCAAATCGTAGTTAGAATTAATATTCTACTTCATATTCTGCCATATTGTTTGGAAAATAATTAAACATCGGACAAGAAACTTTAAAATATCTAGAGACATCTGTTCTGATCGTAGCGAATCATGTTATATAAATGACAGTCAATACGTATAATTACCATAAAATCAATATGGATTGTGGTTCTGTTAACAATTAATTCATAGGAGTTACGTTTGTTTTCAAAGTAGATATAATAACATGTTGGTTTCGTTATGAAATGACACAGAACAAGTATGAACGTAATGTATTGATGTGACTACAGACAGCACTATGTCTACAAAGTAAGACAAAGTAAGTTAAATCTACTTGTTTTATTATTTTCCCAGTGATATATGTTACTTTGGTTATGCTACAACATAAATACAATAGACTTAGGTGAGCAAAAGTATGTTATCAGGGTTGTCACGGCGGACGATCATGGTAATTTTTCTTTTTAACCCTTTTCCCATCTTTACAAGTCACACCTCTTGTATCAAACATGCACAAACACAATTTACACCAATATATGCAGTATTAAATTCTCTTTACATGTACAAAAATTATGTAATTATTTCTAAAAACAAAAGTTACTGCATTTCCCAAACACCCACCAAAAATAACGCAAGTTGTTAACAAACAATCCGGTGGCAGTTAAAAAATTGCATATTTATAACCTGATGTGATAACGGTTAATGAAGGATGTTGTCACAGAATAATTACCTGAAAATGTCTTGAGGTACCATTCCGAGAAATCATTGAATTCTTTGGTGACATTTCCAGGGCTTCCATATCTGTGGACAGATATAAGAAACTCCACAGTAGCACATTACAGCGAAAGTCAGATGTGTCTGGATATGGCACAAATAAAATGCATTTTCATTCTCTGGACTACATTTGGCTGGAAATCAAATAGGATTGTTGTCTTGCTACAAGAGATCTAGCATGAATTTGAGAATGAACACCGAAGAAACATGCCCAAATCAACTCCTCTTGACCTAATATCTCACAAGAAAAGGCTTAGTATATCGGAGGTAGCACTGTGGACAAGGCGTCTCTGAATATAATGGATATGTTTGCCGGAGTTTAGATAGTTGAAATTTCAGTGTTTTGTCATAACACCGTAGCAAAATGCTCACACAAATTGTATGAGCTAAAACTAGGCAAATACAAGCCTTTCCTCTTTTAATCTATCCTATCTTTAGTTATTTCTTTTATAGAGTCCTACCAATGATTCTCACAGTTGATCTGATGTTTTGGTATGTTTGTCCAGACCGTTGTTGCAGTCATGATTTTTTCAGAGTATTTTATGGCCTTTGGTTTTTTTTTGAGAGTGGAGAAACCTACTAAATCTTTTAGCGATCTTGAGCATGCATAACAAGTGAATATTCTTTGCTTCCTTGTCAGGCACACACACACACAACACGGGTGAACGCCAATAATCCCTCTAATTTTTTTCTCTAACTTGAGCACACCTTCTTCTGCGTTCGCTCTCAAACTCCTGCAGATTAGCAGGATGTAGTCCTGAGAACGGAATGTGTTGTGTCATGGTTTACAGCATTGCTGTGATATCTGCGCCTTTCTGCCTGACACATCAGACTTCAGCATGGCTTTGGGTCACTGACCCTATATGGGATGGGACAGCCAACTCCATCCCATAACCTCCTTAGTTGCCTCTTACGACATGCATGGAAGGTAAACAGTGCTGCTATTCTTTGCTCCCCTTTCGGGCCACGGCAACACACGGGCGTCGTGAGCACATCTGAAGATGCATGAGCGGTGAATATTTCTGTGTGAACAGGAGGACCGTAGATAACTGTTGTTATCTTAAATAAAGTCATTTGCAAAAACTCCTGCAGACTACCAGGATGTAGTGCTGAGAACAGAACATGAACATACACGCACACAAAAGGGCAAACTCTACCTTTCAAAAATTCTAGACAGAATATGTACAGCCCATTTCTTTAACTTCCAACAAGCCAACTCTGGTCTGTCATCTTCTTCGATATGGTCAGCCTCCTGCACAAACAAACCAATAGGAATATTGAGAATATATTTTCAATGTTATTTAATAACAAGTTATATATTAAATAATAATTTTTGACCGTTAATTTTTACGGCATCACAGTGGATAGTGGAAAAACCTTCCCTCTACATTCAACTCAGCCAAATTTAAGTGTGGATTATTATTATTCTTCACCGTTCATTCTCAAACTTCCGCTGGATTTCTCTTGTGGTAGGACCAGAGTCCTACTAGAGAGATGGTCCAGAGAATAGAAATGTGTTGGTATGACTGGATTAAAAGCAGTCTTAATTATTATGTTGGATTATTTATGAATTGGCAGGGACAGAAAATAATGCAAAGATTAGAAGCAATAATTTTTCCGCCACAGTAATTTACTTTTACATTTTATTTATTCCCTCAGCAATATTATGTTAGTTCGGTTACAATAGACTTAGGTATGTAAAAGATGTTTTCAGGGATGCTACATCTGAAAATAAAGGTGACCAATATTTTTATTTCATTTTTGATATTTTTCCCTGTTTCCTATTTATAGCCTTCTCCTACTACTTGTATCACACGTACACAAACACAACTTAAACTAATATATGCAGTATTCCATGCTTTACATATACACAAATTATTTTAACCTTTACGCCTCTGCGGGCGCAATCATGCGACGAATACATGCCCCCCATCTTGCCTACTGGAGCAACATTGCGCAGCTAGGTCTTAGCAGATAGTGGCTGAATCGCGAGTACGGAACTTCACGAAGTAAAGCGTATAAGACGAAGAAATTCCCGCCACACAAAGCTAGGAATACGTCAGTCTAATGGTCAAATTCCTTTACACATTACGATTGTATGGAGGAGAAATCGGCAGATTTTGTCAGCGCATTTCTGGAGCGACTTTTCAGCCGTATTTTACTATCAAATTGAGTACCATGTGGCATTGGTAAGTGATCGTGACTACATGTTCTAATTGTTGTTTTTATTGTGTTTAATATGTTGTTATTTGATAAGAATGTTTGTGTATTCGTTCAAAAACAATATGATTCAGGGGTTCCACATGTGTGCATGTACAATAATTACGTTGTATGTCAGCCTAGACCTAGTGTTGACCGGACGTAAGTTATACGCGATTTCTTCACATTTTATTAGTTTTTTAGGCAATATTATATTAGTTTGGATATGAAACAATAAATATACAATAAGTATAAGTATTTATGAGGATTTTATCAATGTCTCCACACATTGCTTAAGTATTAGGGTCGTCAAGAAGATATATTTGTGATTTTGAAAATGGCGTTTTTTGTGTTCCCCCCGAACTTTCAACTTCACAACTTGCTCACAACTGTCATATCACACATACAACAACAAAACACGATTATATTCACTATTCACTCCTTTATTTACATGAGTAAAAATTATTTTGATATCTTTTAAAACAAAAAAGTTATCACGTTTTCAAAACACCTACCACCAATAACGCAAATTTTCCAAAGAATAACTCAGGCCCCAGGGAGCTATTGTGCAATTTTAATTCTGAGTCGTAAAGGTTAAAATCTAAGAACAAAAAAGTTATTGTGTTTTCCAAAGACCCATATGTGGTTATTTTTGTGAATAAAATGTCTTTACCAATTTCTGGCCCCTCTCGTATCACACATACAAAAAAGAAATGACACACATATCTGCAGTATGAAATTCCAACTCTCTGTCTACCATTTCTAACCCTGGAAATTGTCACCCATGGACATGGTTTCTGTAAATTCCAAAACACAGTGGATGGTACAATTATTGCTAAGAGCTGATACATACTCATGACAGATTCGAAGGTTACCAAAGACTATGGAATTACCAGAATTATAATAAGCCACACTAGAATTAACGGCATGCCTATATGGCACAACTTAAACCGTAACACTTCATCCTCATCTGCTTAAAGCACACACAAAAATGGTGCCTGTTATTTGAGAGTGAACAAACAATAAGTATAACAGTAACAACAAAAGTGCAATCATAACAATGGAAACTTACAGGAGGAATGTCTCTGTCCACAATCAGTCGAATTGCCTCCATCCAATTTGTGAACATCTCTTTGGATAGCACAGACAGTGGCATGTAATTCTGAAATAGTTCAGATGTACTATGTTACAAATAAAATGTATCTAGATAAAAGACTTCATAACTAGTCTGCGATTAGACTTATTAAAATAATGTATTATATATATATATATATATATATATATATATATATATATATATAAAATAACTATATATATAGATATTTATGAGCAGTTGTGGCAGAGGGTGCACGTCTGTGATTATCAAGGTACTATGTTCAAATCCCACTGCAGGCAATTGTGAAATTTGACTTTTCAGAAAGTAAAGGCAAACTACTGAACGCATTGATATTGCCTATAAAATCAATACAGCCAGAAATGCTGGGTTGATGGCTATGACGTGAATAGGATATGCTACCAATATTTTTTAATACATTATGGTTGGAGAACATAAACTGACATTGTGGTATGAAAAAAAGTGAACTGCAACCCTGATTAACGATACTGGAAGTAGAGAATTGTGGAGATTCATTATTTCACACGCCAGTCGGAACATAACCTAATTATTTTTTCTTATTTTTTCATTCACTTATAACATGTAATGTTTGTAATTCTGTTACTTGAATAAAACTCACTGTCCTTTGTAGTTCACAGTGGTACATAGAGCTTTGATTCCAGTGTTTTTTTTTCTGGCCAATATGGTTGTCTCAGCATTTCACATTCAGAACACTCTTGAAGTATATCTTCGGCATTCTGTGCTGCCTATCCACATGGACGTGTTGCTAACCTTGAATTTTGTGTACATGTGACTGCGGAGTCGGTTGGTTGTGTCCTGTTCTGAGGCGTAAAATTACAACTTGTTCTGATCTGTTCAAAATGTAAGTCTTCTTGTGTTGGTGTTTGTGGCTTTGTTATTGATCATCTGTTTTTTTTTCTGATGGTAGGTGATTGGTATATCTGGTTAGTTTTGGCAGCATATTCCTTAGTTAGTCTGCTTTATCATGTCCCGGTATTCCACAGTGAGAGGGTATCCACTGCATAGTTACCATAAAGTGGTAAGACAGTTCATTAAGTAGTTTTTGTAAGTCTGATAGTTTTCCAGACTGGAGAGCTTTAAGCACTGATCTTGAATCTGTCAGGGATACCACGTGCATTGGGTTATGGTTGGAGTTCAGCAGTTTTTCAGTTGCCACCCTAATTGCCTGAATTTCTGCATAGTTATTGCATAATTTTATTGTTGGTGTTTTAATCGTATCTCTAGGCTTGTGGATATTCTATATATACACTTGTTCCTCCATTCCTCACTGCACTGTGCTGACCCATCTGTGTATCCCTGACCTATATGTCTTTTTGATATTCATCGTTTAGGAAACAGGGCGACTGTCCTTTGCTGCACACTGTTCTGTTCGTCCTCATTTAGTATCCCTTTCACTTGAGTCTGAATGTATATTGGTATTCCATGCCTTTCACTCCAAGCGGTTTGTGTTGGTACAGACCATTAGAGGTTGTCAACTTCAGGTAGGTCTAAGTTGTCTACGGGATCATTTAGCTTGGTGGATAAAGCTGCTTCTATCCAGTTGCCCGATTTTGGAATCTTTCCTTCATTGTATGACTTGGCATACACTGAAACTTTTCTGCTTGTTCTGTCTGCTGTCTAGATGTTTCCATCTCATTTTGTAGCTTCTTCAGTTCATCATTCCAATATGGTTTGAGGTTCCTGCCTAACCAGTCTTAGTTTCCAGCCCAATGACTGAACTAAACCCCATCACCACTTCAAGGTGTTGGCCTCGATGGGGAACTGAAGATGATTATTATATAAGTTAAAACCAAGATATTAAATGCTACAGCCGTATGCCCCTCAGCTCTCATAATCACCATCATAGGTCAGCATAAGCAGTCACTAAAGGCAGACAGTAGTATGGAAGTCAGAAGATGAAATCAAGGACAATAGGAAAGAAAATGACAGAAGACATCAAAAGTAAGCACATCAGAGAGGTGAGAGAGAACAGATAGAAGTGACTGCAAACACTCTTCTTTGACCTCATATCTGTGTTCACATCATTGGGGCTAATTGTTTTTTTTAAATATATAAAACATTAGCAATTGTCCTAAATTCTTGCACAAAGCAGAAATTTACTTTTTACTTCCTTTTAGTGGTAACAGGTTTCAAAAACTGATTGTGTTATGGTACATCCCAGTAATTATATACACACACACACATATATATACTCGTACATCCCGCCGAAGACGGGTGTGTCAGGCCATTGACGCAAATAAAATGGTGACAACGCATTTCCATTCTCATGACTACATCCTGCTGGAAATCTAGTAGGACCATGGTCCTGCTACAAGGGAGATCCAGCGGGAGTTTGAGATCGAACACTGAAGATATATTCCAAATAGTAACAATAGCGTGTGTACTTGTGGTGTTATTGACATCATATGCGGAAGAGTGTACACTAAACAAGCTGCCAGGTGAGATATCTAAAGTATGTCGACAAATTTAAATAAACCTTCCTGTGATTGTCTCACATGCTTCTATCTTGCCTAGAGTTTTTTATTGCAATATTAATACTACACTCTGAAATTCTTTGTACTGTTCTCGTCCAAAAAAATTCCTAATTGACCCTTCAGAGTAGATGTGTTTCCTTGTGAGTGACCATAACTTCAGCAGATCATGAACTCGTAACTGATAACCCCAGTCTTCATCTCAGAAAATAAACTGTAATTTCAAACTCCTGCTACCTGTATGCAGATAAGCAAATGCCTGTCTTTCAGGAAAGATTTTGGAAGTCTTCTTCTGTGGTCAGCATCTGTAGTCATACTAGATTGTCCAGCCTCTCGCAAGTGCAGCTTCCATGATCTTCTTCATGTCAGAGCAGCCCCATAGCTTTTGCCACAAATCTGTATCCTCTGGCCAGACAGGCAGTGTCTGCTCTCTGTATGTTGGGCAATTCTGAAGTATGTATTCGGGAGTTTGGATTCTGGACCCAGATAGACTTTCATATTTGTATGAAATCCTCAATAAAGGTGGTCCAACAGTCTGTATTGGCATATTCTAAAACAAAATAGTGTAGTCTGTAAATGCCCTTGGAGGTGATGTACTGTATTGAGTTTGTCTTCCACTTCCATTTGTTTCTTCCACGATGGGTATATTTTGGGAGTATGATCAACACAAGTTCTGAACATCAGAATTATGGACCCAGAACATGTCTGTTATCACCTTCCATGTTGTCCATAATATAACACAAACGAACACCTCCAAACCATATCCACTTATCTCTATTGTCTTGGGTCAAAGGGCATGAGCCCATGGACCGCTGGATCAGCAACCAACCATCTCTATTGTCTCAGAATTTTCTTCTTCTTCTTCTGCGTTCATTCTCAAACCCCTGCAGATTAGCAGGATGTAGTCCGGAGAACGGAATGCGTTGTGACATTGTTTACAGCATTGCTGCGATATCTGCGCCTTTCGGTCTGACACATCCGACTTCGGCATGGCTTTTGGGTCACTGACCCTATATGGGATGGCATAGCCAACTCCATCCCATAACCTCCTTAGTTGCCTTTTACGACATGCGTGGAAGGTAAACAGTGTTGCTATTCTTTGCTCCCATTTCGGGCCCGGGCAACACACGGGCGGTCTCCGAATTTGAAATCAATTCCTCAATAAATAAAAGTTAGGCCAAAAAAGCAAATACATGCAGAAAAAAAACCCAGAAATCATTTGTTTAAATGGCAGGGCGCCAGATGAAGTATGCATTATTGTTCTCTGGGTTGCTACAGGTTAAAATGTTACTGTGTGCGTATATAAACAGTAAGCCCTGCATCAATAGCGGGAAAATACAAACATTTTCTGCTTATATTCAGAAACATACAGTAGTTGAGTGACATACTTATTAAAAAATAAGAACCTGAAAATCAAATAACCATGAACATTCTCCACATTGACAGTACCTGGGTAAATGCATAAAAGATCTTCAAGATTTGTTTTTGTAGAAGACTGGAAGCTTCAGAGGGGTCTGGTGCCAGCTGAAGAAGACGTTGGTATAATATGGGGAGCAAATGTGTCATTGTGTCATCCATAGGTTGCCGCTCCTCACATCTTTTGTACCTAATCATAAAAGCAATTATTTTAAAATGAGCAAAAAAATTATTCTTCTGTTTGTTCTCAAACTCCTGTTGGTTAGCAGGATGTCATCCTTAAAATAGAATGCATTGTGTCGGGTTTACAGCTTGGCTGAGATATCGGTAGCTTTAGCCTGACACATCAGACTTAAATCATGGGGTTTATGGGTCACTTTGACCTATGGGATGGGACACATTCTTTGTCACCTCTTACAAACAACAGGTCGCGATGTCCCTATTGTAAACTGAATATGGCTTGAAGTGTTTATCTTGAGAGTTTACAGTATATTGATTTCAAAATTCCAAATTACAGATTGTCATGCTTCTCTCTCCTATGCCAGATAAATGAAACACCTTATATGGTGGAACAGAACACATACACAGTGGCATTTGGTCACACAAGGGCATGAACCTGTGAACTGCTGGAACTGTAACCACATACCAAACAAACTGACAAGATTTGTCACATTATACATTTAACACTTTACAGATCATAAATGCTTGTATATTTACAAAATTGTGAGGTCATAAACACCCTGCCCTTTTGATAACCTTCAGATGGACATAATGTTATGCAATATCAGATTAGGGATGTCTTAAACAGATAATATAATCCTATTATTCTGATCAACCATTCAGATAGTGTCAGGGGGGATTTAGCACGGTTTACAAAATTTCTCATATCAAACTTGATCTATTTCTACTAATCAATCTTGGACTGGAGATGTCCCAGTTATGTCTAATTCAAAGGATAAAATAATACAAGCAATATCTGACCACATTTTCCTAAATAAATCCTGGGAAGCTATTTAAGTGTCTCTCTTAGGATAGATTTCATTGCAACTGAAAATTCCACATTTTCTATTGTTCACCAAGAATCAATGGTTTTTTGTTGTTGTCGATAGCATGCTTCAAATATATAAACAAAACTTAATCATTCTCATGTTCCATCCAAAATTTGTATGTGAACGAAGTACTCCTAGCTGTAGTTACAAATTCTTAATGATTTGACTTAATACTCTCCAAAATAAAACAGTATGCAACATGATTGAAGATATGTACAACAGAGAGATGTGGATACATGTGTATATTGATGGATCAACAACTGAAAAAGTGAAGAATGTAGGAGCTGGAGTGTGCTGTGTTATGTATAAGCTGAGGATGTGACTTTAATGTATAAAAAAGTGAAAAAGCCGAAAACCTGTGTATAGTTTGAGGCAGGAAAAAAATAATATAGGTAATAATACTGTGGAATCCCGTTATAAGAATGAAGGGACAAGCGAAATACCAGGTGATGCTAAAAGCACTACTTTAGCAATGGTACGATAGTCATTTCTTCCATTTGCAATAACCTCTACTCACATAAAATACAATCATGAAGAGATTACAGTGTGACCTTTGCCCGGAGGTCTAAACAGCCACCCATATCCAAAAGATCCCCGATATTGGATTAATTTATCCATTCATTGCTGTATCCGCAACAAAGGTTGGCTAAAATACTAGCAATAGCATCAGACATTACTATAATTTAAAAGCCTAATTGATGAACAGAAGAGGTAAACTTTTAGAATTGCGCTCAAATCGCAGTGGAACGAAAAGGTATGAAAACACTTTTTGTGAAGGTGACTTGAAAGATTGTTTCAGTTGCATGGTACAATTGAGAGAGGAAGGGGGTGTGCAAACGTTTACGTCCCTCAAGCTCAACCGATTTCTTATAAATAAAAAATGATGCTGTAGCTACTGCAACTTCTAATATGCAATATGTTCCTTAGAGAAAACAATGATTTCTTATCTTGCAATTCTGTGTATAAATTACACCACATAACTCAACATGAATTTGCATTCTCTGTTGTTAAGACTCATACAATGATGTTATATAACTTTTTCTCATTCTCAGTTTAAAACACGTCTACACAGCAAGTTCGGTTTTTATTGATGAATGCTGATGTATTTGAATGCTCAAGGCTCCCATACAGCTTTCTTTGGATGTTTCTCTTTGGGTTCTAATGCTCTACCATAACTAGATTAGTGCAATGCAGTCTTGCAGAATATGTCCCACAATCTGTGCTGCCTACCCACACGGAAGATAACTTGCTCAGCTGTCAAGAAAGTTATAGTCTTCTGGTGGTCAAATTTCCTAGTTGCTTTGATGAGGGTCTTCTTTTCCTGGTATGTGATTTCCTGTGTTGATCCATATTTTGATAGTATATCTGCCTTTTCATTTCCTGGTATGCCACAGTGAAAATGTATCCACTGTAGTACTATCCTTCTTTGGATACTCACTACTTG
The DNA here is from genome assembly GCA_034231615.1 of Meghimatium bilineatum. Classification (NCBI taxonomy): domain Eukaryota; kingdom Metazoa; phylum Mollusca; class Gastropoda; order Stylommatophora; family Philomycidae; genus Meghimatium; species Meghimatium bilineatum. The sequence continues at coordinate 41,635,342 of CM067318.1, read as the reverse complement.
TATGGCTTCCATCAGGTCTGGCAGTTTATTGCTGTCAAGGACTGGTAGGATAGACATTGCATCAGTAATTAAAACCACCTGTTGATATTGGCTTGTTTTAAATAATTTCTGCAGCAATGCTCAGGGCCTGTACTTCAGCACAAGTAGTTGGAGCAGAATATTCCAGTTGGTGAACAGATTCACTTTCTGGATATTTTATGTACACTACAGCACCTCCATTCTTGACCTATTTGGTTGCTGATCCATCAACGCTTCTCTGAGGTACATTCTTCAATCATGTTGCATACTATTTTCTTTTGGATAGTATTCTTCTTCTTCGGTGTTAATTCTCAAACTCCCGCTGGATTTCCAAAAAGATGTAGTCCAGATAATGGAAATTCGCTGTCACCATCTTATTTGCGCCAATGGACAGATGCATCCGTTTTTGGCAGGAAGAGTATTCAATTCTCTCATAATGTAGGTGTTTATCGTGGTTCTCTTAATTCATCATCATCCAGTCTCTGCAACGAAGGTTGGTTGCAATTAATTTTTTTTAAACTGTCCATACTGCATGTCTCCTATTAAGGAGCTGCACAGAGATTGTGATAACGACAGCATGCCCCTGCTGTCACAACATCATGTACAGGACGTGTGTTTTTAAAATTTACCCCTTTAGGAAATGTGCACACAATATAATTGTATATAATATACAGACAATCCATAGCATTTATTAATGCCGTAGGGGTGAAAGATGTTCTCGATCTCACATTTCAGTGACTCTGCTATATGAGGCCAGTAACCATCTCTTCCTCGTACTCTTTGCTTTCCAGATTTAGGGGAATTTCCATGACATACTGATTAGGTCATTTGCCTTGTATTCACTAAGACAAGAGCGTGGTACTAGCACCAGGATTTTCCACATTTATCCGGTACTTAATTACGGCAGAGTCGACCCAGGAGCTGTTTTTATCTGCAAAAACATTTCTGCCTCAGCTCGGGAATGAACTCAGGACCAATCATATACGCTGCCTCCTGTATATAAATAATTAAACATGAATTTATAGATAGCTAAATGCTATTTAGACTATTGAGCATGTATATCAATCAATACTTACTCAAAAACTTTCACAAACTGGTAGAGAGAGAGAAGAGACCCCATCCATGCTGCACTGTTATCTGAATTAATGTACATTGCTATTTTCTCCGCAACATTTGGCCACCGTCCAGGAAAATCACTTTTTATTATATGACTGAGACATACACAAAGTTGAACCCTACAAAACAAAACAAATTTGTATGACAATGTATTCAAATGTTAAATGATAATAATGTCGTATACTTCTTCTTCTTCTGCGTTCATTCTCAAACTCCAACTGGATCTAGCTGGATCATGGTCCTGCAAGATTTCCAGCAGGATGTAGTCCAGAAAATGGAAATGCGTTGTGTCGCCGTTTTATTTGCGCCAATGGCCCGACACATCCGTCTTCGGCGGATGTCGTATACAGAAGTAATAGGTAACACATACCAAAGCATATGATGATGAAATAATCCCATTAGCTGTAAGCAGACAGTCCATAGCCTTTCTGACAAACCACAGGTTATTCTCAGTGGTGTAATTGAGGAGATACCTGGAAATATGTATGATTGTCACCTATACTCTGTTCACTCTAAGAGTTAAGTGGGTCAGTGCTTCTCATTGGTTGTTGGACGCACAACACATTAATCGATTGTTAAGAGCCCAATAATATTTTTTAAGAATTTTTAACAACTATTTAAAAATCACCCGTTGTCGCGGAGTAATGTGGGGATATGTTTTTACCCACTTCACTCTTAAAGTGAACATAGTATAGACTTGGATTTGTAAGGGGTGTTTATGGATACATGTTTAGTATTAGAGGGAGACATTCCAGTGTCGCAGCATCACCACATCCGGCCAGGATCACTGCACACATGGCTGGGTCAACTATATCATCATTGTTAGATTTGTTGCCCAATCGCAGTGATAGCACATCTAGCATTTCCAGTCACCTAGAAGTCTGTTGCAAAAGAACAAAGGTGCAATGTCCATTGGCATGCATCGTCATCCATGAGGTATATTTGACAAAATTTAAACAAGAAATGATATTTTTTCACAGGTGACAGGTTGTCAAAGCATATCTCCCAACTTTCTTTAGGAGCATCCTAAGATATGCCTGAAAACACAGTGGCCCTAACTAGTCCAGGCCTCGACTAACACATGGATCTACAACAGCATATAATAAATGGTAAATTAAATAAGAATTGTAGTTGCGTAGCAGCAGTGGTAATAGTTGTAGTAGTCTTCTGCAAGAAATCTCTAACTCCTGCAGATAAGCATGGCACAGTTTGGTGAATGTAATGTGGTTTGTCATGGCTAACAGCTTTTCTGCTATATCTGCACCTTTCGGCCTGACCCTCCAACTTCAGAAATTCTTCTGGGCCCCTTTGACCATATATGGGATGGGACAACTAACTCTACCCATAACTTCCTTAGTCGTCTCTTATGCATGAAGATAAACTGTTGTTATTCTTTGCCTCCCCTATCAGGCTGAATCTGACTCTAACTCTAAATCTGACCTCTGCGCAAACATCAGCGCTAAAGGAAAATGAATGAATGTCAACTCTACCGAGACATCGCATAATGAGATTACTTCTTACAGACCTAAGACGTTCCATAGATGATCTGAAGTGAATTACACAATTCCTTGACGTTATTGCCGCTGTAACCTGACAATTGACTGAAGAAAGATGAAGACGACTACAAAAATGAGTGCAATTTATTAATTAAACAGAACCAATCACTATTGTCTATTCCTATGTGGACGATGGTAAGAATATCCACACTTGCCATAGTGGTGGTGCCTGGAAGCTTTAGCCGTCTATCCAAGGCCAGATGTTATCTATCCACTTTCTTCTAGGTCTTCCTCTGGCCTTGTATCAGGATCTTATTATGTTATATGTTCTTGGCAGTTGGTTATGGTTCATTCTCATAAGGTGTCCAAACCATTTTATTTGTTGTTTCTCAATGTATTCTGTGCATGGTATTTTACAGATTCTTCAGATTTCAAAATTTCTCATTTTGTCTAGTTTGGTCACTCTTGCTGCTTTTCTCTGGCATTTCATATATGTTGTTTTTTCTGCTGGACTGCTGTCAGCGCCCATAAGAACCAATCACAGCTAACTTAAAAATGGTTACATACCTAACTGGTTCGGCAGCATGAATAATGGCCTCTATGATGTTGTCCCTAATTGGCTGTCTGTCCTGCTCGTGTATATTGAATGGTATAACTGCAGTCACATGATCTGGATCTCGCTCCACCCAGTATTGTGTTAGCATGTTTTTCAAGTAAATCACACCTGTATGAAATTAATTATGCACATTTAACCAAACAGATTATTATGCTGGACATAAGTAGATCAAAACAATTAAAAATTTAATAAGAAAATTACTACACTATAGAACGCCAAAGTCAGATGAGTGAGATCATTGGCACAAATAAAAGACAGTGACCATTGTCCTGCTATAGGAGAGATCCTGTGGGAGTTTTCAGCATGTACAGCAGCTTAAATTCAGGAAAATGTGAGAATTAGGTTAATGAGTATTCAAACTTCCATTTTCGTTGGAGTGATGTGCAAAAGAGCCGGTAAATCTGAAGTTATTTTCATTTTTAATCATCTGTTCCAATCAGTCAAATCAATTTGAAATAGAAGTCATTTTCAGTTAAATTCTTATGGACTGTGATTCTACTGAGGAATTCTTGGGAATTATGTTTGTTTTAACAGAATACATTATCAACACGTTAGTTTCGTTATAAAATGACAAAGAATAGACCTTGACATTTTGTCTAATCTGCAATGAATATATTGATGTGGTCGGAGACGCCTAGGTCTAACAATGGATCTAATGTTAGTGGCATCTATGTGTTTCATTTATTTTCAGACGATGTGAGCACATTTGTTTTGTTATGAAATATAACAGGCCTGGGAATTCAGTAGCATTATTTCAGACTCCATAGGTCGAACAACTATGGGCAGATATTGCAACAATGCTGTAAATGATGGTAACGCATTCTTTTCTCCGGATTACATCATGCTAATCTGCAGGAGTTTAAGAACAAATGCAGAAGAAAAATAAGCAACACTGTAAGCCTGCCATGCATATTGCAAAGGAGTAAGGAGGTTTAAGCGTTGAATACACCCTACAAACTGGCAGGAATTTGAGAACAAATGCAGAGTATCATTAAACTATTCTGGGGTTGAATATGATTTGCAAAGCAACTACTTTAGAGGGAAAACATAAAAGTGTAAAACAGTTGCCGTTTTAGTAATCATTGGCAACACATAACACAAATATCAATGTTTCTACCAAAAGGCCTTTATCAAGAACACAAACACGTGAGGAATAAACAGCACTGCTTACATGTTTGACAGTGCCGAGTTTTAGAAGATTTTTTGGCTTTTTACCTTTCCACAAAATGCAGAATTGGAATCATATGAATTTCAATTTACCTTTCATACATTCTTGCCTATCAGAAGTGTCAATAGCATCTGGTTAATAGGTTGAGTGAAACAGTCAAATATGCATTCTCCGCATTCAAGGATACTCTACCATTATGCAGGGCTAACATTTTGCCTGATTCTAAGCTCTACCAGGAATTGTCATATCCTGCAGTTACTTTTCACTACACCCCACGTGTTATCTGTTCATACCTAGTGCACCATGATCAGGGCAGGAGCTCATCTGGTTCACCAAGGATGTGTAATGTTTGGCTTCCTGAATATTGCACCGCAAAGAGAAACATAATGGTACAGATGAAATGCTGTGGATCTTCCACAAGATATCTTACTCTATTGGCAAGTCATCTTTTGGGATAGACTAGCAGACATTTTGTTCCACATGCTAAATATTTCAAGTAGAACCACATATTTAGTCATTTTCATTCAAGTGTAAGCTAAATATTAACATGAAAGTGATTTAATCAGCCAGGTTTAAAAAAATGCTTATATGGCATAGAGGTGTGGCTTTATTGCGCTTTAATTCCACATTTCGCTCCTCTACATAGAAAAGCTAGTCTCCTTGCTAGAGAGCTACTCATAGAGACTTGACTTTATGGCGCCAGTTTCCTTGCTAGAGAGCTACCCATAGAGGTTTGACTTTATTGCGCCAGTTTAATTGCTAGAGAACTAGCCATAGAGGTTTGACTTTATTGCGCTCCTCTCCAGAGAAAACCACGCCTTCTTGCTAGAGAACTACTCATAGCACTCAGCTGTAATTTCAAATGCATCCCCCCCCCCAGATTTCAGGATTCCTGAAAAGATAATTGACTGTATACAAGATGTATCAATACCAAGCAGATGGCGGATGTTTCTGGCCACTAGCACAAATTAAACGGGGACACCGAGCATTTCCATTATATGGACTATATCCAGCAGGTTCTGTTACAAGAGAGAACAAGGGGAAGTTTGAAAATGAATGCTGAAGAAGTACTAGTACCAAGCTCTCGTCCTAGTGAGCACATGGCAAATGACAATCAGTATGTCATGGAAATCCCTCTAACTTAGGTAAACTACACAGCAAAGGACTGTTTATAAATGACCGTACCTGCTTGTCTGACAGGCATGTCCACTTGTTCTGACATAACAACTTGTAGAAGGATAGGAGCAAATTCGATAATTTTATGAACCTGCAAATGTAAAGACAAATTATTATTTTTTAAGTTAACTTTTTAAACAAGTAAATTTTCACTGCACTCATCTTTATGCCCCCCCTCTTATGGCGGATGGAAACACTGAAGGGCCCTTGGTGATGTCATCCGTTGATATATCCACCCGCCAATGATACGCCGGTTGCTATGCCCAGATTCATCAGTATGAAACTGCACTTAGGTTCACATGGCGTATGATGCGGCCATTTGATGCTAAAAATATATCACTACTGCCCTGCTCAATCATTTACCGATTACATTGTAAGAAATAGGAGTATAAAATTAGGATGATATCCAATCGAAATATGTCTATGTCTAATGTTGAACAACATGGCGTCATAATGGCTTGATGTGGTGACATCTACATGTTTTATATGTTATTCTTGTGTTTTACTTGCTGCAATAATATCAGAACGTTCATTTATTTATGAAACAACAAATACAATAGGTCTAGATAATTTATCATGGGTGCCAGATATCTGCATTTAACAGTTACGTTGTATGTCTGCCTAGACATAATTATTGAACGATTATCATATATGATAATTACTTCTTGTGTTTGTTCAGTCCATATTAAGTTTGTTTATTCATTGAAAAAACTCAAAAACATGTATCAGGGATGCCACATGTCGTCATGGAATATTATTATGTTGTATGTAGTTCTAGAACGCACTGACATGTGATTTCTTCACATTTTATTTATTCAGTCCATATTAAATTAGTTTGGGTATGAAACAACATATATATACAACAGGCATAGGTATTTAGGAAGATTTTATCAGTGTCACCACACATTGCTCAAGTATTAGGTGCATCATGAAATAATGATTGCACTTTTAAAATTGTTTTCGTGTTATTCCAATTTTCTACAGAACTTGCTCAATTTTAATATCCCACATACAATAACAAAAAACACAATTGTATGCATTAACTTCTTTGCATGTACAAAACTTATTTAAAAATAAGTTATTGTGTTTTTCGAACACTAACCAAAAATAATGCACATTCTATAAAAAAAAACACCAGGCCCAGGGTTTTATTAATCTTTAGCACGCTGTGTTGACAAACCGGGCAAAGCATATAGCCGGAAATGTGTCATTTTTTGACACGAAAGGCGAAATCAAAAGCCCGATTCAATAAACTCGAAACCGAACGGAAAAAATAAAGATCAGTAACTTTTTGACAGAAAGTTTTGACAATATCAAGAAGAGAATTTATCAAGCTTCTTGTTTCTGTTGTCAAAATGGCGAAAAGACGATAGTGTTTGATTATGGAATGGAAATCTGAGCAATCTTTAAGCATCTGCTTTGCGGCGAGGCGACATGACAGGAAATTGAATCATTATACTTCTCTATCATCGATTTATATAGTGAAATCATTATTTATTCCGAATTCAATGTGGAAATATTGAAACGTAAGTACTTCAATTTGTTTAATTAGAATAGACATGAGGTTCCACAATGTTCTCACTATGTAAATTATATAATATTCAACAGCTTTCGATAAATCAAAATTATGTTATGTCTAGCCGTAGATAGGTCTAAATCTGCCATTATCACTTTCTCACACGTCTCACATCACACACATACAAAGAAAACTTACACCAATGAATGCAGAATTTAATTATTTATTTATATGTGCAAATATTTAAATATCTGTAACAACAAAAAAGTTATCGCGATTTCAAAACAGCCACCAATGATTGCGTAACATTTCCGAAAATCAATTCCGCGGCAGTCGAGAAATTGCGTAATTGTAAACATAGCATGCCTACGGTTCAAAGATGTTTTCAAGAGCACAGAAGGTTCTCAAATTCCTGCATATTAGCAGGATGTATCCAAGAAAACAGAATGCACCATGTCATGAAGTATAGCTTGGCTGCACCTCTGTGCCTTACACATCAGATTTCAGCACAGCTCAAGTCACTATGACCCTTTATGTCAGGTGTTCTCAGCCTGGTATCAGGACATGCTCACTTTATGCGAGTTGGAAAGTGCTCGAGAGCACTAACTCTGATTGGTGAGATAAATATGAGTGGTGCTCGTCATCTGAAAAGGTTGAGAACCCCTGCTATATGTGATGATCAATGTAAGGTAATATTGCATGAAAAACGTAACAACAATTGTACTTACGTAAAACACAGGTTTTTAGGACCCGAAGGACTATGCATAAAACTAGGGGGGTTATGATGTGCACACATATAACATACAAATTACAATACACAAAACATTTTCACCATTTTGACCAAAAGGGCTTTATCAAGATACGCACAAAACATCAAAAGACGACGAATAGAAACTATCGAACACACAAACGTGTCCAACCGAAATATGGAAGTGAGATGACGGAAGGACAGGAACAGGAAGTACATAAAAATTTAAATATAGGTGAAAACGAAACGAACAAAAAGATGATGCCAAGGACCGAACAAAATGACCACAACAACCAAGAACTAGACAAAAGAGTGGTCGGAATTTAGCCACCCAATTCAAACATAATTTCTTGATTTTCTAGAGCATACCTAGATCTATTATCGGTGGTGCAGGATCTGACCAGCAGTGACCAGAATATCAAAAGCACCCTGATGGCCATTGTAGTGTGTGGCAACAGGAGTATGTGTTCTGTGCATGATGGCATGAAGATGGTTACAGAAGCAGTCGCTCAATCTTAACCTTTAGCAAGCCAGATTTTTTTTAAATAACTTCCCCCTGCAGCTGAATTCTTTTTTTGAGAATTTGCGTTATTGTTGGTGGCTGTTTTGAAAACGTGATAATTTTTTGGTTTTTAGAGATATTTAAATAATATTTGCACATATAAATGAATTGAATTCTGCATATATTAGTGTAATTTCTGTACGTGTGTGTGATACCAAACGTATGAAAAAGTGGTAAAGATGTTTTGGCGCATTTCACGTTCAAGTAACTGTTGTGACCTTTGGCCTGGATTCACAGTGTTTCCTAACCTCCACCATTGTGACTTTGCAGTATTAGATAAGTTGTGCAAGATTATAGATTTTGGTAAATGGGGGTTAAAAGGATTAGAATTAGTTTTATAGATTTTTTTGGGAGGGGGGAAAAGGGTTAGAATCAGTGTTTAGAATTAATAATTAATTCTCTAAGAATTCTCATTCCTAAAACCACGTCGCGCGCTTGGACCATCCGTTTTGCTTCTGCGGTGTGACGTCACGGTATCCATTAATTTCATTGGCAGTGCGCGGAAATCCATGACGTCTGGTAGTCCGGAATATAAACATTGCGCTATTTATAGCACAGTGGTTACTTGAACAAGAAATTTACCGACGTTTTTCACCCCAAAAAAAAAAACATTTTATGACAAATAAAGCGGAAAATATTAGTGACAAAAACTTGCCTTTCTTATCGAATTGTTTGGCAACACTGTACACTAAATCACACATCTGTTGATTTTATGTTATTTCATTACGAAATTATCAAAAAATTGCAGGTGGAACTGTATAAAACATATAGATTTGCAGTAAAATCTTCTTGGTGTTTAGGCCTAGAGTCATATTTGGTGCCACTTCAACATATTCGATATCAAACCTCTACAAAAAAAAAGTCCCCAAACCAACACAGCATTCTGTATATTCACTGCTGTGAAACTTTATTAAAAGGACCCCCCCCCCTCCTTTTCCTATATTTTTTTTATACCACCACCTCTCCGATTTTAAAATTATTCTTATACCACCCCTCTCCCAATAATAAATATAAAACTTTCTAATAAATTATATATAAATTATTGTAAAAATAATGACCATGTCCCCCCTCCCATTTCATCATTTTAAAAACCTCAGATCCACCAAACCCCGGCAATCAATTTTGTGCGAACAGCGTCGTCACTACCTCTCGCAAGCCATGTCGCGAACTGCAGATCAACGCAAGTTAAGCTTTGGGGAATACCTCAAAACTAGGTCAAACTTCGCAGTTGACGCCATGAAAGCAAGATGAGCCCAGAAATGTATAGTTTGTAGCATCTTTTATCATAAATAACAGAAATGTTTAATAATTAGACTATTCAATTCAAATTATGTAAATTAACAGCCATTTTTGAATATTAATTAGCTGTGATTGAATTTGAAAATTAGCACAATGTACTCCCCAGATTTGTCTTTTCTTCCCGAACACAAAAATGTATAGTTTTTTCTATTTTTTATCATTAGTAACTCTGATATGTCATGAATTATCATGAATATTGGCTCGACTACAATTCTTGGTCACAACTTTGTGCACTAATCAGCTTATATTTCCTTATATGTCATGTTCAAGTAAATTTTTTTGATGCAAAATTCCAAAAAAGTCATAACTTTTTTCAGAATTGACGTACAGACTTGGTTGAGGTATCATTGAATTGCAATTTTCAAGGGCTATCTAACTGTGGTATTTATAAAGCTGTAAACCCATTTTGAAAATTTTGTGCTAGCCTATCAATAATACAATACACGCAACTATACATTTTTGTGTTTGTGGATATGCTTATGTTGATCACATTTCTGGATTTTTCAGATGGACAAAGACCTAATTGATATTTAATATGGCTGCTAATTAGCATAATTATAATGAATATAAAAATATCTCTATTAAACATAATAAAATACCACAGAAAATATATATATTTTTGTATTCGCAAAGACAAGACGTGTTGATCACATTGCTGTAATTCTCAGATGTGCGTACAACTAATTAATATGACAAAATGTTTGCTAATTTGCATAATGTAAACAAATATGTTTTAAAAAATTAACTGCTGGTTTGGGCATTGTTTTACCCTCTTAAAAGTTACATTATATAAAAAGAAAAATGGTTACAGAGCTTAATAAACTTAGTTTAAAACAAGTAAAGCAATGCCATCACTAAATGAAACCCTGTCACAAGATATTTATAGCCTCATCAAAATTTTCTCATAAAACACGCTAATCCCAGTTCTAGCTAAGACTAAGAAAGAACATTCTAGAGACTTACAATTATACTTTTTAAACGCAGAAATTAGTTTGTTAAACACCTACAATATTAAGATATCGCTCTAGATACTGGCATACAACTACCAACGATATTGATGACAAAAGAAAATCCATAAACAATAAATTGGTTATCAAAAATTAATCACAAATGAGTCATGACGAATTGTCAGCAGTCAGCTGCTCTAAACTAAAACTAGTCTTACCTCTGTCAGTTGGTGTTCAGCTTCTTCTCGCTGATTTGGATCGAGAGTCGCTCGCAAAACTTCAATAAGTTTGGCTACTTCCATTTTGAATTAGTAACAAAATCAATCTTGGCTGAAAATTGAAGTTTATCAATCGAAATCTCTTCAGTTCCAAAATAAGGTTACTACTTCAGCTACCCAGTCCTCGTGTAGCGCCAAAAGGAAGTAGTTTTAATTTTGGAAAGTGACGGTTATTTGTTGTCGTAAACGACTATAAATAACGTGCTTGCCGAAAACGGATGTGCTTGAACAAAATACGCATCTATCGCAGTTGTGCGTTAAACTGGCCGTGTTTCTCTTCTAATTAAATGGTTCACATTAGAAACAAATTTATAATTTTATATATTATGAATGGTTTGTTGAAACGATATTTTGTTCCGTAGTTTCCATGTTGCCTGACATATCTTAGCATTTCTACTACGCAATACCTCTTCCCAACATTCACACACGAAAAAAAGTCAGTATCTTGTAATTCCTGAGGTCCCATGCAAACAATTCTACGTCATTGTTTCCAATTACGTTCGTTGTTTCAGCACTGTGTCAGTTTAGCCCACCTTCACACCAGTCATGTGACTGAAGTCTATGATGTACACTTCTTTCAGCCGCAGGCTTCAGTTCAATTATAATTATGTTATAGCAGAGCTGTTACCCATCAAAAGAATAGCAGGTCACTGTTCTGTTATTCCAGTCACCGCGACCTCCAGATACTTTTCTTTAGCGCCCCACCCTTTCCTAAACGTAAGCTTTTACGGCCATGTCCACGATATCAGATTTCCAGTCACTGTAATTTAGTTATTACTTGTATGTTATTTAACTTACTTGTAAGATTTATTCTTCTGCGTTCGATCTCAAACTCCTACATATTAGCAGGATATAGTTTGGAGAACAGAATGCATTGTGCCGTGGTTTACAGCTTTGGTATTTGCGCTTTTTGTTCTGACACATCCTGCTTCAGTATGGCTTCCGTATCACCGTTACCCTATATGGAACACATGTGTATGTGGGTCTCACCAATGGCCCATTAGACAAACTACCCATGCAACAGAAAACCTTAGTAGATGACATGCTGTTATATTGAGGTTATCTTCTTATAGAAGCTTCATGGCACGTCATCTATACAATTATGCTTCTCGTGCTTTTATTTTGTTGTTGCAATGTGTTGTAGGCTATGCTTTATTTTTATATATGTATGCACCCTCTGTGGTTGGGAGGGTGTCAGAGATGAGGAAACTGATAGCACTGTTTTTTTCCTATGGCTTAGTCCCATCATAGAGGCACAGTGACTCAGGAGGTGACAATCCTTTTGACTTGAACATTTGGTTGCATACGTGGAGCAATAGAGAAGTTCGGCATAACCAGTAGTCAATTGGTGGTGGGGAATGGGCACAGTGAACCCTATCTTGGCTGCATTGGCTCGAAGCATTGCATAGGTTGAAACCTACCTTCCTGGTGGTGTGATAGTTATTATCTGGGTCTGGCCTAGGGTGGGCCGAAAATCCAGACTTCCAAGAAATATAATGCCAGTTTAATGGTATTGGGTCAAAGCGTATGAGCCCATGGACCGCTGGATCAGCAACCAACCCTATATGGAATGGAGCTGTCAACTCCATCCCACAACTTCCTTAGTCGCCTTTTATGACATGCACGGAAGGAAGATACTGTGTGCTGATACATCCAATGTGGTACCCATAAGAATAGTATACATCGACCAGCACTTTCAGAAATACAGAAGATCTATAGATTCCAAACAAAATATACATAAACGTCATAAATAAAAGTCCTTTACTAAGAAGCAACCTGCTACGTAAGAACTGAAACCCGGAATACCGAATGGTTCAATGTTGACACACTGAATACAGGCAATATCTCCGACACCTCTGCGCCAACACATGCAGCAACACTATCGACACACAGTGAAGCTAATAAGTTCGGTAGAAGCATTGGAGGGGCAGCCAATGTAGTTGTCACGAAGCAGGCAGATGTCTCAATAAAAATAAGGACCCAACTCCTCTGTTGAGTTCTTTCCCTTAAGGAACCAGGCTCACGGATGAGAAACAGTTCAGTACCCAAAGGGCACAGGCACAGCACGCCCAATTACACGAGGCAAGTTCATAGACAGTGGAACACCTAGTGCGAGTCAGACGAGAGCAAAATCGTCTGGGCGAAGAGTCGCCACTACGCGTGCCTGGAGACAGATATAGAGGCTGTCACAGGCTAAGGGTAGCCCTCCCAAATTGTCAAGGCATGCCGAAATCGGATGTGCTAGGCCTACAAGGCGCATAACGGTGGCACAACGTAATCACGCTCACGGCGGAAATCTCACGGACACCCGTGATAGTTACAATGGAACGAAAGCAAAACAAACAAACAAACAACAATACAAATAAAAGCACAATGAGTACACTGAGAAATATCACAGCGCTAAAGGGAAGCGTAATGTGCAAAGAGAACGTAAAACGGTTCGATTAAATCGGAACTAAAATGTTGTTTGCTTGAGACAAGCTTCTAGTTACCGGTGATTCCCGCCTGGGCACAACTATACTGTCGAGTTTTTCCTATACCAGAAGCATGCTCCGGAGAGAAACGGTTCAGTACCAGATGGGCACAGGCATAGCAGACCGAGGTGACAAGCACTGTTCAGCTCTAGAACAAAACGCAAGTCCCTAACGCTCCTAAATATGTGCATAGTCACAGACTTGGACGAGGGGTTCACGACGTTGGTGAGCAATGCTTCGGCTACGAAGGCGAACGAGCCCAACTCTTCTGTCAAGTTCTTCCTAAACCGGAACCAGGCTTGAGGATGAGAAAAGGTTCAGTACCCGATGAGCACGGGCACAATACGTTTAATAACACCAGGTAAGTTCACTGGCTGCGGAACGCCTCGTGCAAGACAGACGTAAATGACAAAACGTCTCGGCGTATAGTCAGTATTATAATCGGCGTATAGCCCACCCGAATTGTCAAGGCATGCCGAAATCGGATGTGCTAGGCCTACAAGGCGCATAACGGTGGCACAACGTAATCACGCTCCCGGCGGAAATCGCACGGATATCCGTGTTGATTTACAATGGAGCGAATGCAAAACAAATAAACAACTTGTTCTGATCTGTTCATAATGTGATAGTCATCTTGTGTTGGTGTTTGTAGCATTCTAATTGACTCATCATCTGTTTTTTTCTGATGGTACATACATCTGGTTTGTCTTCGACAGCACATTCCTTAGCCAGTTGGTCTGCTTTTTCATTTCCAGGTATTCCACAGTGAGAGGGTAATCATTGCATTGCTACCCTATACTACTAAGGTATTTTCATTAACACTTTGTCTCCGTACGGTTTTGTCAGCAAAAGAGGTAATGCCTAGAGGGGCAAGGAAAAACTACAAACTGAAGTACAAAAGCTTGAAGAAGACTTGAATATGGCCAGAGAATTAGCAGAAACAGAGCAGAGTACAGAAAGCAATATAGCTCTCAAGGAGGCCTCTGCTAGATACAAAAGAGAGGTAAAAACATGGCAAGAAAGAGCTGGATAGAAAAAATTGATAGCCTTAACATGGACAAAGATGGAAACAAACTCCTGGGGGACTACCGACCCCAACCACCCACAGATGGTGGATAAGCCTCTTCAGAGACGAGCTGCGAATAAGCCTCTGGGAAAATAAGCAGACGCTGACCAAACTGGTGTTTCTGACCACGAGGACGGAATATCAGGCGGATCTGTTATCCCCACTGAAATACCCCATGTGTCCAGTTTGAAAGTGTTGATTCCATGACCACATGGTCACAGACAAGCTAATTGAATGTTTCTTATGTTGGATAGATATCTGTTTCATCTTTCTGACTGAATTTGTAAACAATTTTCTATGACGAAAACGGATATGTCAGGTCACTGGCATAAATAAAACGGCGGCACAACACATTTACATTTTCTGGACTACACCCTATTGGAAATCTAGTAGAACTATTGTCCTTCTACAAGATAGATTTAGGGAGTTTGAGAATGTACGCTAAGAAGAATAAATAATTTTCTTGGCACAAACTCTGCCTGATAGTGTGCTCTCTCCAGAAATATCCGAGGATCGTATAATTAATTTCTAACTGAGATGGAGAAGAATTAGCACTTTTCTCGTACAATTCTGAGTTAGCAGAGTCAAGGCCCTAAATAGAGACTTCCTGATATAAAACAGGCATTTTCAATGCTTGTGTGAAAAACTTGGCCAATCAAAAGGAATTGAATCCAGGCAGTGAAAACTTAGATGGTATGTGGTTTGATTACACAGAAGATAAACAATATCCATGATTAACACATCTTTGTCCCCAGAACTAAAACACAGTGTGCAGCGACAACAGCTGGCTTAAACAGCCATGTTGTCTGTTCCCATAACTCACATTTGTATGGTAAAGGTAGGTCCCATGGCAGCAACCTGCCGTTGGAGATGAAGATAATTCTTGATATACTATGCCGCAGCAAGTTCCCTTCCTTGCTGTGCTTACATTCCTAACTCATGTGTCAGATACCCATTTAAAGCTGGGTTGATTAGAGGAGCGATCATGTCAGGTGAGAAATCTTTCTTTTTCTTTAGTGTTCATTCTCAAACTCCCGCTGGATTTCCAGCAGGATGTAGTCCAGAGAATGGAAATGCGCTGTGTTGCCATTTTATTTATGCCAGTGGCCCGTCACATCCGTCTTCAGCGGAAGGCGAGAAATCATGACCAGGATTTTGTTCTGTTCAGACGTCGTTTCGAACCTGGCAATAGTAAGAACAACTATCAACTAGGCAACTGCGTTTATAAGATTAGGGGTAAGTTCACCATGTGTTGCCAGGACCCGAAGGGGAGAAAAGAATAGCACCACTGTTTACCTCCCATGCATGTGGTAAGACACGACTAAGAAGGTTATGGGGTGGAGTTAGCTGTCCCATCCCATATACCGTAAAAGTCGCAGAAAGTCATGCTGAAGTCAGATGTGTTGGGTAGTAAAGCAAAGATATTGCAGTAAATCTGTAAACCATAACACAATACATATGGCTCTCCAAATACATCCAGCAGGACTTTGAGAATGATTGCAGAAGAAAAAGTAGAAGGGGTAAATCATTGCGAAGCGTGACCCGTTTCGAGTATAATGCCTCCAGTAAAAGCAGTCAGTGCTAGAGGGCGGTATCAAGAGAAAGCCTCAAGTCATCTTCCAGAAGTACAAGAAGCCTCAAGTCATCTCCCAGAAGCACAAGAAGCCTCGTTATCTTCCAGAATCACAAGAAGCCTCAAGTCATCTTCTAGAAGCACAAGAAGCCTCAAGTCATCTTCCAGAATCATAAGAAGCCTCGTCATCTTCCAGAATCATAAGAAGCCTCAAGTCATCTTCCAGAAGCACAAGAAGCCTCAAGTCATCTTCCAGAAGCACAAGACTTGAAGCCAAATCATTCCTTTCCACAGTAAAATGTGTGTAGAAACTCAAACTTGGGCAAGATGTTTATGATGTAGGTCAACAAAACCTCAACTAAGATGGTGAACCAACAATAATAGTCAATTCAATTCTGGCGCCAAGAGTTTCTGCATAGGAACTAGTCTCTAGGATGATAAAGGATTATGTATTCGCAGGCAATGCACTATTAAATTAAAAGAGACCAGTTCATTGACAGTGGAACACCTAATAGGCAATGGACATAATTGACAGAAGTCCAACTCCCTACATTTTGTTTCATTCCAAAAAACGTCAAACAGGAACACATTGGTCTGCAAAATAAAGGGAACAGTAGGTGATAAACCATCATGATCAAAAGTTAACACGCTCTGAATGCCCGGTGATAGATTGGAAGTCTGTCACATGTTACGAAAACCCACAAAAATTCAAAGGCATACCAAAATAAGATGTGCTAGACCACAGGGTGCAACTATAGTGAATTTGCTGTAAAATAGCATCACAATGTATTCAAGCTTTCTTGCTCAAATCACAAGCAAATTTATACCCATAAAAAAAAGGGAAACCACAACTTCAGGTGCATGAGGATTTTTAATATTTACATCATATGATTTAATAACATACTTTTACATCGTTTAACATAAACAATAACATCAACATATTCAGGGTATTATTAGCGACAGGTCCCTTTTTTAAAGACGGCTTTCAGAATTGCAGTTATTTTATATCCAAAACTTTGCTGGATATGTCAAGCCATTGATGCAAATAAAATGGTGACACAATGTATTTCCATTCTCTGGGTTGCCTCCTGCTGGAAATCTAGTAGGAGCATTATCCTGCTACAGGAGTGGTCCAGCGGGAGTTTGAGAACGAATGCAGAATAATACACAGAACATCTCAACAGTCAGTAGTATGCAATGCTTTGAGAAGAAGCCTCCTATTCAGTAGAGGTAGATTTTTGTAGCTTTCTTACCTGTCCTAAACATACAGAGTTGAAGTCAGGAGCTTGTACTATCCTGCTAAGCATCCTTTCCTGTAAGAGGTGTCTCCTGTATGAGAATTCTTCAAAGATAATGGTTTATATCTTGATTCTTGATTAGGAACAAGTGTCACAGCACTGGGGGCATTCCCATATATGCTCTGCTTGCCGTTCCGTCAGCCATCTAAAAGTGTATAAGCTCAGTGTCCCAGTTAGTTGCTGATTATGCGTTCTTCTGATCTTTCAGGGGAGGGAGCACTTTCTCCCATCGCATCTCGTCACTCCTATTTCTACCATTCTCTGAATATGTACATTGTCTCGTTTGACCTCCTCCTAGTCTTCTCGTAGGGTATCCATGACTGCTCTAATCAATTCAATCCTGTCTCTTCTTATCTCGGTGCCGTTCACCAAGGCTTTACCAGCCAACACATCGGCTCTTTCGTTTCCCCTGACCCCAGCATGACCTGGACAGTAGCTCAATGTAATGCTCTGCGTGTTGTTGAGAAGAGTGACCCATTCAGTTTCGATCATACACTTTTCTATCTTGTGCAGCATACTTTTAGAGTCCAATAGAATCACAGAGTCTGTTGGTGGTGTTGTGGCGCCAGCCAAGTGAGAGCTGCTGTCACTGCTTCTATTTCCATTCTCATACTCGATGTTGCAGTGGGGTACGCAGCTGACTTCTCATGCTAATTTCTTGCCATTTTGGTAGGCCACGAAACCCCTACTACACCTATTTGTTTCTTGTGTTACTGGGCTGTCTGTGCAAATTATTGTATCATGTGGCTTCGAGTGCTGCAGTGTGAGTACTTAAATCATTCCTTCTGTTCTGTTCGCAGCCCAGTCGCTGCACTCTCTTCCCATCTGTATCACAGCTGTTGCCAATAACTTTCTCTCTCTGCTAAATGTCACCTATTTTTGTTTTGAACTCTCTCCAATCTATCCACCTGTGTTTTCGACAGTGTCAGTAAACCTAAACCATAGTCTAACACAGATAATATCACAGACTGCATCACCCGAAAAAGGGTTCGCTGCGGCATCTCTGCAGATGCCATGATTTTGACTGCACTGACATCCTTCCCAGCTTTCTGAATGACATTGTCCACATGTTTCGCGAAAGATAGACTTCTATCAAAAGTGATGCCTAGATATTTCATAGTCTGCTCCCTGTCAATGTTGATGCCCATGCAGGTGGCTGCTGGTGCTGTGTCTGTGACCATGTTGTTTCAGCGAGAACCAGACAATCTTTACCTTGGTGGGATTGGTGACTGCCTTGTAGTCAGTGCACCAGAGCGACAAATGTTCTAGATTACTCTGGACGTCATCACTCATGTCTCCTCTGTTTCTGCCATGCTTGTGCAGCAAGAGGTCATATGCATATGTCAGTATTCTGCCAGGTCCAGCCTCCTGAATTCATGCTATTTTGTATGTGTAGACGTTAAAGAGTACAGGTGATAATTTATAGCATCATGTGTTTATATCTTCACGTGTTTATAGCTTCACGTGTTTATAGCATCATGTGTTAGGATGAAAGGTGCAGATATAAGACATTAAAAGGTGAAGACAAGCTGTGATCCATGACACAACACATTCTGTACTCAAGAGTACATACATCTAGTTCACCAGTAGGAGTTTGACAACTTTTTATTCCGATCTCTCATCGGTGTAATACACTGATGTGGATTTCTTTAATGAACTGTACTGTGGTCACGAATATCCGGTTAAACGGTCACAAATTTGATGAAGTTACCACCTTCAAATATTTTGGGTACCAAATATGTGATGATGACAACTCGAGAAATGAGATCAAGCTAAGACTTGAGATGGCTTCCATGGCAAAGTTGAATACAATTTGAAAAGTAACATCAGTATTACAGTAAAGATCAATCTATTCACATTGCTAGTGCCAAGTATACATTTATAAGGATGGGAAAGCTGGGCACTTAATGCAGGCATGGAAAGAAGGATTCAGGATTTTGAAAACAAATGCTAGAGACTTTGTTAAGAATTAGCTATATAGAACACAAGACAAATATATTTGTTCAGCAGCAAATAAATAAAAGTGCAGGTTATCAAGAACCACTTGTGGTAGTGGTGAAACATCGTAAACTTGTTTGTTTTGGACATATAATGAGACTTGACTAACTTTAAAAATTACTTTGAAAGTAACAGTCGAGGGTAGAAGGTGAAGAGGAGGTAAGAAAAATCCTGGATTGATAACATCAAGGAACGGTCTGGGCATTTTCTTTTCTACTCCTCCTCCAAATGGCAGAGGATAGAAATGTTTCCCGCCGAAGACGGATGTGTCGGGCCATTGGCGCAAATAAAACGGCGACACAACGCATTACCATTCTCTGGACTATATCCTGCTGGAAATCTAATAGGGCCATTGTCCTACTGCAATAGAGATCCAGCAGGAGTTTGAGAATGAACGCTGAAGAAGAAATGTTTGAAAAGATTTTGTTGTTGATGTCTCCAGTGTGACTCCTCTATGACCCTGACAGGTTATGGGTCCTATTATTATTATTAACTGAGATATGAGTGATCTTAAAAAGTTCAGATACTCTGACCATACAAAAAGACTGGCCCCACACTGGATATCTTCCACTTCAGTGTTCATTCTCAAACTCCTGCTGGATCTCTCATGTAGCAGTAGAATGATCCTATTAGTTTTATTTGCGATAATGGCTCGATATATCCATCTTCAGCGGTATACAGTGGATATAAAGAGCTTTAATGTTTGTATTCATTGCCAAAATTAGTCAATTCAATACACTTTTCACTGCCGTGCCCTTTTTAAATAAAAAAAATATTATAGTTTTAAACTTTTTCATCTGCATTTCCTACATATTGTTGCTGTCTATCTAACTATACACTTTCAAAATGTGAGCTCATTTTAGATCCCTACAGAGCATAGGTGCTAACAAATCTCATCCATCTTGTCCTATCTTTGGTTATTGGTTACAATTATTTTTATGTTCTACACAACAATTTTGTATCTGCATACCGCAGAAGAAGGATGTGTTGAGCTATTGACACAAATAAAACAGTGACACACATTTCCATTCTTTGGACTATCTCATGCTGAAATACTAGTAGGACCTATCTCCTGCTCCAAGAGTGAACCAACGGGAGTTTGAGAATGAACACGGATAAAGGAGAAGTATCTGTTTTTCACCTGTGTGCTGTCAGGCTCCAAACTGGAGTAAAGAATAGCAACACAGCTTCCATACATGTCACAAGAGGCAACTAAGGAGGTTTTGTGGTGGAGTTGACTATCTTATTCCCATATAAGGTCAAAGTAACCCAGAAGCCATGCGGAAGTCAGATGTGTCAGACAGAAAGGTGCAGATATTGCAACTAAGCTGTAAACCATGAAACAACACATTTTGTTCTCAGGACTGCATCTTGCTAATCTGAAAGAGTTTGCAAACGAATGCAGAAGTATCTGTATTTCACTATTTTGTCCAGCTCTGTGATGGCAATATAAAGAGAGCACCTATGATGGCTAATGTACCGGGTTAAAATCTCGCTGCAGGCAATTGTGCATATAGACATTTCAGAAAGCAATGGTGAACTACTGAACATATACTAATGCCTAGAAAAAATCCCTACAGCCACAAATGCTGGGTTTATTCCCTGAATAGGATATGCTTATAATTTGTTGTATTTAAAAAAATTGAACTCTTTCTTCCAGGTACAAGATATTTCTCTACATTCTTCTTTTCCTGAGCTCCAGGCAATACCTGTCTTACAATGCTTCCCGCTGCTCTTCCTAATGTATGCCTTATCCATCTCAAGTTTCATTTCTTTAGTTCCTTATCTACTGGGGTATATTGTTGCAGTAAAGTGATTTAATGCTGTGATTGATCGATACATCATGTCCTACAAATATCAAGATGCACATTTTTGGGCCTTATTGTCAGGAAAGCTCAGAAAACCAAATCTGTCGAGCGGCCACAGCTGAAAAAAAAGAGTAAAATTAAGGGCATTTTTTCTGTAATTAATTACCATACACAAGATATGCACTTCTTCTTTTTCAGTGTTCATTCTCAAACTCCTTCTGGATATCTCTTGTAGCAGGACAATGGCCCTACTAGATTTCAAGCAGGATGTAGTCCAGAGAATGGAAATGCGGTGTGTTACCATTTTATTTGCGCCAATGACCAGACACATCTATCTTTGGTAAGTAGATATATACTAAAATTTGATAACACCAAGGATAAGATAATGCAATATTAATAATAAAACTAATAACTAGTACAAATTCTAAACTGAAAATATTGGAAATGAAAAATAATAAACAAATAAAGTGACAAGAATTATATCTACGTTCTGGTCCAATAGAGACCTGTTCGGAAACGAATAAAAGACCAAAAAATAAATGCTAACAATACACTGGAAGACTCTTACCACTTCGTATGAGTGAATTTGACAACAAAAATATATACCAAACATGCTAAATAAATTTTACCCAGTATATACCAAACAATCCGCCCAAATTTATACTAAAAAATTCACCCCAATATATACTAAATAATTCGCCCCAATACATACTAAATAATTTGCCCCAATATATACTAAATAATCCGCCAATATATAATAAATAATATATACCAATATATACTAAGCAATCATCCCCTAAATAATCCAGCTCAAAATATGCTAAATAATCCCGCTCAAAATATGCTAAATAATCCACCCCAAACTATACTAAAAGATTAAACAAAAAGGAAGTGCAGTCGTCATCTGTCAGCAGAATGTAGTCTGGAAGACAGAATGTGATTCTCACAGCTTACAGCTGCCTGTGTGTTGCCAAGGCCTGAGAGGGGAGCAAAGAATGGCAACACTGTTTATCTTCCATGCATGTTGTTGGAGGCGACTAAGGAGGTTATGGGGTTAAGTTGGCTGTCTCATCCCATATAGGGTCAAAGTGACCCAGAATTCTGAAAACGTATGTGCTGGACTAGAAGGTGTAAAGTAATGCAGCTCCATTATGAAAACTGCAGCACAAGGTTTTCCGGTGGAAATCATGTGATCTCTTGTGTTGGTTATCAGAGAGCGAATGCAGAAGAAGACAAGTGACCCAGGAACCCTGCTTAAGTTACATGTTTCAGGCTGAAATGCCCATAAAAGCTGTAAACCATGACACAATGCAATCTATCCTCCAGACTATATCCTGCTAGAGTTTCAGAACGAATGCAGAAGAAGACCCGGCAACACATGGGCAGCTTATTGTACTAGAGTTTCCCTATATGTACTATATATCTCTTTAAAAAATGCATAAGTAAGCAATATGTTATGCCCTGGCATCAAACCCATAACCTCTTGAGTACAAAACAAATGACTCCACCATTATGCCAGAGAAAGACCTCCCCCTTATATATGTATATAAAATACTAATTGATATTTGATACATCTTCTTCTTTAGCCTTCATTCTCAAACACTCACTGGTTCTCTCTTGCAGCAGGACAATCTCAAACACTCACCCGTTCTCTCTTGCAGCAAGACAATCTCAAACACTCACTGGTTCTCTCTTGCAGCAGGACAATCTCAAACACTCACTGGTTCTCTCTTGCAGCAGGACAATCTCAAACACTCACTGGTTCTCTCTTGCAGCAGGACAATCTCAAACACTCACTGGTTCTCTCTTACAGCAGGACTATCACAAACACCCACTGGTTCTCTCTTGCAATAGGACAATCTCAAACACCCACTGGTTCTCTGTTGCAGCAATCACAAACACCCACTGGTTCTCTCTTGCAACAGGTCAATCTCAAACTCCCACTGGTTATCTCTTGCAACAGGACAATCTCAAACTCCCACTGGTTCTCTTGCAGCAGGACAATTACAAACACCCACTCATTCTCTCTTGCAGCAGGACTATCACAAACACCCACTGGTTCTCTCTTG
Organism: Meghimatium bilineatum; assembly: GCA_034231615.1. Taxonomy (NCBI): domain Eukaryota; kingdom Metazoa; phylum Mollusca; class Gastropoda; order Stylommatophora; family Philomycidae; genus Meghimatium; species Meghimatium bilineatum. Next base: position 41,612,116 of record CM067318.1, on the reverse strand, counting down.
CAGCAGGACAATCTCAAACACCCACTGGTTCTCTCTTGCACCAGGACAATCTCAAACACCCACTGGTTCTCTCTTGCAGCAGGACAATCTCAAACACCCACTGGTTCTCTCTTGCACCAGGACAATCTCAAACACTCACTGGTTCTCTCTTGCAGCAATCACAAATACCCACTGGTTCTCTCTTGCAACAGGACAATCTCAAACTCCCACTGGTTCTCTCTTGCAACAGGACAATCTCATACTCCCACTGGTTCTCTTGCAGCAGAACAATCACAAACACCCACTGGTTCTCTCTTGCAGCAGGACAATCTCAAACACCCGCTGGTTCTCTGTTGCAGCAATCACAAACACCCACTGGTTCTCTCTTGCAACATGACAATCTCAAACTCCTACCGGTTCTCTCTTGCAACAGGACAATCTCAAACTCCCAATGGTTCTCTTGCAGCAGGACACTCACAAACACCCACTGGTTCTCTCTTGCAGCAAGACAATCTCAAACACCCACTGGTTCTCTTGCAGCAGGACAATCACAAACACCCACTGGTTCTCTTGCAGCAGGACAATCACAAACACCCACTGGTTCTCTTGCAGCAGGACAATCACAAAAACTCCAACTGGTTCTCTCTTGCAGCAGGACAATCACAAACACCCACTGGTTCTCTTGCAGCAGGACAATCACAAACACCCACTGGTTCTCTTGCAGCAGGACATTCACAAACACCCACTGGTTCTCTCTTAACACACAATAACACACCAGGGCCATCTTGCTGCCCATGATATTCAGGTGACTGACATTAAGTCATGCTTCTCTGATAACTAAGCCTGTCATGCCCTTGAGAACCATTATATATATATGTATATATGTCATATATATATAAATGTGGCATGATTCTTCTTCGTTCGTCCTGAAAAAGACGTTTGGCACGTTATGTCTCTTTACAGCTTTGCTGTGATACTGCACCTTTCGGGTGATCCTTCCCTCTTTGATCCCTAGAACTAGGCCAGGCTACATTACTGTACTCTTTTTCCAGACCCATTGCGTGGAAGTGTCCAAGTTCTTGGCAGCTTTGGTTCGCTGACCCTGATGCACAGTTACTAGCTATGTGTTGCTAGTCCCTAGCACTCTGGTGTGTTTGGCATCTTGGGTCCATTTGGCATGATTGAACCTTTTGGGATCAATGTCCATCAGTTGTAAAGATTATATCAGGTTGTTCCGTCATTTCTCTGTTTGTTATGTTTCACCAATATTTGGTTCTGTATTGTCTATTTTCTGTTTATGTTGTTTCACTTTTGATCTTCTAGCTTTAACTCTTCCGGATCATATCCATATTTTGCACTGCCATGTGAATGTCAATAGTGTAGTTCTTACTTGTCATTTTTTTGTTGTGTATGTAGTCTTGACAAAGGCCTTTTGGTTGAAACGTCACTGTGTGTTATTATGTGTGTTCCCGGTGATTAGCAAAATTTTATTACCCTGTTCCAAGCTTTGCATGCTGAAAATAGATATGTTGAGAAAAAGAGGGCCAATGTTGCAATCGGCACATAAACTGTGCTACAACATAACATGCGCACTTTCAATGTTGGTGAAGGACAAACCTAGCACTTACCCGTATAGTCACTTTACTTATAAGCAATCCATATGGCAGAGGACCAAACAATCGTGAGTCAATGCTGGCTCCTTTATTGTCACCTTCCAACCAAACATGACCTTTGCCCACCTGCCATGATTTTTTTGGTGAAAAATACAAAATGTTGTATTATTTTACTAATGGTTTCATATACTTGATGTACAAGCTTTATATTCTTCTGTTAGCTGGATATGGTTTTAGCTGTTATGTCACAGCTAAACTTCTCTTGGTTGGAGATGATTTTAGGTGTTATGTCACAACTAAACTTCTCTTGGTTGGAGATGATTTTACGTGTTATGTCACAACTAAACTTCTCTTGGTTAGAGATGGTTCTAGCTGTTATGTCACGTCTAGATTTCTGTTAGTTGGAGATGGTTTATCCTGGGTTCATTCCCATTTGAGGCGGAAATGTTTTTTCAGATTCCAATGGCTCCTGGGTCAACTCAACCGTAACTGGGTAATGGATTAATCCAGGAAGTAAAGAATGCGAGGGAGAGGAGATGGCAACGTCCCTCATATAGCAGAGCCACAGAAATGTGTGATCACTAACATCTCACACACCTACGGCATTAATAAATGCTATGGGTTAACTTTACTTTTCAACACATTTTATGAACTACTTACATACTCTATAAAATACTAACATATTCTATGAAATACTAACATATTCTATGAAATACTAACATATGCTATGAAATACTAACATATTCCTCTGTTCCTTTTTCACTGTTAAATACTGTATCTCCCTCCATAGCAACAAGTCGCTTGCATATGATTGCTCTTGGGTTTTTTGGTGATCTACAAAATACTATATCACCCCTGAAAATATAAAGTAATTTGCATGTATCCATTCAGTAAATATTGAAAACATAATGTACGTAAAATAGGTTAAATATCAGTATTATGATGAACAATACACTGAATTGATGTTTTGATAAAAATTGTCTTTACCAAGATAGGGACAACAAATACAGGATGGAACCACAAAATCAAATGTGTAAATATTTAGAATTATTGAATGTAAAACTACTGTTGAATCATTTTGATATGGTTTTTCTCAATATTTACTTACATGGTAGCTTAGTTGATAGTAAGCCTGCTTACTATCCACAGATTACAGCGTTATCAGGCTTGAAACCACGTCTGGATAAAATATAATTCAGATTTTGATTTCTCATCTGACATGACTGCTACTCCAGACCCAGCTGTAAATGGGCACTTGATGCATGAGTTGAGTAAGTAAACACAGCAAAGAATGCGGTTGGCTACCCCACCTAATAATTGTTGCAGCTCATTACATGAAGAGCTATCTTCATCCCTGGCGGCAAGTTGCTGCCATGGGACCTACCTTTATTTACCGTAGTACGGTTCAGTTTTAATGCAATCTCACAATTACTAAATTTATTCACTAAGAACCACTTGTGTGGTGATCGGGACATAAACTTCTAGATCTGGGTGCAAGAAATAGGGCCATCTTCTATCCAGGCATGCTATAGGAGACGACTATGGAAAGTTGGGGGATGGGCTTGCAACCTGTCACATGAAAAATCATTGCATCTTGTCTCAATTTCTGACTTTTGTCTTCTATCAAATGATCCCCATATCTTGTCTCAATTTATGACTTTTGTCTTCTATCAAATTCTTCTTCTTCTTCTTCAGCGTACATTCTTAAACTCCTGCTGAATTTCTCTTGTAGCAGGACAATGGTCCTACCAGATTTCCAGTAGAATGTAGTCCAGAGAATGGAAATGCGTTGTGTCACCATTTTATTTGTGCTTATGGCCAGACACGTCTGTCTTCAAAGACATAAATTAAAAAACAACTGTTCTTTAGTTTATATATACAAAGGTATAAATATTTTAATGTCACTCAAATGAATCACCGTTGAAAACAAATGATTTCAAACAATATAAAACATAAAATGGATAGATTTTAAAACAAGGAATTTACTGAGAGTAATCAAGAACTTGTGTCCCGTTTTCTTTTTTTCCCAAGATGCTAGGATTACATCAGCCATGAACTTAGAATTGATGAAAAAATGAACTTAGAATGGATGAAAACATGAACTTAGAATGGATGAAAACATGAACTTAGAATTGATGAAAACATGAACTTAGAATGGATGAAAATATGAACTTAGAATGGATGAAAACATGAACTTAGAATGGATGAAAACAGACTTCCTAAACTTTCATGTGAAAGCCAGATAGAAAATAAAAGTAGGTTGCCCAAAATAAAGAACAATCAACACTGAATGCTCAATTGGGCAAAAGCAATACACAAGAACTACAGTAAGAACTTGCAATGGAGGTGCTCAATGTGGAAAGAAAAGACTACTGGCATATGTGACATCTTTGGCCCAAAAGTAACCAACTACTTCAGTTACTTACTTTTGCAAAAGTAAATGGCTAACATAAAATGGACAAATCAGAACCAGATCACCATCCTGTATTGTTGGTTCCATGGATACATCTTCACACTGAAAACAATTGAAAAGAAATCCATTAATTTTAACTGAGCATTACAATATACAGAACAAATAATCTTGCTTTTATTACCTAGAAAATCTTGCACCGAAGAATTTAGAAGCTCTTGCATTTCCAGTTGCAATATATTTGATGCTACGAGGGGGAGTCAATAAGTAAGTCACAAATGGCTCTTTAGAAAAAAAATGAAGACGATAAAAACCTGAAAACTGTTTATTTTTACACATACATTATCCCTTTACTTCTCAACATAATTTCCACCAACATTGATGCATTTATCCCATCGTTTTATGAGTCCTCCCAAACCTGCTGCGTAGAACTGCGTGCTCTGCTTTTTAAGCCACATTTTCACTTCACATTCAACTTCTGCGTCAGTCGCGAAATGCTTCCCGCCAAGGTGGGTTTTTAGTGGACCAAAAAGGTGAAAATCACTAGGGGCTAAATCGGGGCTGTAAGGAGGATGTTCCAGAATTTTCCAACCAAGATTTTTTATTTTCTCCTGAGTTAATCGAGCCGTATGTGGTCTAGCATTGTCATGAAGGAGTAGCACTCCTCTAGTCAGCAGCCCTGGACGTTTTCTTCGAATTGCATCCCGAAGCACTGATAGAACTTCACAGTATGATTCAGAATTCACATTGTCACCTTTCTTTTTGAAATTGGTTAAAAGCACTCCTTGACAATCCCAGAACACTGTCCCATAACCTTCCCTGCTGATGGTGTAACCTTGAATTTTTGGACACAAGGCGAAGAAGGATGTTTCCATTGCATTGAAGCACGCTTTGATTCAGGCTGGTAGTGATGCACCCATGATTCGTCCCCAGTAATAATCCTGTTCATCATGTCTTCTCCTTCATTTGCGTATTGACAGAGATGCTCCAATGACAAGCCTAATCATTTCATTTTGTGTTCGTCCGTCAATTGTCTGGGCACCCACCTTGAACACACTTTCTTAAATTTCAATCGGTCATGCATGATGCTGTATGCTGAACCATGTGAGCACCCTATTGCAGCTGCTACAGCGTCTATCATTACTCGTCTGTCACCTCGAATCATCTCCTCAACCCGCTGCACAAATGCGTCTGTTGCAATTTCAACAGCACGACCAGATCGGATTTCGTCAACAATTTTAGAGCGTCCTTGAGAAAAATCTTTTACCCAGCTGTGCACCGCTTTACGGGACAAACAATTGTCAGCATAAACAGGAAGCATTTCTTTATGAATGTCTTTTGCAGGCAGTCCTTTTGCCCATAAAAAACGCACAACAGCACGTTGTTCATTGATTGTACACTCTGTAAGTACAGTAGCCATTTTGTTTTTTGTGCTGCGCATGCGCAAGGTACAGCTAGCGCCATCTAGCGAACATAAACATAAAGTTCTATGATGATATCAACTATAAACAGCTTTAGAAACCACCTACTGCATTTTCCTGCCATCCAACATCAATTTGTGACTTACTTATTGACTCCCCCTCGTATTATAACATTTTATGTCGTTTCATTCTCAAACTCCCACCGGATCTCTCTTATAGCCGAGACAATGCTCCTAATTTTAAGAACAAAAATCTAAATATAAATACTAAAGTTGCATTATACAAGACTATTATTATTCCATCACTGTGCTACCAGTTCAAACCTGGACAATGACAGCACAAGACAAAAGAAAAACAGTGACAGCAGAAAGACATGTCTACGAAGAATACTCAGAGTATCATTAAGAGATAGAATTAGAAACGATTACATCAGACAGATAACCAAAACAATACCAGTATTGAAACACACCCAAAGACAACAGATCAAGTGGTTTTCACACGCTTCCAGACTACCAACAGAAATATCAGACAGATAACCAAAACAATACCAGTATTGGAACACATCCAAAGACAACAGATTATCTGGTTTTCACACGCTTCCAGACTACCAACAGATAGCATGCCACATATACATCATGGCTATAAAGCCAGAGGCAAACCATGTAAAAGATAGATTACAGAAATAAAAGAAGTCACAGGAACAAGCTTACAAACAGCACACTATAATGCCATCTCCAGAGAACTCTTCGAGGCAAACAAGGGCCACAGCGTATAGATAAATAGATAGAATTCTCCTACTAGTTTTATAGCAGGATGTAGTTTAGAGAACGAAAATGCATTGTCATCGTTTTATTTGTGCCAATGGTTCGATAGATCAGATTGTAGTGAGCTCTTAAATGTTAAAGTTGCAGCTTGTTTTGACCCAAAATTATGGCTCTTATTTTGTTTGTTCTTCCTCAAACTCATGCAGTTTAGCTGAATATTTTCTGCAGAAAAGAATGCATTCTGCTATGGTTTATAGCTGGGTTGTGATATCTGTTCCTCCGGATTGCACATGACTTCTTCTTTGTTTGTTCTCAAACTCCTGCAGATTAGCAGGATATAGTACGGAGAACGGAATGCATTATGTCATGGTTTTCAACTTGGCTGCGATATCTGCACCTTTCGGTCTGAAAAATTCAACTTCAGCATGGCTTCTAGGTCACTTTGACCCTCTATTGGATAGGACAACCAACCCCACCCCAAACTACCTTAGTTGCCTCTTATGATATGCATGGCGGGTAAGTGTTACTATTCTATGCTCCCCCTCTGAGCCCTGGCAACAACTAGGAAATTTGGTTCTTTAAAATTCAGTTAATCCGAAACAAGGAAAATAATTTTGGTTTAAGTCACTAAATTTTACCGGTACATTCACTGACAAAATCGGATGTGTCAGGCCAACGTAACAAATAAAATGGTGACATAATGCATTTTCATTTTCTGGACTATCTTTTTCTGGAAATCTAGTGTGAACATCCTGCTACATGAGACATCAGTGAAAGTTTGAGAATAAAAACTAAATAATTATACGTCCATATCCATGGATGCAGCACACAACATACCTTTCCAAGACTACAAACAAATCGTAATCCGCAATAACATGTGCTAAGCCCAGAAATAGCATAAGCTGCTGTCCTCCACACAGATGAAAATGTGAACGTCATATCCACTTTCATAGGGAAACTCTCTAGATGTCGTAAGGAAACAGACTGTAGTACATGCTGCAACATCAAATATCAAGAGAAAGCCCCATAGTTGGACCTGAGAACATACCATATAAAATATTGAATTAAAATATTTTCGCCACTCAATTATCTCATAAAATATTTTAACAAAAATAAAAATGGCTTCTTTATCTCAAGTGTTTTCCTATCCTGTCGTAATGTATTTGGAAATAACTGTACAAATGGGAGGTTTAAGTAGCTTACTGGCAGGAGGCATCTGTTAACTGGCTGTTTTAGTGGTATACAGGAGTTAATTATGTTACACAAGTGCCAAGTGGAGGAAGAGATAAAAACAGAAAATCCAGATGGATAAGACAAACCCTTAGAAATAAACCTAACAACATAACCAGACAGGCTGTGGACAGGAATCTACAGAGAAAGAGGAAAGGTGGGAGCCAAAGAATACCTGGAAAAAAAGAAAGTGAAGAGGTCAAATCAATGGGGATCTCAAGCCCCCATCGAGTTCAGATCCTTGCTGCGGAGATGGGGCTTAGTTCACCTAACAGAGGCTGAAAACTAAGACTAGCCAGGTCCTCCTAAAATTTAGCAAGACCACAGTCTGCCCTAGCAAATACATTTGCTGAAGATGGAGGTAACTAGCCAAGATGTGCACCACAGCAATTGGGATGTCTGCACCAATCTACACAATGGGAATGAGCTTAATCTAATACATGTTATGGTATCTGCCGTGTGACGGACATCCAGGCAGGGATGGTGCAGAGCACAAAGCCTTGAAAGGGTCCAACTCCAGCTACTGGAAGTTCTTCTCAACTGCCCTGATGCTCCAGGAGGCATGAGAATAGAGCACTTGGTGAAAAAACAAGACCATTAAAAGTAATGCATCGGAATGCTGAAGGCATCAACAACAAAAAAGTGGAACTCGAATACATCTTAAATGAAGAGCAAGTAAATGTATGATGCTTGCAAAAAACCCATCTCAACGAAGTATAGCTTTCAGAATAAGAGGTTTCCACTGCTATCAATTAGACCAATAAGACGGGTGAAAATGTGGAATACTGACACTGGTTAAGAACAATATCAGTACATGCCAGTTAGAAACATATATGGAAGGAGTGGATTATCAGATACTCCACCTAAAGACAGAAAGTACAGAATTCAACCTCCTCAACTACTACTGTCCGAATGACTGTCCCTTAGAGAAACAACAGTGGAAGAAAAATTCTACGGACATCTGTACAAGTCACAAAACATAATCAAGTTTATAGAAGAAACAAAACTTCAAATATAAGCACGTTCCAGGTGAACGAAAGAACAAGGTACCTCAAATGCAGCACAGAAGTAATTGGAGAATGGCAGTTGCAGCCCGATCTTCTTCCTATTTTTTATTCCTTCTCAAACTCCTGCAGATAGCAGGATGTAGTCCGGCAACCGGAATGTATTATAGCTTTGCTATAAAATATGTCTGCGTTTTTTGGTCTGACACATCTGACTTCAGCATGGCTTATGGGCCACTGTGATTCTATATGAGATGGTACAGCTAACACTACCTATAACTTCAGAAGTTTAGTTTGTTCATATGGCATGCATGAAGGGAGAACTTAAAAGAAATAGATACATATATAGAATTATGCAGTGAACAATTATATGTCCGCCTTTTTCCATCAAGGTGAGTCCTTGTCATGGACAGTAGTTTTGGTTGCCACCATTAGCCTAGGAAGTTAGTTGAAAAACAAGCCTGGTCTGGTCCACCAACATCTGAGCAAAACCACTGTCTGCTCTAGCAATCTAAATCCAAAGGATGCCAGAGCAATTTGAGTCTAAAACTTGTTTTTTTAATAGATCTATCTTCATAGGCTATATGATTGTGTCATTGACTGCTGATTGTCACCCATTGTGCTGCCTAAATAAAATTATAGGTATTTGGACATCTGGGATTAGTGTGTTTGGAAAATTTTGCTTAGGCTATAAATTTCTTGTGACAGGGTTTCATTTAGTGATGGCATCGTTTGTCATGTGTGAAACTAGATTTATTAAGTTTTGTAATCATTTTTCTTTTTATATATGTAACTTTTAAGAGGGTAAAACAATGCCCAAACCAGCAGTTATATTTTTTAAACATCAACATTTGTTTACATTATGCAAATTAGCCAACATTTTGAATATTAATTAGTTGTACGTGCATCTGAGAATTACAGCAATGTGATCAACAGTCTTATCTTTGCGAATACAAATATATATATAGTTTCTGTGGTATTTTATTATGTTTAATAGATATATAGCTTATTTTAATTATAATTATGCTAATTAACAGCCATTTTGAATATCAATTCGTTCTGTGTCCATCTGAAAATTCCAGAAATGTGATCAACATAAGCGTCTTGTCTCCGCAAACACAAAAATGTATAGTTTGTGTATTGTATTATTGAAAAAAACAAAAATAATTTAGAAATTATCAGCTTGGCTACATTTTGTGGTCACAAGTTTTATTTACAAATTTCTATAGGATTATAGTGTCAAATGTCATGTAAATATTTTGATGTCAAAAGTTCATTAGAAAAAAAGGCGCAACTACGGATCAACTCTTCACTGTGACCTTTGCTCTATTTTCGAGGTATTACCTGACCTTTGTTGTGTGATTTGGCAAGCTTAAGGTTAAGTACTTAGAGTACGGTTAGGATTAGAAATAATATTTCTAATGTGTGCTCGCACCTCGCTCCATGTATAGCGGGCAGAAATACTGATCTCTCAGCACAAATAATAGGAAATTGTAAAAAATGTGTAAATTGGAAAAGAAACAGATTATGCATAAGTTCATCTGTCTAGAGTTGAACTTTGTGATTGTCGGATGTGACGTCATGGCAGCCATTATTTTCATTGGTGTTACCCGGAAATTTGTGACATTGGATAGTTAAAATTGTCAACAGTGTGCTATTTATAGCACAGTGAAAAACTAATCTTTACTTTTACCAATATTTCTAATTTGTGCACGCACCTTGCTCCGGTATAGCGCGCAGAAATACTGAACGTTCAGTACAAATCAGTGGAAAATTAGAAAAATTATGTACATTTGAAAAGAAACAGATTTATAAGTTCCTCTGTGTCTAGATTTGAAATCAAGTGAATGTCGGAATGTGACGTCATAGTAGCCATTAATTTCATTGGTGTCACACTGAAATCCTAGTCAACTAGTTAAAAATCTAAACAGTTTTTAAAATGTGAAGTGAAGAGTTGATCCGTAGTTTTACCGGAAAAAAATAATACCTTTTTTTTACAATTGACGCAAAGACTTGGTTGAGGTATCGTTGAATTACAATTTTTAAGGGTTATCTAACTAACTAACTATTGTAATTATGTAGCACTATTTTGAAAATGTTTTCCAAATACCTACAAATTATTTAAAAACTTAAAAGTAAGTTATGATCCAGTTATCAGAACTAATGACTAATCTAATATTAAATATATATATCTATCTAGTATCTAGTAGGCATTAGCCGTTAGCCTAATCTAGGCATTAGCACTAATCGAAATATTTCCGCAAAAAGATATTTAGAGTAGTGTCCCTTGATAAAAATGCCATGTGCCGACATTTTCATTTTTTCATGGACCACGTGTGTAATATCCAATGGAATTGTCATTTAGTGACGCCACGCAGCTTTAGATCATATAAAAGTGAACTGTATACTTTTTATCATCCATTTCTGCAGTGTATTAAGATTAGGTATGTTGGAGATACCTTATCTACAATTAACACCAAGCAATTAAACAAGACGAGGTAGGTGTTTTTTGTCTTTGCACACGTATATTTCTAAATTTTGATTAAAATTAATATGTGAAACCATGTCTAACATATTCAGCAACCATTTCTATCTTTATGTACCAAATTTTAACATTTCTAGAAGTACCTATTAATTATTATTAAATTTTAAAAATGCTATGGTGATCGACCGACCACGCTACTAACTTTAGAGTTCGTTTTCGGCTGTTCAATGTTGCCGCGCCGTTAATTATCGATATTCGTGTATAATGTTAAAAATTTAAGTTACAGTTTAATGAATTTCTACATCTTATCATCCTTTAGTTAATTTAATGTGACACTATGTACTAGTGTTTATTGAAATGTCTTCAAACAGTATTGTATTAAATTATTCAAGGGTACAGATAAAAAAACATGTCAGCGCGTCAGAATGCTTGCAGCCCATGTTACCATGACGATGACAAGTGTTTGTGTCTCACTGTCACTGTAATCGAACTCAGATAGCTTCTATTCAAACATTATTAGTAGGTCTAGGTATAAATTAGAATTACCGTAAAGATAATTTTTAAGATGCATTATTGGATATGCTATTTAATTCTGATAGTGACAGTGATATGACTGGAGACCTAATGCATAAGGCTTTAGGCATCTGGGTTCCCTCATCCCTCCCACCCACACTTTACTTTCTTGCTGGCGTATCTCCGTCTCGGGGCTTCCGTCTATCTACCACATATTTTCTTCTTTTTTTCTTCTTTTCTTTTTTCCTCTTGTATTCTCCACCTCTGCATTTTTTCATCCCACTTAGTTATTCGCCATACAGTTCCTGTACTCTAGTCAGTTGGCATTCGCTATGTCCTACCTTACCTCCAGAATTTTCTTATTAATTAGCCCCAATTATGCCTGACAATTGGTACAGTATATTCAACAGATGCGTCTTGCCTTCCCGAACACAAAAAAGTATAATTTGTATTGTGTTTTATCATAAATAAGTGAAATAATTAATAATTAGACAATTAAATTACAAGTAAATTATGCAAATTAGCCACCATTTTGAATATTAATTAGCCCCAATTATGCCTGACAATTGGTACAGTATATTCAACAGATGCGTCTTGCCTTCCCGAACACAAAAATGTATAGTTTGTATGGTGTTTTATCATAAATAAGTGAAATAATTAATAATTAGACAATTAAATTACAAGTAAATTATGCAAATTAGCCACCATTTTGAATATTAATTAGCCCCAATTATGCCTGACAATTGGTACAGTATATTCAACAGATGCGTCTTGCCTTCCCGAACACAAAAATGTATAGTTTTATGCATATATTATCATAAATAACTGAAATATTTCATAAAATGCTAGTTCTGCTTCAATTCTTGGTCACAACTTTCATCATCAGTCCGTTCATATTTTATTATATGTTCCCATGTAATTATCTTTTCCTGAAATTTCGACAAAAAAAATTCATAACTTTTCACAGAATCGACCTACAGACTTGGTTGAGGTATCGTTGAATTGCAAATTTCAAGGGCTATCTAACTGTGGTGTTTATAATGTTATAAACCCAATTTGAAAATTTAGTGCTAATACCTACCTAATCTAACTAATGCCTACTATCTTTACTGAATTGCATTTTCAAAATTAACTGCTTATTTTCTCCATTGGTAGCGATATTAAAATGATTCCCTCTTAGCTAATAGTAACGAATATACTTTTGTCATTAATATTCCTTACCTAATCATAATACAATTTTAATATAACATTGAAGTTCTTGAGTTACCTCAAACCCACACTTCAAAACTAACTCCCAAGAACATCAGATAAACTCCATGTCAACATCCGGTTACGGTGTATAACTCGAAAAAATAAATCACTTGTTGACAGTAGGAGTTATTGTTCGTCTATACAGAAGTCATGTTGGCAAAAGCTATCTCGAGCCCTGCATAAAGGTAAATGGCGTAGCACTGAAAGTTGTGAATAGATTCACATATCTAGGTAGTAGCTTATTACAAAATTCTCGCCCGTGTGTTGTCGAGGCCCGAAAGGGGAGCAAAGAATAGCAAAACTGTTTACCTTCCACGCATGTCGTAAAAGGCGACTAAGGAGGTTATGGGATGGAGTTGGCTGTCCCATCCCATATAGGGTCAGTGACCCAAAGTCATGCTGAAGTCGGATGTGTCAGGCCGAAAAGCGCACATATCGCAGCAATGCTGTAAACTATGACAACTCATTCCGTTCTCCTGGCTACATCCTGCTAATCTGCAGGAGTTTGAGAACGAACGCAGAAGAAGAAGAATTACATAATTCCTACGTTGATGATAAAGTGTATACAAGGATCGCCAAGGCAAGCAGTACTTTCGGCAGATTGTACGCAAATGTTTGGCGTAGAAATGACATTAACCCACAGACTAAGCTGAAAGTTTACAAAGCAGTGGTACTTCCAGTGCTGTTATACGCTAGTGAAACATGGACTGTGTATAGACGTCATGTGAAAAAACTCAGTCATTTTCACACAACTTCTCTGAGAAAAGTAATGAATATCAGATAGCAAGATAAGATTCCACCGTATTTTACACCATATTGCCCTTGCAGCGGGTGCTTTCAATAAACTACGTAACATCTGGACGTCAAACACACTAAGAAACACCACAAAACTCATGTTGTTTAACTCCAACATCATCCCTATTCTATCATATGGATGCGAAAGTTGGAAAGCCACAAAAACCACAGATAAGAGACTAGACTCCTTTGAAAACAAATGCCTACGTACCATTCTGAATGTCAAGTGGAGTGACTTTAAATCTAACACTACTATAAGAGAGGAAAGCAAACAAACCTATATATCTTCCTTCATTAGACAAAGGCGTTGGACTTACATCGGCCATATTCTCAGAATGAACAGCCTAAGAATTCCCCAGCAGTCACTATATTGGGTGCCACCTGGAGTAAGAAGAAGAGGGAGACCTAGAGAAACTCTACGAAGAACCAGTAATAGAGAAGGCATGTCAATGAACCTAAACAACACGCAACAATTGAAAGAACTGGCAACACAAAGACAGAAATGGAAAGCTATGGTTTCTGCCCTATGCGCCATCTATGGCCCTGGAGGAACATAACATAACAAGACAAGATTCCAGATACCACTGTCCTTGATAGAGCTGGTATCCCCAGCATCGACACGATCCTGATTCAGACACAGATTCGTTGGGCAGGTCATTTGGTGCGCATGCCAGACCATCGTCTGCCAAAGATACTTCTCTATGATGAGCTGGAGAAAGGTACACGATCTCAAGGTGGTCAAAAGAAGCGCTGCAAGGACTCGTTAAAGATCTCAATGAAAACCTTTGAAATAGACCACGATACATGGGAAGAACTTCATAAAATAGATCTACATGACTTTCTACAATAAAAAGAGCGCATCATCTTGTGAAAAGAGGAGAAATGCAGCAGCTCAACGGCGGAGAGCAGCTAGAAAGTCACGGATAGACCAAGATCCGTCTACAGTCGTCATTCCATGTCCGAACTGTCCAAGGACATTTACAGCTCGAATATGGCTCATTAGCCATCTACGAATTCATAATCAAGGACATAACTCTAATTGAATTTTAAAAGTGGATATAACAAATGGTCATCATCACTTGTGATGGACGAACAACAACATAAAAGTAATCACTGTGGTCTACTTTTGTGTCTTTACTTACGGCCAAGAAGCAGGCGCTAGGAAACGTAAAGTTTCAAATGAACTATGAGGCCATAATACGTGATTGCTTGCCCGACAGGTTTCATGATGAAAGTGACTTGTCCAGTTGCACCAACCACAACTACTACACAACATCAAAGCATTATTAAAAAAAAGAAGAAAAAAAAGAAAGGCCAAAGCAAGGTGAGATCAACAGGTGGAGTATCCGAACAATTAAAAAAAAAACCAGGAGTCAGAGACCTGTGATGTCACCTATTCTATTCAACATTAAATAAATAAATTCCGTAAGAAACATGAGGATAAATGAAAATTAATTCTTACAGCTGGCTGGAATTGAGCTAGGTCCGTTCTAGCGGCACCGAATCGCCTTGCAACTCAAGTAAATAATTTTTATGTACTTTTAGCCAAGAGTAATTTTAGCCAAGGGAAATAATCACAGAAACAATTACCTACCTCTTGACCTTTATGTGGTTTCGCTTCCCACAAAACAAGTACTCCCATCTACTGGGATTGTAACTTTTTTGACAGTCACCATTGCGCTGGTTACAAAATCTTCAGTATTTGGGTTCCTGTAGAAAAAAAATTATAAATGACGTGACTAATCAAACATGCATCAAATCCTTGGGGTGAGGGGGCGGTGGGGTTTCCGATCCTTACCAGGAGCGTCCACAGGTGGCGAATAGTGGAAAAGCCTCAGGTATAGAGGTCAGCTGCGATCCCAAGGGTCAGACGAAGAGAATACAAGCCTTATTGTAGTGAGACCGTAGACAAATTGCGGAATGAAGCAAGGCATACAATAGAGCAAAAATCTACAGCAGAAAACACAAAGAAGTACAATGAAATAAAACATCTTTCACTGAGCAAAAGATAATAGAAATTTAAAAGATCTGGCACGAAAAGAACAGTAGCATAAATATGACAAAAAAATAAAAATAAAACAACACTTGCTGGATTGACAGGAATGCACCATTTTACAGGACATTCACTCCTACACTTGTTGGATTGACAGGAATACCTCATTGTACAAGATTTTCATTTATAAACTTGCTGAATTGACAGTCAACCCTCATCGTACTGTACATTCATTCATATACTTGTTGGATTGACAGTCATGCCTCATCATACTGTACCTTCATTCATACACTTTTTGGATTGACAGGCGTGCATCACAATACTGGACATTATTCATACACTTGTTGGATTCACATGCATGCCTCATCGTTCTGGACCTTCATTCATACACTTGTTGAATTGACAGACATGCCTTATTGTACTGGCCCTTTATTCATACAATTAATAAACTATTTTATCAGCATAGGGTAACTATACAGTAGACACCCTCTCACTGTGGAATACCAGGAAATGAAATGGCAGACCAATTGGCTAAGGAAGGTGCTGCCGAAGACCAACCAGAGTACCAATCACATACGATCAGGAAAAAAACACAGATGATCAAGTCAATAAGAAAGCCACAAACATCAACACAAGATCAATATCACATTATGAACAGATCAGAACAAGTTGTAATTCTACGCGTCATAACGGTAGACAACGACTCCGCATTCACATGTACACAAAATTCAAGATTGGCAACACGGCCACGTGGACAGGCAGCACAGAGTGCCAAACGCATACTTCAAGAGTGTTCTGAACGCGGAGGCCAGATAAACAACACTGAATCAAAACTATATAAGCCACTGTGTACCAACAAAAGTGAGTTTTATTCAGAAGACAGAATTACAGATACAGACATGTTTCAAGATAACGAAAGAAGAAGAGGAACATGCGATTGGAGAATTTGGAATTTGGCTAGACCGTATTGGCACATTCCCCATACAGTCCCAACCTCGTACCTTCAGACTTCCAACTGTTTGGACCACTAAAAGAAGATCTACACGGACATAATTGTAAGGACACCAATAACCTTAAACGCGACGTAGAATTGGTTTAGGAAAAAGACACACATTTTTACCATGCGGGGATACATGCCCTTGTGCGAAGATAGACAGAAACTGTAACAAATAATGGAAACTACATTGAGAAATGAGTTTTTAAAGTACATACTTCTGACTATATTTTAATGTGAGTTTTATCTATTTTCGTCCCCATCGAGGCCAGCTCCTTGGCGTGGAGATGGGGCTTAGCCCAGCCAGCAGAGGCTGGAAACTAAGACTGGCCGGGCCCTCCCAAATTCGGGCAGGACCACAGTCTTGCCTAGCAAGTAAAGGTGCTGAAGTCAGCGACATTTGGCCAGAAGGCGCACCGCAACAATCAGAATGTCATGCATTATCGCACATGAATGTCTATATCTGCATTACCCCGTTATGGTGCTAACCCTGTGACGACTCACCAGGCAGGAGTAGCACCGGGCCCTATACCTCGAAAGGGCCCACCCCATACGACTGGAGGTCCTCTTCGATTGCCTTGTGGAGCCAGGAGGCACAAGAGTAATATCACTGACCAACAAATATTACCAACCAATAAGACACCACTTACAATAATGCACTGGAATGCTGAGGGTGTAAATAGCAAAAAAGATGGCTTTAGCAAGAAATTAGAATTAGAAAACACCCTTCTTAAGGAACAGGTCAGCATTTGTTGCATACAAGAGACACACCTCAGCAAAGATGTAGCCTTTAAAATTGCAGGTTATCAGTGCTTTAGAGCTGATCGAATAGACAGAAGAAAAGGAGGTATACTAACTCTAGTCAAAAATAATATCAGTGCACATCAAACTGAGCTATACATGGAAGGAGCAGAATATCAGGTCCTTCAATTAAAGACCAAGAACACAGATTTCAACCTACTAAATTATTATTGTCCAAATGACCAGTCCCTTTCCCTGGACACAATACCGTACAGAGGAAGACTGATAGTATGTGGAGATTTTAATAGTCACTCACAAAGCTGGGGTTATGACCACATGGATAAAAGAGGAGAAGAACTTGAAAGCTGGCAAAACGATAAATGTCTTTTATTGCGTAATAAGCCAAAAGATCCTCCAACATACTACTCAAGAGCATGGCAAACCACTTCCACGCCTGACTTGGCATTGTACTCAGCAGACCTAAACTGGGAAATCAATAGAACAGTGAGGAAGCAACTTGGAGATAGCGACCATCGACCAGTCCTCCTTAGTATTAAACATGAATTCACAGGAAATGCATGTAGCCTTCCAAGATGGAATTATAAAAAAAGCAAATTGGGGACTATTTAAACACCGCAGTAGTGTTTTAGCTGGACAAATAGATATGGAAGGAAAATTCGCTAGGATATTTGCTCAAGACTGCAATATTGACATTAGTCCAGAGAAACAACATACAGTGCG
Source organism: Meghimatium bilineatum (assembly GCA_034231615.1). NCBI lineage: Eukaryota > Metazoa > Mollusca > Gastropoda > Stylommatophora > Philomycidae > Meghimatium > Meghimatium bilineatum. The sequence goes on along the minus strand of CM067318.1, from coordinate 41,594,182 downwards.
GAGCGACCAAAAAAGTAAATTGGAACATGCTCAGACTAGAATCAGTGATGAAAACAGCGCAGATGAAATTATGGATACATTGTTCACATATAGTGAATTGGAATTAGCAGTCTCTAAACTAAAGCTAAATAAGTCCCCAGGAATTGATGAAATATCAAATGAAATGATAAAGAATCTAGGAACAACAGCCAGAAGGAAACTATTGGACATCCTAAATATTAGCTGGACTACTGGGAAAATACCACAAATCTGGAGAGAATCAATTATGGTCCTTTTGCTTAAACCTGGAAAAGATGGAACAACACCAACTAGCTACAGACCAATTAGTCTTACAAGTTGCCTGTGCAAAACAATGGAGCGCATCATAAACCTAAGACTAAAATTTCACCTGGAAAGTAGCAAATTTCTTGCACCACAGCAGGCAGGTTTCAGGCAATGCTACTCCACAGAGGATCAAACCACATACCTCTCACAGGAAATTGAGGATGCTTTCCAAGACAAAAAGTCAGTTTTAGTGGCATGGATTGATTTACAGAAGGCATTTGATAAAGTATGGAAAGAAGGATTGCTTCAAAAAATGAGAAACTACAAGATATGTGGAAATATGTATAGATGGACGAAAGCCTTTCTTCACAATAGAAGAGCCAGAGTACAAGTAAATGGCAAAAAAAGTAGGAAAGTATTACTACGCCATGGAGTGCCTCAAGGAGGAGTTCTATCACCCACTCTTTTTCTCATATTTATCAATGATCTAATTGAAGAAATACCCTGTGGAACTAAGGCAGCACTATATGCAGATGACTTGGTTCTATGGTGCACACATGAGAGCGCCATGGTTACCACAAAAATGCCTCAGAGAGCCATGGACATTTTGACTAATTGGGCTGACAAATGGTGTGTATCAATATAGAGAAGTCAGCAACAACCCTTTTTACACTTTCACCAAAACAAAGAGCAGGAAACATCGATGTAAATAAAACTATCTTAAAGGTAGATGACCAACCCACATATCTTGGTGTAACATTTGATGCCAAAATGACATGGAAACATCATATCAGCAAAGCAGAAACAAAGGCTAGAAGGAAGATAGCTATACTAAGAAAACTGAGTGGGACAACTTGGGGAGCTAATGAAAGAATTCTATAAAAAGTATACCAACAAGCCATTCGACCACACTTGGAATATGGTTCTACAGCACGGAGTTCATCATCAAACACTACAATACAAAACCTAGATAGAGTACAGAACCAAGCACTTAGAATCATTACAGGCGCAATGAGATCCACACCAATCATAGAAATGCAGAATATCGAAGGGATGCAGTCATTGAAAGAGCGTAGAGATACTAAAATTATAATTCATGGAGAAAAGTTTCTTTCCCACCATAGTCACCCAATGAAGGAAAGATTCCAGAATCTATCTAGCCCTAACCCTAACCCCAACCCCAACCCCAACCCCAACCCTATCCCTAACTCTAACCTTAACCCCAACCCCAACCCCAATCTTCACTATAACCCCATCCCCAACCCTTAAACGAACTCGAACCCGAACCCTAAACATAACCATATTCCTACCTCTAACTGTAACCCCAAACCTAATCCTAACCCTAACATTATTTCCAACATCAACCCAAACCCTAAGCCCAACCCCAAACCCAATCCAAACACTAA